>JARHVA010002774.1:167500-532500 GCA_037957365.1 Torreya grandis | reverse complement strand
ATATATTTACAAAGAGGAACTAGCATCACATTCTGCTTGAGGAAGTGACATGTCCACAAGTTTAATTTTATTAGGAGTATCAATATATGTTGACATATCATTGTAAGGAAAAACATCATAAGTTAATAGATGTTTATAATCAAGGCATGGTGTTATTATATTTTATTCGCTATGTGTAATTATAAAAAAGAGTGAATGAGGTAATTCATTTTTACTTTCCTCCTTCTTTCAATGTGTAATTTAGATAAGAATGCAAAGAGTAAGTAGGGGAACTAGGTTCTCCTATTTCAAAAATAGTTTGTTAATTTCCTTCTTCACTATTTTCGTCACTATTATACAAATAATTTTCATAATAATAGTCATAATGATTTCCTCATAATCATATTCCTTGTATGTTTAATTAACATCATTAGCCATACATGTTTGGTCATTATTCCATTGATTATCATAAACATAAGGCATGTAATGGATAGACAATATGAGATCTATAGGATGAGGGATATTAGGGATTTTATTTTGGTCACTCATTTTTAATTCAATAAAACATAATATAGAAAGAAAAATAAACATAAGTCCTACTCATAATATAAAATAAAACATATAAGCATTTCCTTGAAAAGCATCAAATAAAAAACTAACCACTCCAAGAAAAATCTGAGAAAGTTTTAGAAAAAATAATATTTTTTTGATAAAAAAATTATATAAACAAAACCCACAATTATTTTGAAAATAGGTTCACCCTTCATTCTCTAGGTTTACATTACTAAAATATTAAATAGTATATTCCAAAAAATCCATATAATATTTTGATAAAAAAAAGTTTTTATCTTCTCAAAATGACTAGATTAAACCTTGGAGCATTTGAAAAACATAATTGATTAGATCCAAATATTATCCAATCAAGGAATAAACCTAATAGAGTAAGCCTTAATAGGTGAATATGCATTAAATTATAGGTAACAATGGATCAAACATCAAATTTTTACCTATGGAAATATAAAAACTAAGAATCATGTTTGTAAATCTAACCCTAAGGTTGAAATCTAGAAATCCTAGATAGAAAGATGAAACCCTAAGGGAAATCTAGGGATTAGAAATGTTAAATAAATATGTAGATTCACTAATATATTTTATCTTAAATTGGATTAATCCTAGCCCTAATTAGGATACCAATTATGTATACTCATATTGTACAATGTATAAAAATTAAGC
Source organism: Torreya grandis (assembly GCA_037957365.1). NCBI lineage: Eukaryota > Viridiplantae > Streptophyta > Pinopsida > Cupressales > Taxaceae > Torreya > Torreya grandis. Next base: position 531,288 of record JARHVA010002774.1, on the reverse strand, counting down.
ATATGTTTGAATGTAGAAGATTGAAACTCATTTGGCATGCAAGTTTACTAAATATGAAAACTATAATAAATGATAATATAGTTAGTGCTATTTTATGTTGTGTAGGACTCATATAAGTGGTATGTATCAAGGTAGGTGGAAAGAAGGACTGTGCATCACTCAGTATAGGTTTTGGATCTTAGTTTGTGTTGGGATGGTACCATCTACCTATGGTCTATTACATTCAATGATATTTTTTAAGTTGGATAGTTCTATATTTGTAGGTTTTGATCCTATATTTTAGTTCGAACATGTGCACCTATTTATCTTCCATCTCTATATGAAATTCTAGGGTCTAATTATACACACATCATTTATAAATCCTTTTCCTTTCCTCAAAACCCTAAGTCTTATCAGGAAGAGATAAAAATTATAATGACTTGGGAAGTAGTTAGTCTCAATGACCCCCATTAATGATTTGACTACTACCTACGTATCTAATACTATGAAGAGGGAAGTCAAGACACATGTAGTTATTCATATTAATGTGAATGTGAAATTTTTATCCTTTTATATATAAATTCACATATAAATATATATTTATATACTTGAAAATATTCTCTATTGACTCGATTTGGTGTGTTTCAAACTTGGCTGATGACTTCACCTAGTGATTGATTTGTAATTTGGGAAGAATAGTGAAATTTTACTTAGTGTATTAGTGTATATATGCTTGATAGATAATTACCAAATGTATAATAAGTATACATTTTATTTTTACTTATATGATTATATTTGATTAAATTTTAATGCCACCAACATATTATTCAAATGGGAGGACCCATATGGATGATTTGAATTTAGAATTTGATCATTCCTAGGCAAATTATGAAATGTTTAGATTTGTATATGCATAATACCATCTAAGTTTTGAGATTTTTTCTCAGAGATAAGAACATTGATTTGATGATTTAGAAAAAGTATGATAAATAATTGGTTTGGCATGGACTAGGGGAATTTCTATAAGTGACTGATATAAACTTAGAAGAATTATATCCATATATATCATGTGGAAGTGAAATAATGGCATGTTAGAGGCATATATGTGTACACAAGTCATGTATGGTGAATTTAGGTCAAAAGTGACATTATAAAGTGTATAATACCATATTTTATTATCTACAAGATGATGAATCCACATACTAACAAAGCATGAAAATATCATTAGGCATAATACTCAGAATTTCATGAAATCATAATATTCATTGATTCACCTTGAATGAATGAAAACATTACATAAGATTATTTAAATAAATCTCAAATCAAAATTGAATTTGACATATATAATTAAAAATTCTAAAAAAATGAAAAACTACCTGGAGTTAACTATTTACATTAACTTTGGCATGCAAGCTTGAATGGGCCTAATTTTAAAAAAAATATTATATAAATATAAAATTTATTACTATAGGTGAGTTTAAACTCAATTTTACATCTAGTTACAAAGTTATTCTATTTATGTTATTTTTATCATAATTAAAAATACTAGAATGCAATTTTAAACCTCTATATGATCTCATATGGCTCTCCAAACATCTTGGAACAACCCCTAAATAGTTTAACAATTTACTTATGAATGCATATTTTGTTTACCTAATTTTTGGCATGATAAAGAGCTCGATTAGGTTAATAGTCAAAAGTTATGGCCTCTAGAGGTTCGCTCATTGCATCATTCTCCTCTAGTTAAAATAAACTCAGCTCTTGTGAGTTGACCAAATTATATTCCTACCATTTATTCTTGTAAAATTTATTCAACTCTCATTATTAAATCCAAGTGTTTTCTTCTTATTTTAGTCCTATAAATATCCCTATGACATCTAGAGCCTATGGGAACCACCCAACATATATGCTATACATATCCCTAAACCCTTGTATATACTCATTTTTCTCATTTGTTGAGTTCAAACATCCATCTCATCATGAAGTATAATTTCATCCTTAACATTAAATATTATAAATGGCTTCCCATCCCATATGTTCTACCCTCATTCACGAATTTGTTTATGTAAATCTTATTTACCCAAAAACATTGAGGCTATTAGAAAATAAGGACAATTATAATGAATGGATAGACAAATGTTATTTAAGAGGATTTATTTCATTTCAGTTGGATCAATAAGACCAAAACTACCATATCCAATCACAAAGATCTTGTTTCTACATTATTTCACTTTTAAGAATTTAAAGAGACATTTTGATCCTTTATTCCCCAACTTGAGCTAGTTTAACCTACATTGAACTTGAGCACCTATGGATATAAAAATTTGGTATTATCTTAGCTCATGCTTAAGTACAAAAAGATTGTTTAAAATGAGAATTTTATTAGGATCATTTTATAAGGCATTTTTAGAGAGGATAATCTTTTCCTAGTCGATACGAGCAAATTTCCATCTCATCTTGTCCTTATCATGACCATAGGGTTGGGTAATGTTTTTTACACACTTCCATACTTATATTCCACTTGTTAATATTGGAAGAGGAGTATGCTATAAACTTACCAAAATTACATGAAGAATATATACCCCAATATAATAAAGGTCCTTTAATAGGGATACATTGAGTTTATAAAGGCCTTTCTAGTTAGTAGCACCCACCACCAATTCAGTGTTCAAGAAGACAATAATCTCTATGGAGTGGTGATCTGAGATGGTAAAAGGGAAAACCTTCACTGAGTTATAATTTTCATCCTGCTAAATTTTAAAAATGTTCTTATTAAAATAGAATCTATCAAGCCTAGAATACACCCTCTTAAGATTGACTAGTTATTACACCATGCAAACCAAATACTTTTGGTATGTATTTTACCTTGGTTAAGGGGATCAAGGATCTTATGAATATGCTTGAGATTTAACCAGAAGAAAAGTTCATTACCTTTCCAATCATGTGGCTCACCACACTACTTATCCTCTTTCTCCTCAACCATGTTGAATCCTCCCCCACACACACACAATATGAGGGATGCCTTTTGGGTTATATACAAGCCGATTCCACAAATTAGCCCTTCTGTATACTCATTCAAATCATAGACATTATAAAACCCAAAGTTTTGATTATATTTTTTGATGATAATTTAAACTTCTCTTTGACATGAGATCCCATTCCCCTACCCCCACTTAGGATTAACAAGAATTGAGGCTCCACCTTTCCCTTTGGAGTAGCATGTAGAGAAAATGAAAACATTTGGCTAAATGAAATTGAACAAAAATTCCAACTTAAATCTAACTACCTTAACTTCCTAAATAAGTATAAGGTCAATATCATCCCTTGTATTCCTAAATTATCTAATAGTAGATTTATGATCATGGGATTCAAGGCCCCTCACATTATAGTTGATACTACTCATAAAAAGGAAGGAGGGGGTATACCTCTATAGACTAGATGCCTTATAGCCTCCTTTGTTTTGATAGAACCTTATAAATAATTGAGGCACCTTATTCTCTTTAGTTCTCTTATTATTGCACTCAACACCTCCTTAAGGTCCCTTGGGTTTTTTACCATCCTCCCTAGAGGATGAACCAAAGAAGGGATAAAAGTTGGATTTTGTTTTCAAAATTTTAACACTGCTCTTCAAATTTCCTCCCATAAGGGAATTAGAATCCAATGGGATCAATGAAACATCTTTTACTAATGGGTCATCATCTTTGATAATAAAATTAGGGGTTGGACAACCAACCATAAGGACCATCTCATCACTTATACCTTGTAATTATAGAAACAAGGGGAAGGGGGTAAGGGTCTACTTTCTTAGAGGATTATCTAGGATAATAATGTATTCATTGGAGGGTCTTCCATTGGAGAACAAAAAACTTCACTTTGAATTTCTCCTTAGTCATCTTGGGCCAATAAAGACCCATAAACAATTTATTTATGCTCTAGAAGTGGGGAAAACACTCACTTACTATCACTAAACAAAATAGAGCATTATGTAACCTCCCCCACACCCAAAGAGGGAGGGTCAAGTGGAGAAGAAGAAGTGTTAATATCACTCATAGACATATTAAATTCATTCTCTCTATCTTATTCGATAGAGGCTACTAGGCCTTTATTAGGGTCCAAGTCAAAGCATGGATTATCTCTTATAACAACATCTTTCTTGGTGATTGATGCAAGCTTATAAAAAATATCATTATCAAGGTGAGGAGGCTTACTCTACACATTTTTGTTCAACATTCCAGGTTTAACCAGTAGGGGATAGTTTTTTTAAGGTATCCATCTTTTTTACAAAAAAAACATTGAGAGCTCTTAGACATTTAATGGAAAAAGTGTAGGATTCTCCTCTGATATTAAAAATTAGGATTTTTGGGAAGACATATAATGCTTCAAGGATATAAGGATTCTATCATGCATATGCACTAGATAACTTCTTATATCTTCAATCCATAAGTCTTCCCCTAAGGGTTTAAGAGCTTGAGGTATAAATTTCAAAATTTATATAAGAATGTACCCAATATCTACCCATCTTAGAGAAAAATTAAAGATAATATCATTGCAGTCCAACTTAGGGTTCTAAGGCATTGCCTTGAAAATCAATTGACCCACATTCCAGTGGGGCTTACTAATAACACACCTTTGTATATTAGAATTTTTGAACATAATCATAAATACTCATTTTTGAATCATTCTACAAAAAGAAATATAGATGCCCAGTTTCTTCCCACACACAAAATTAAACCAATTATCAAATAAATTTATTGAGGGCAAGAAGTTTCTATTCAAACATACAAAAAACCCAATATTCATTAAGCAAGACTCTTCTAACTACAAATATCTATCCATAGATTCATTAAGAAATAAATACATGATTCTTCCCACACTAGGGAGATTACCATATTTGATTGGGAAGTGCTTGTCAACTCCATCCTTACTCATTTTGTAGTTATTGAGGATAAATTTTACACCCTTTGAATGCTTTATGACCTCCTCTTGATGAATAATTTTTAAGAAAATATTCTTTCCTCCTTCCTCTTTCCCTTCTCTCTCACCAGTCAAATTCACTTAAATGTTTTGACCAAGGCATCTTTCAAGATTTATCAGCACCCAATGTGATACTATTGTAGCATCAATTTGCATCTTAAGAGAGGGTTCTTCAAGCTCTCTCCAATTGAGTTACACTATTGGGATAACCCTAGGTAGTGGGTCAACTATGGTGGGGTTGAACCTCCAAATAAGTCTAACTTCCTCTTGATGGATCACCTAAACTAATGCTACTATAGGGAAAATGGTTAGAAAGGGGAAAATGTCTCCTAAAAAACTTAACCAAGTGATGCACCAAATTTAAATGAGATCTCTCATAAGCATGAATTAAACACTGAGGAAGCATAAGACAATGTTAGCTCACATAATCTCACAAAAATTAGCTAGTTGCATATGTGTTTCATAAAATAGGTTCAAGAAGAAATGAATGAAGGCAAAGAAGAGTTTTAAGACTCACCGAGAGCTTGCATCAATGATAGAAATAACACTAACTTAGACCTATAACTAACTTGAAGACACCTAGAAAAGAGAAAGAAAGAAGGACAATGGTCATGGAAGATTCTCCTTCACAATGCCATCATACACAAGCTTTGCTACACATAATTCAGAGGGGAGAGATAGTAAATAAAGTATTATTACTTCAAGAGGTCTTTCATACAAATTTTGATAGGGTCTAGCCTTATCAAATGAGAGTCTCTACTCTTCTATAACTGAGAAAGTTTTTTTTAATCAAAAGTAAGAGATATTATTCTTCTAAAAATTGAGAGAGAGCTATAATGTGTCCAAAAAATAAAAGATATAGAGAAAGGGTAAGGAGAGAGTGAGCATGCCATACCATATCATTAAATGAGTTTCCACCACCTTTTTGATCAAATTAGCACAAGTTCTCTATTGACAAGATATATTTGATTTATCCCAATGGCTTTCAAATCTTCTCATTGGTCGAGGAACGTGCTAGAGGAAAAGAGTTTGCCAAAGGTGATGAGTCATGATCTTGATATGAAGGAAAACCCTATAGTTCCTAACATTTTAATTAATACTCTAACTACTTTCTCTAATCCCCAAATCCCTTTGCTTTGATCTTCTATACCATCTCCACTTTCTTTCATTATGAGGACAAAGTCCTTATATCCATGAACTTGATAGAGCCAAGCATAAGTCTGCTTAAGTAGCTGAAAGTACATGTTTGTCAAAGTTATGACCATATCGAAGGCTAAAAACACTTTTCAATAATCACACATCTGCCCCTGCTTCAAATCCTGAGCATAGATCTTTATTATAGATTGAAAACTAATCTAATTATTGGTTTTTATATAGCTATAATATCTATGAATACCCATAGATTGTATAGCTTTATTCTAGATAATTGCTAGTCCATCTTTGATCTTTGTTTTAGGCCATAAAAGACATATTCTAACTCTATTAAGATTTAATGACAATGTTTGATCTTAAAATATCTGTTCTAGTTTAACTTGGATCATGTTTTGACCTCCAGCCAAAGTTTCATGGCTTCAAATTTTAATTTTGATCATTGATCTTGATCTGGGCCTTCGAGATCATGACACCTTCGACCTTCATCATCAGGTTTTGAGCTATGATCCATAATTAGATGAGCACCATTAGATTTGCCTTATCATGCACCATTGATCTTAGTTTGTATAAATGAACATGAGATATAGATCTTTTTCCAATTTAATGTGCTTAAGATACTTATCGCGCACACATTTGCTTTTAGGATCCACTAACCTTTTAATCCAAAACTCGTTGTTAATATTCAATCACATGATTAAATGCATATCATAGATCTATTTGGGCCCACTAACACTATCAATCACTGCTTACCATTATATCTAATCTAAGATTCTATGATTTTTACACTTGTCCTCACTAAATTCATCTTTAGGATTTGATAACTTGTTGACCTCTACTCACTGTTCATTTGATTTTGTATGATTGATCATGCACCATCAATCTGCTTGGTCCCACTGGCTTTGTTAGCTACCACATGCCATTAGATCTAGACTTAACCTCCCATGATCTTGACACTTGTTAGCCATGCATTCAACCTGGGTACATTTGAATCCAAATAGTTATTTTATGAATCTTAAATTTGACGTCTACACGAATGTCCTGCTCTACAAGTTCAACTTTGGAAGCTTATATCTAGAGATATAAAGCTCATCAAGATATGCAATTTGCATAGGATGTTTATGGAACCAAAAACATCATGTCCATGTGATATTTTGGCTATGGTTAACCTTTCAAGTGAATATATTAAATTCACAATCAAGTTGACCCATTTATTTTTTCATGGCCTGCCATGACGGTCTAGTCTCTCTAGACTTGTGCAAGAAATTGTTGTCTCTTTAGAAGAATCCAATGAACTTATAAGACTTTGTGTTACTTGATTCATGTCCCTAAATTATTGAAACACCATGGAAACCTACTGGTATTTTTCACTTTTCAATCTTAGACCTCTTTCCAAGTTTTTGGTCCATTCATTCCATCCAAAACTTTGCTCATTTGTTCAAACCATTTATAGGCAAAAGATTCTTATGTAGACCAAATTTGGCCAACATTTCTAGTGATATCTTAAGATTGCATTCCTAATATGAAACAAACTAGTGACTTTAAATTGATCCATTGAGTATCTGGAGTCATAGTCTTTTCTCTCATCTATCATGAAATTGATACAAGGTTGTCCCTTATCTGGAACTTTTTCTTGAAGCAAAAGGGACAAAAGGAAACAAAAACAACAAATGTGCCCAAGGCACTTATTGAAGTGAATCATATAACTAAAAGGAAATGTGTACAAGGCACTTAGAGGATATCATGAAAAATTACTCTAATATGTTACAATATCATACAATAGCTACAAAATCTTCTAATATCAAGACTTTAAATGAATGCCATTGATTGGAATGGGTAATACTTCTCCATGCATTTGGGCAAGTTAAAAAGGATTATGCTATTTGCATCCATAGATCAAATAAGAACCACTCCAAAAGCTATCAAACTTTGTGTGGTTTCTTGGCTTGGCCTTATTTGAGTCCCATTTTAGGACTACATCCCCTTCCTTGAAGTCCCTTGTTGTGGCTCTCTTATCAAACAATTTTTTGACTTGAGCTTGGTGTGACTCTAATGTATTCATTAAAATTTCCTTGGTTTATTCAAGCTCCATGAGATCTATCATCCTCATTTTCATAGGCTCACTCTCCATCAACTCAAGTTGATGGGCTAACAACGATGCAGGAAGTTCAAAAGAAACAGGCAATTTGGCTTCCCTTCCATATACAAGGACATATGGAAAATTCCTAATGGTAGCTTTGGGATTCACTCTATCATCCCATAGGGTTATCCTTAGCTTTGTATACCACACTCTTTGATTCTCCTCCATTATCATCTTAATAATCCTTATCAAGTTATTATTTGTGGACTCTATTGGTCCATTACCTTGGGGGTAGTAATTAGAGGATATACTGAGGTAGATACCCAACTTAAGTGCCCATTCACTTATCTTCATACCAACAAATGCTAATGTATTATCTAAAATTATAGAAGCTAAGACACCAAATCTAGTCACTATGTTGTCATAGAAGTCCAATACTATTGTTTCATTAGCTTATTTCAAGGAAATTGATTCCACCCACCTGGTGAAGTAGTTAGTTGCAGTGAAAACCTATTTATGTCCTACACTTGAAGATGGATTTATCATTCTTATGAAATCCAAGCCCCATTACATGAAGGGTTGCTCCACCTAGATTGGGTTGAGTGGAAGAGATACTAATCTTTGTTTTCATACAAATAGAGCACACTTCTAACATTTTATGACCCATGCAGAGACATACTTGAAAAGGATAGTAATAACTAACTCTCATTACATTTTTTGTTGTTCTTGGAGCAAAATGGCCTCCTACAGGTCCACTATGAAATAGATCCAAGAGATTTGTCACTTGATTGTCATCAATGCATCTAATTAAATACCCATTGAGGTCCCTTCTAAAAATAACACCATCAACTAATGCATAAGTTATGGACTGAAGCCTAAAATTCCTCTTTTTTACTCTATCCAAACCTTGAGGGCATTTTCCTATCATTAAGAAATGTGTCATATCTTGGAGCCAGATTTTATAAAGTGAAGGTCAATCTGTTTGTGAGTTATATTGTGTCATCAAAACAAATTATTTATCTTCTTGAAGGTCATCCACCATATGCTCACATAAGCCTTTACCTCTTACCAGCTTGATGACTTTGATCTCCACATCATACTCTATAACCTTGGTAATCTAGACTATTCTTTTCTCATTTAAATCCTTGTTGAGGAGAAAGTCCCTCACTCTAGGATGAGACATGACAAGATGAACCTTACTATTGGAGAGCAGTTTTCTAAATTTTTTCAGGCTCATTAAGGTTGTAAGAACCTAATTTTTTATGAAATTATACCTTGCCTCATATCCCTCTAACCATTGACCAAAAAAGGCAATTAGTTTCTCAAGTCCTTCACCATTCTTTTACATAAACATAGCCGATATATTATCAACACTGGAAAAGGTGTACAATATGAAATCCTTTGAGAAATCAAGATTCATGAGTGAGGGTGCTTGGGTAATGGCTTGTTTGATGGCCTTAAATGTTACTCTACCTTCATTTTACCAAGAAAACACTTGGATCTTATGTAGCATGGTGGTGATGGGTTTGACCAAGTTTTCAAAACTAGGTATAAACCTTCTCACAAAGTTTATTTTCTTAAGGAATCTATGGATTCCTTTCCTGTGCTTACGTAAAGAGAGTGTTACGATAGAACTTATTCAATCAGGGTCAATGGACAATCCTTCATTTGAAATAATGTGACCCAAAATTTTGCCTTCATGAACATCAAACACACATTTTTGGGGATTTAAAAAGATCCCATACACTCTACATCTTTGAAAGATCAACCTTAGATGGTCCATGTGCTCACTAGCTTTCTTGAAGAAAACTATGATGTTATCCAAGTAGACTAGCACCCCCTGATTTAACAACCCTTGGAAATCCATGTTCATGGATTTTTATAAAGTGGCCCCAACATTTATCTTCCCAAAAGGCATCTTTTGGTATGCATATGTACCCCACTTTGTGGTGAAGGTAGTCTTATACTAATCTTCTTCTCTTACCAACACTTGGTTGTAACTTGAATACCCATCTAAAAGGGAGAAGCATTATAAACTAGAAACTAACTAAAGGAGTTTCTTCATTGATGGTATGGGTAGTGATCATTTAAGGAGATCCTATTCAGATCCTTGAAGTTAACACACAATCTGATCTCCCCACTCTTCTTCCTCATAGGTACCAAATTGGATACCCATAAGGAGTGCTCAATGGGAAAGATGATCTTAGATTCAATTAACTTAGTCAGTTATTTCTTCATAAGCTAATCAATTTTAGGGTTTATAGGCATTTGTTTCTGCCTAATAGGCTTGGCATTAACCTCTAGTTCTATAATGTGTTGGTCTAGTGTGGGGTCAAAGCCTCTCAGGTCACTATATTCCCAAGAAAATATGTTTGCATATCCTTTACAAAGTTATATGAAAGCATGCATCTCAAATTTAGTGCTTACCTTCCCAAGATTGAGGAATTGGTCCTTAAAGATAAGGGATCTTTCATAGTTCTCTTCACTTGTTGACATCACTGATTTGTCTTTCCTCATATGGTCTCCCTCATAGAAAAGACCTTCAAGGGTGACAAGCCCTTTAAGAATATTTTTAGATCTCAAATGAACAATTTTCTCCTCATACTGATGTTGAAACTTTTCCTAGTTTATGGAGGAGAACTCTGCTTCCTACTGCAAAAAACTAGTAATCTATTTGTCATTTTCAAAGACCTGCTAATGAGTTCATTATCTAGCACTGATGGTCTTACTACCACTTTGACATGTGGTTACACCTTGGTCTTTTTCTACTCATTTGGGATATCAAATTGAAATTCTACATCTACCAACCTATCATATTTTCCATTCTGGTTCTTTGGCATTTCTTGGATGTTAAAATCCTCAAAATACTCAATTAGGTCCCACACTTTATGTTTGTGAGACCTCACCAAGGAGTTCTTGGTGATATTTTGGCCTCTAACTTGATGCACAATCATCTCATTATCCACATAAACTTGTAATTTTTTTATTCCTATCTTACTATCTCATTGAAGGCCATGGATAAGACCCTCATATTCTACTACATTTCAAGAGCAACTAAATTGGAACCTATAAGAAGAGAAATACATGTCATTGGAGGGGAATACTAGCATTGGACCTACACCCACTCCATGTTTGCTCCTTGAACCATCAAATAATAATTTCCATAAGCCACTAAGATCTTTTTGAGGTCCAATGAGGGATGGCATGGACTGATTCTCTTCATGTAAGTAGTAGACACCCAAATCTCTTTCCTCAACACCTTTTAAGGGATCAACCAAATGATTGTCATTCCATAGTTCATCCAAGAACATGTCTGGTATCTCTTCAAGGTGAGTATTTAGCTCTTAACCAAATATAAATTCAACCTCATCAAGGATGGTGAAATTGAGGTTTATGTTATCTAGCCCATAAGGCTCTATGTGGACTTGTACAATGGGCTCAACCTTAATAGATACCTTGGTTCCATATTTTGTTTTGAATTCCATGTATGACCAGTTTGCTACTAGATAACCTCCAATCTTTGTTGTGAATTTTTCATATAGGCATAAGGAAAAATAAGGAGGTACATCTAGGATAAACAAATCTTGAACCACTGAGACACTAGGACAAGCATGCAGGGTCAAGTTGAGGTCTTTGATGATACTAGATGGTTTGGTGGAAGAACCATCAAGTTGTAGAACTCCTTTAGACTAGGGCTCATATTTTAGGCCAAGATAATCAACAATGGACTTTGGCATTACTGAGGTGCTAGCCCCACTATCTACCAAGAAATTATGCACTAAAGAGTCACCAATAATTACTAAAATTTAGAAGGGAGGGGTTTTGACCACCCTATCTGGTTGCCCTTCACTAGGTCCTTTGGTTGCATTGGTGAGAACCACATTTTCTTTGCTTGGTTCCTAGAAAGCTTGATCTTTGATAATATTTCTTGGAGGATATCTACCTGACTAGGCATGGAGAACATATCCCACATTGGCACACTCACATTGGACCTTTTCATCTATTCCACAATGTTGATGGGTATACCCCCAACCTTTGGTTGTGCTTTGGTAGCCACAATTGCACATTAAGTTTATGAGTTTTGAGGGATAAAGACATTCCCCTAATTTTTATTCCTTAGAACTATTAGAACCTTTGGAGTAGCAATAGGTTCATTTGGCTTTGATATTGAAGGAGTAATGGTAGGAGGCTCTTTGACTACTGTTACCATCCATGTTCCTTATTTTGAACCTTGTAGTAGCCACCACTGAGATATATGCCTGGCTGGAACTAGTATGTTGATTGAGTGCATAACATTCTTTTTGCTCATAATTCACCATTATAGCACCCAACTGGCTTGGTCCTTGATCAGGCCCTTTAATTTTTTGAGGATCTTCTAGTTTTTTCATCATGGGTACCTTTACATTTTGAGCCATAAGAGATTGATTATACTTAGAATTAGCAGCCTACTGCCATTGATCACTAAAATTTTGGTTAAAGTCAGTGTTTGGGATAATGGATTAGCCAAAAGACTGATTCTATGGCAAGGTACCCTTAGCTTCTTGAGCAACATTATTTTTAATAAGGACCAAGGTGTTAGAAGTGCCTATAGCATTTGGATTATAATTACTTTGTCTATTATAGCTAGGATACCCTTGTCCCTAGCCTTGACCTTAGCCTTGGCCTTGGAAATTTCTTTTGTAAAGTGGTCTATTTGCATGATAAGATTGTTGATGAGGTTGATATAAGGCTTGGTAATTCCTATTGAAAGTTTGTTACCTCTTAACATTCACTATTTCATTTTCCAAAGATTGGAACATGCTCTTAATATCTTGAATAGGCATTGGTGGTCTCGGTATAAGTTTGCCAGCCTACACTGGACAATTTTATGCTCTGATTGTCACCTCATATGCATTTGGTAATGTGTTTCCTCACATAGACTGGATCATTACTGCAATGTCACTATTTAGGGCCTTCAAATAGTAAATAAAAGCAAAGTTATGGGTACGCCTAACAGAGACTAGGATTATGTCCCAATTCTTTTGAAACCTTATGTTGAAATATTACATAACTTCATGAGGGGCTCTTTGAATTATGATTAATTTCTCTACAAGTGATAAATGGTCACTTTTATCTTCAAATCCTTTACAAAATGCATCTCCTAATTGGTCTTATGATGTAATAGAATTAACAACAAGGCTTCCAAACCAGTCTAGGGTTTTACCTTTGAAAGAGATGGCTAATAACCTAATTGCTACATTTTCCTCATTGACATTGTGAAATTGTAGAAGTTGGCTATATCCATGAGGTGTTCTAAAAGGGGTTGTAGCTTGGTCTCCACTAAAATAAGGGACACTTTTAAGAGCTGTTACTAGAATAGGATCATATTGAGGGAGGTCCAGCAGACTTTAGCCATTAAAATCCACAATGGAGAAAGCTCTAGGGGTTGTCATGGTAATGTAAAGGTTTAGCAAAGATCTTATTGTAGGGGTAGGCCTTGAAATTAACTTAGGAAAAAAATTGCCTTTATATGGGTGTGTATTAGCAAATCTTAACCTTTTTGCTGAATTTAAAGGTAGTTCAACAAATTCAAAAGGAATACCTCTAGAATTTGATCTTGTAGTCACCTTTAGCATGAAAGAAAACTATTGCTCTACACTAGAGTGTTGATTATTCTTTTGGATTCACCAAATGTTGTTTTTTAGAAGCTATAACTATTATAAAATGATCAAACTAGCATCAAACTTTGACCAATCTTCCTTGAACTGTGTCCCATCATGCATGCCAAAAATTATTGTAGCATCAATTTGTACCCTTGGAGAGGGTTCTTTAGGCTCTCTTCAATTGAGCTACACTATTGGGATAACCCTAGGATGTGGGTCACCTATGGTGGGTTTCAACCTCGAGATAAGACTGACTTCCACTTGATGGATCACCTAAACTAATGCTATTATAGGGAAAAGGGTTAGAAAGGGAAAAAAGGCTCCTAAGAAAGTTAACCAGGTAATGCACCAAATTTAAATGAGAACTCTCATAAGCATGAAGTAAACATTGAGGAAGTATGAGGTAATGCTAGCTCACATAATCTCACAAAACTTAGCTAGTTTCATAAGTTTTTCAAAAACTAGGTTCAGGAAGCAATGATTAAAGGCAAAGAGTTCTAACACTCACTGAAATCTTGCATCAATGATAGAAATAACACTAACTTAGACTTGTATCTAACTTGAAGACACCTAGAAATGAGAAAGAAATAAGGATAATGGGCATGGACGATTCTCCTTCACAATGCCATCATGCACAAGCTTTGCTACACACAATTCAGAGGGGAGAGATAGGTAAAGAAAGTCTTATTTATTCAAGAGGTATTTCATACAAATTTTGATAGGGTCTAACCTTATCAAATGAGATTCTCTACTCTTTCAAAATTGAGAGAGAATTTCTTATCAAAAGTGAGAAAGAGATTTCTTCTAAAAAATGAGAGAGAGAGCTACAATGTGTCCAAAAAATGAAAGATATAGAGAAAGGGTAAGGAGAGAGTGAGCACACCATCTCAGATCATTAAATGAGCTGTCGCCACCTTTTTTATCAAATCTACACCAGTTCTCTATTGACAAACTATCTTTCATTTGTCCCAATGGCTTTCAAATCTTCTAATTGGTTGAGTAACATGCTAGAAGATAAGAGTTTTCCAAAGGTGATGACTCATGATCTTGCTATGAAGGAAAACCCTATAGTCCCTAAAAATTTAATCAATGCTCTAACTACTTTCTCTAATCCCCAAATCCCTTTGCTTTGATCTTCTACGCCATCCCCACTTGCTTTCATTATGAGGACAAAGTCCTTATATCCATGGACTTGACAGAGCCATGCCTAAGTCTACTTAAGTGGTTGCAAGTACATGTTTGTCAAAGCTATGACCATGCCAAAGGACAAAAACATTTTTTAATAATTACACGTCTACCCCTACTTTAAATCTTGAGCATAAGTCTTTACTATAGATTGAAAACCAATCTAATTATTGGTTTTTATAAACATATAATAATGATGAATATCCATAGATTATATAGCTTTGTTCTAGATAACTGCTAGTCCATCTTTGATCTCTGTATTAGGCCCTAAAAGACCTATTTACCTCTATTGAGCTTTAATGGCAATGTTTAATTCTAAAATATATGCTCTGGTTTAACTTAGATCATGTTTTGATCTCCAACCATAGTTTCATGGCTTTAACTTTTAATTTTGACCATCAATCTTGACTTGGGCCTTCAAGATCATGACACCTTTGACCTTCATCATTGGTTGTCGATCTATGATCTATAATTGGATAAACACCATTAGATCTACTTTGTCATGCACCGTCAATCTTACTCTGTACAAATGAATATGAGCCATAGATATTCTATAAATTTAACATGCTTAAGACACTTATCACTTATGCATTTACTTTTAGGATCTACTAATCTTTTGACCCACCGCTCACCATTAATCTTTGATCGCATGATTAAACATGCATCATAGATCTATTTGGGCCCATTAACACTATCAATCACTACATGTTATTAGATCTACTCTTAACTTCCATGATTTTGACACTTGTCCTCACTGCATTCATTTTTAGGATTCATTGACTTGTTGACCTTTGCTCAATGTTGATATGCTTTTGTACGATTGATCATGCATTGTCGATCTACTTGGTCCCATTGGATTTATCAATCATTGTGTGCCGTTAGATCTAGATTTAAGCTCCTATAATCTTGACATTTATCAGTTGTACATTTAACTTGGGAACATTTGAATCCAAATGGTTATTTCATGAAGCTTAAATTCGACATCTGCACACATGTCCCACTCTGTAAGTTCAACTTTAAAAGCTTATATTTTGAGATAGAAAGCTCATCAAGATACAAAATTTATAGAGGATGTTTATGGGACCAAAAACATCATGTCCATGTGATCTTTTGGCTTTGGTCAACCTCCCAAATGCATATATTAAATGCATAATCAATCTGACCCATTCATTTCTTTATGATGTGCCATGATGGTCTAGTCTCTCTAGACTTGTGCAAGAAACTATTATCTCTTTAGAAGACTCTAATGAACTTTTAAGACTTTGTGCGACTTGATTCATGCCCTTGAATGCTTGAAACATTGTGGGAACCTATTGGTCTTTTTCACTTTGCAATCCTAGACTTCTTTCCAAGCCTTTGGTCCACTCATTCCATCCAGAACTTTGCTCATTTGTTCAAACCATTTCTAGGCAAAAGATTCTTATATGAGACAAAATTGGCCAATAGATACATTAAAACTATCATTATTCAAGATCTCCACATGTGTAGAGGCATCACTTCTGAGTACCTCAATAAACAATTGCCTAATTAATGCTTGTACACCTCTTAATCTCCAAAAGCCCCTATGCCACACAATTTGAGGGTAAACATGTCAGGAAAGGAAATGACAAAATAATAAAAGAAATAACTGAAGACTACAAACTAAGGAAAATCTAAAAGCCCATGACCAATAACATCCATGTATTAGAATCCAAACCAAGATAAAAAGCTACACAACCAAAGACGCAAGGGGACCAAGGAAGCAAAGCGGTAGATAAGAAAGCTTGAAGCTTCTTCAATGGAGAATGACTTTTCATCCCCTCATTTGAAGAATTCCAAGCCTCTCTTTTTCTTCTTCATATCCATATATTCCAAATGCAAATGGACTTATTAAACCCTTTAACATAAAGTTTATAATTTGAAATTTAGTACACGACTGGTGAGAATGATGGTTGCTTATATCTATCTACTAGGGTACAAATCCCTATAGGTACTCGACATAGAGAGTCAAACGGTTTAAGACAGGATCATGGCCTAGGTGATTTCGTGGTATGGATGCTCCTTACTCGTGGCTACTTAGCCGAAGGAGCTCACTGATTTGGATGTATGCTTACTCATCATTACAATAAACTACTATATATATTTTTTCGAAATACAAACCGAGAAGCCAACATTCTATATAATTCAATGATTCCATGTAAATGCTAGCTATTATAACATGCAAAAAAAAATAAAAATAAAATGTAATTAATATTTATGATCAATTATTACGTGTTTATAAAGTTAGTTAAAAAGCAAAGGAAATAATATAATGGTATTTTTCATTAGTTAAGAAACTTGATACTCATACTTTATTGTTGGAGCATAGGCGATACATTGGAAATAGCATTAAAACATTTATTTATCAACGCTAGCCATGAGTTAAATTTCACGGGCCACACAGATAAAAGTTTTATTTATTCATTCAATATTGTCCTTCAAATTTGATGACACAATCATAATGTGCTCAGCAACAATCAGAATGTCCTCAACCCTCCATAATAATTTCAGTTTTCCTTCGGCTTTCCCCACAATGAAACCATTTAACTTTTGGAGATATGGCGTATTACGCTTCGGACCCACACGGACGGAAAAAAATGTCCTCTGTTTTTTATTACGTCTCACTCGGCTGCCTATTTTCCACTGTACCAGGGGGGGGGTGCTCTGCCTAAACCATGGCAGTCGCCTTCCCTTTCCTTCACCTCCCTTCTGCTCTATAAATCGCCTCCTCGCCCATCTCTTTACCCACAACACTCAACCTCCAAAGTTGATAATTCTATTTGTGCACTCATTTTCACACTCAGGAGCTGCCTAAACTTTCACAGTCGCCTTCCCTTCCCTTGACCTCCCTCCTGCTGTATAAATCACCTCCTTGTCCGTCTTTTTACCCACAACACTCATCCTCCTCCACAGTTGATAACTCTATTTGTGCACTCATTTCACGCTTTGTAACTATTTGAAATGGCTGCCACCACATGTTTATTCGAAGGATTGCTGCCTCTGCAATTCAATGGACGGCCTGCCGTTCACAATAAAAGTGTGCCTAGCCAAAAAGTAGTTTCCCGTAAAAAGTTTATCCATGCGCATCTTACTGCTAGCCCGCCTAGAAAGTCCAACTATAATAAATCATTTGAGTGTGATGAGCACTCACACATGTTTACTGAATTAGATGCCAAACAACGGGGTATAGGTAAGAAACAAATGGCACCCAGATTTTCAGCCGATTGGAATCCCTTTCAAAGGCTTGCGGCAATGGCGTTAGAAGCAGTGGAAAGAGGCCTCATTGCTCGTCTGGAAAAGCAGCGTCCTCTGTCCAAGACGACCGATCCCACGATTCAATTGTCGGGAAATTTCGCGCCGGTGAGCGAGAGCGCCGTCCACCACGAGCTCCACGTGACAGGCCAAGTTCCTCCGTGTCTGGAAGGCGTGTACGTCCGGAACGGCGCCAATCCTCAGTTCGAGCCTGCCGCGGGCCACCATTTCTTCGACGGGGACGGCATGATACACGCTGTGAGAATCAAGCACGGCGTGGCTTCCTACTGCTGCCGCTACACTCGAACACAACGATTTACTGAGGAGCAGAAAATGGGAAGAGCCGTGTTTCCCAAGTCAATTGGAGAGCTCCACGGCCACGCTGGGATCGCCAGGTTGCTCTTGTTCTACGCGCGGTCGCTGTTCGGATTGGTGGACGGCCGCCACGGTATGGGAGTGGCCAATGCAGGTCTCGTATTCTTCAACGGAAGCCTCCTCGCCATGTCCGAAGACGATCTGCCCTATGCCGTCCGTGTTACCCCCTACGGAGACCTGGAAACTCTCGGCCGCTTTGATTTCGAAGGCCAGCTGAAATCTGCGATGATAGCGCACCCGAAAATTGATCCGGAGACGGGTGAATTGTTTGCTCTGAGCTACGACGTCATAAAGAAGCCGTATCTCAAGTACTTTGTAGTCTACCCGGACGGCACCAAAGGCGCAGACGTCGCAATTTCAATCAAGGAGCCGGCGATGATGCACGATTTCGCCATCACCGAGAACTATGTCGTAGTTCCGGATCAGCAGGTCGTGTTCCGCCTCGCTGAGCTCTTCTCAGGAGGATCGCCGGTCGTATACGAAAAGGAGAAGGTCCCGCGGTTCGGCGTTTTGCCGAAATATGATCACGATGAGAAACGGATAAAATGGATCGAGGTTCCCGACTGCTTTTGTTTCCATATCTGGAACGCGTGGGAAGACGGCGAGGAAATCGTGGTGATCGGTTCCTGCATGACCCCGCCCGACAGTGTTTTCAACGAATCGGACGATGCTCTGAGAAGCGTGCTGTCCGAAATACGGCTCAACATGACTACCGGGTCGTGTAGCAGAAAAGCGATTGCATCCCTTAATTTAGAGGCCGGGCAGATAAACCGAAGATATGTGGGGAGAAAAACCCAATTCGCATATCTAGCCATAACAGAGCCGTGGCCCAAAGTTTCGGGCATCGCTAAGGTGGATCTGCAAACGCAATCGGCCGACAAGTCAGACGGAAGTATCGTGGCGAGGATGACGTATAAGGAGGGATGCTATGGTGGAGAACCATTCTTCGTACCGCGCACAATGGATCCCTCTGCAGCAGAGGACGACGGGTACATTCTGACATTCATGCACAACGAAGAAAGTGGCTCTTCCGAGCTGTTAATTTTAGACGCAGCGTCTTCCTCGCTGGAGACCGTGGCATCTGTGAAGCTGCCGTCGAGGGTGCCCTACGGCTTCCACGCCACTTTCTTGACTTCTGACGACCTCGCGAATCAGAAGCTCCCCATCAAGCATTTAACTATGCACGTCAATTCAGAATTTGTTTCACTGCTAGCTGTAAATTGAAATACAAATTCAATTCATATTTCAGCCGTGTTGCTATGGATATCAATTCGAAAGTTTTAGTTTGAGATTTTATTTGGGTTAATTGCGGGGGGTATGTTCTTATTATCTTTGATGGAGAGCACTTATGTAAATTTTCTAATAATGAATTAGAATTAGGGGAGTATTTGTATTTTGTGTTTATTATATTATAAGATTTTTGATAGGTTTATTTATTTTTTAAAAAGAAATTAAAGTTTTAATGAGATTTTATTGGTTATGTATATCAAAGATTTATAATTTTATTCATTAAAGTTATGATATAATATAGAGACAACTTGTTTAAGAATTTTTCTATACAATTTTTTGATTCATGGTTCAATTTCATAATTATTTCTTCAATTTTTATATAAATGAATTTATTATTTTATTCAATTTTTATTAATCGTTAAAAAAAATATTTAATAATATAATTTTAATGTTTTATGATTTTTCTCTCTCTTTTTATTATATGTCTTTGTTTAATTTTTTTTTTAAAAGTCTTTGTAGTCTTATTAACTTGTATTAGTTAGTTTTATTATCATTATTTCTGAATATAATATATATATATATATATATATATATATATATATATATATATATATATATATATATATATTCATATTATTAAATTTATTGAGTTAATTTGGTTTAAGATTTCCTTTAAGTCAGTTATAGGTATGCATACTTTACGAATATTTTATTCTATAATATGAATGTATTTGTAAGTTTTGTGATAGTGAATCCAAATTAGAGGAGCGTTGTATATCATTGTATATATAAGAGTCTAATGTATTACAAGATCTATAGTAGGTTTAACGATCTCTTTAAAGGAAATCAAGACTCTATACAATTTTCTTTCTATTAGAAAAATGACATAACACAAAGTTGACCTCTGATTTATGGTTCAACTTCATCCACCCTTTTTTACCTTAATTTCAAAAAAGCAAATGGACCCACTATTATACTAAGACATTCACAAATCACGAAGAGAGAGATTCAACAACTCAACTATTTCTTTTTTTTAATTTTTTGATCTATTTTATTTTATAAACACTTATTTGAAATATACATTTTTAATGTTATAATTGTTATTGTACCTGGGCATAGTTGAAGGTATACATTGTAGTTCATATGCTTTGAATATAAAGTAGTATGAGGAAAATGAAGGCAACATTGAGGTTACAATGATAAAAGAGGAGAAAGATCTGAATGATTTTAAGGATGGAGAGTTTAGAGATGAGGAAGTCTAGGATCAGGATTATCATGAGGAAAATGAAGGTATATTGGAGGATACAATGATAGGAAAGGAGGGAAAGGGTATAGATCTTGAGGATGGAGAAATTAGAGACAGAAAATTAGGATTAGGGTCGAAAGTAAAGAGGGGAGAAAAATAATGATCCTCTAGTTCCAAAGAGAAACCAAGACTCAAAATCTAATTTCCAAGATAGATGTTAGGAATATGATGGTTTTGACTTTTTGTGAGGGATCTAAGTATAAGGAATATGTTACTAAGGGATTGGCAGGGTTAGAGATAGAGCTTATATATGAGGGTGGAGAGAATGATGGCGATCGGAATTTGGTGTCAAGAAAAACCATGTCCAAGAGAACAATTCAGCCAAGTGTTAGAGTAACAAAGGGTACAAAATTAAACAAGATTGCTAAATGTAGATATCTATTACTTCTAAGTATTTGTATCTTAATAAAAAGTGAGATGATGTTTTAATAATTTTTTATTTATTCTATACCTTAATGGTTTGTTGAGATCGACTTTTAGTTGTATATGTTATTGTTTTTAAATTGTTTATCTTTTTAATTCTCTAAAAGGTTGGTTTAGAGACCTTTCATAACTCTCAATTATGGATGTCTTGCTGGTGTACTGCATCATGCAGTCCATGGCCCCATTGGTGTATGACATAATCCAAATGCGAAGCAAGGGTGTTGTCAAATACAGTCCACATATTCTTCGTTTCAATAACCCTTGCGTGGACAGGGAAAGAGCCGGGTGACGTCACAAGAATCTGGCTGTTTGCACGAGGGTAATTTCTGCATGTGCGTGGGCGTGTCTGTGCCGTATTCGCAGAAGCCGCCAAGTTGTGTTACGGCCAGTCATACTTATTGTCTGGCTGTGATTCCACCATTTAATGTGCAGCATTACTTTCCCGCTGTTTTCTCACGTACAATAGGAAATCAGGATCGATCAAATACATGAGTTTGCAGGATTTCATTAATGTTATAATCCTTAATGAAACGTCAAATCTCCTTGCGAAGCTTCGAGGCAAGCGCAATGTTTTTAGAACATGGGGAGAAAAGAAAATTCCGATAACCGTACTCGGACAGATTTCTCGTCTTATTGTCAAAGACTGGACGGGCAAAGGAATTGCACCCAATGGTACGATTTGCTTTTTCCGATGAGCATGTCAAACGTACTGACAAAACATTTGTTGAAATATGAACAGGCTTTGTTCAAGTTGGAAAAATGGATATTAGGGCGGTGCAGGTACATCATGCCGTCCATGGTCCCACTGTATTTGACATAATCCCAACGTGGAGCATGTCTTGTCAAATATTGCCTCCGACTATATAGCTAATTAAGGAAAGACTATGGGAGTTATGACCCCAATGTAGAGCAAATAGAATCAAGATTAGAACAACTAATCTATAGATTGATAAATGGAATATCAAAGTGAGTTCATCCCACCCTCCCCATATATATATATCGGGGCACACATGATAATTAAAAAGTGTCATGGAAGAAAACTTTATGATGTTAATGGTTTTTTTTGTTTTTTGTTTTGTGTTGATGTTAATGGTTTTTGTTGTTGTTGTTGTTGTTTGTTTTTTTTGTTTTCCATATAAAATGTTATTGAGATTAAAGTTCATTAAAAATTTAGTCAATTAAATATAAATTTATTAGATAATTTAATTAAAAGAACAGTAATATATCACAAACTATCAAAGCATTTGAAAGACTTACATTATATAAAGGGCTACAACAAAGCATATATTTTATAGAAAAAATGAATTTCAAGCACACTTAAGCTAATTTTATTTCATCATATTTTGAGCCTAACAAATACAATTAAGAGGATATATATATATATATATATATCAAAGATCCAAGAGAGAGTGTTGGTTTCAAATAAAAAATTAGGCTACTTCCCTTTTCAAAAGCTAACTAAAAAATTACCATCAAACATGTCTAGAATATCAAAGTGCTTTAATTAGTAGTAACATTCACATTCCTAGCTGATGTGTCTATGGCACCCATCAAATCAGTCAAAATCTAGTGCTCACGGCTAGGCTAATGTCTATTAACAACACATTAAGGCAAACAATAAAAATTAAGGTAAAAAGTAGTAATTAAGGTAAATGACAATGATTAAGCCAAACAAAAATAACTAAACAAAATGCATGTTGAGAAATAAAATGTTAATATTCGTTGAACGTTGACTTGTTACTTGCGCACCTTTCCCCTGTTTAAAGAGTATACCAATTTTCATATGCCATTACATTATTCTTTTTCTACTTGTGCAAGAACCTATATCCATTTGCTATTTATCTTGTGGCCAAAGGTTTCAGGCATCACTAAGGTGGATCTGCACACGCCACTTTCTTGACTTTTGACGACCTCACAAATCAAAAGCTTCCCAACAAATAGTAAATCATTATCTACTTGTAAAATTTAACAAAAATATATAGAGTGGATGCCTTCCTTTCATGAGCATGTTGATATTATGCTCCTATTCTATTGTGGAGCTTGATAGTTGATTTATTGTGTATACTCGATCTCACTTGACTTCATTTCGTTATTTTTTTCTAAGATTAGATAAATTGGCAGCTCCTGAATCTGATTTTGGTCAAAAAGCTCCCAAACATGCATGGAATTTCAATTTAACTATGCACGTCAATTCAAAATTTGTTCCTTGCTCGTTGTAAATTGAAAGACAAATTCAATTCATATTTCAACCTTTTTTATTCATTTGTAATGGATATTAATTTATGTTTTTAATTTGAGTTTTTTTGGGGTTAATTGTAGATATGTTCTTATTATTTTTATATGGAATCGAAAAACTTTATTCTCTAACAATATATATGTAAATTTTGTAATAATGAATTATAATTAGAGGAGTATTTATATTTAGATATCTTATGTATTATGAGATTTATGATAAATTTTATTATTTTTAAAAAAATATTAATACTTTTTATAATATCTTATTTGTTATGTAGATCAAAGATATGTAAATGTGATAACAATATAGAGATGGCCTTCTCAAGAATTATTTATGAAAATCTTTGTTTCACAACTCAATTTTAGAATGATTTATTCAACTTTAATTTTAAAAGTACAAATAAATTTATTATTTTACTTGGTCTTCCTTAATTGTTAAAAAAACAAACTTAACAATATAACTTTTATATTTTATGATTTTTCTCATTTTTTCTTATAAGTTCAAACTAAACTCTAATGTTTAGTTTTATTATCATTACTTTTGGACATAATATATATTCATATTTATATTACTAAATATATTGAGTTAATTTGGTTTAAGATTTCCCTTGGGTTAGTTACAAGTATGCATACTTTATAAGTATTTTATTCTATAAGATGAATGCATTTGTAAATTTTGTGATAATGACTTAAAATTAGAAGAGAATTTTATATATAAGAGTCTAGTTTATTATGAGATCTATGGTAGGTTTAATGATCTCTTCAAAAGAAATCAAGGTTCTCTACAATATTTTTTTCCATGAAAAAAATGACATAACACAAAATTGAACTTTGTTTTATAGTTCAAATTCATCTACCCTTTTTAACTTTAATTTTAAAGAAGTAAATGGACCCACTATTGTACTAAGAGATTCACAAATAACAAAGAGAGAGATTCAACAACTTAACTCTTTATTTTTTATGTTTTATGAATTTTATTTTGTAAACTCTTATTTGAAATGTACTTTTTTATGGTTAAAATTGTCATTATACTTAGACATAGTTGAAAGTAGGCATTGTAGTTCATATGCTTTGAACATAATGTAGCACGAGGAAAATGAAGGCAACTCTGATGTTACAATGATATAAGAGGAAAAAGATCCGAAAGGTTTTAAAGATGGAGAGCTTAGAGATGAGGAAGTCTAGGATCAAGATCATCATGAGGAGAATGAAGATATCTTGGATGATACAATGATGGGAATAGAGGGAAAGGATATAGATTTGGAGGATGGATAAATTAGAGACATGGAAGATGAGAATTAGGGTCAAAAGCAAAGAGGAGAGGAAAATAATGATCCTCTTGTTCTAGAGACAAACCAAAACTCAAGATTTGACTTCCAATATTGATGTTAGGAATAAGAGGGTTCTAATTTTTTGAGAGGGATCTAAGTATAAGAAATATATTAGTAAGGGATTGGCAAGCTCGAAGATAGTACTTATCCACGAGGTTAGAGAGAATGATGACGATTACAATTTGATATAAAAAAAATCATTACGAAAATAATGGTTTAATCAAGTATTAAAGTAACAAGATGTACAAAATTAAAAAAAAATTACTAAATCTAAATATCTATGACTATTAAATATTTATATTTTAATAAAAAGTGTAATAATGTTTTATCATTTAAAAAAAAAAAATTATATATCTTAATAATTTGTTGGGCTCAATTTCTAATCGCCCCCATTATTATATTTTAATTATTTATATCTTTTTAATTTTGTACAAAATTTGGAGACCTTTCCATACTCTCCATTTGCCATAATAATATTGAAAATTATTAATGGACAATTACATATAAAGAGAGATGTAATTAAAGAGAGATTGCAGCGTTAACGTAAATAGAAAAATGGATGTGATGCTAGTGCACCTCCATCATGCACTGCATGGCCCCATTTGTGTATGAAATAATCCAAACGTGAAGCAAGGGTGTGTGGTCAAATATAGTCCACATATTACATGGTGAGCTCTTTCTTTGTTTCAATAGCATGTGCGTGGATGGGGCAAGAGCTGGGTGACGTCACAATAATATGTCCATTTGCACGTGGGCAATTTCTGCGTGTGCGTGGGCTTGTCTGTGCCGTATTTGCTGAAGCCGCCAAGTTGAGTTACGGCCAGTCATACTTATTGTGTGGCTGTGATTCCACCATTTAATGGCAGCATTACTTCCCTGCTTTTTGCTTACCTACAAATATTGGTTAAATTTGACGGTCGTTTAGATATTTAAAAAAAATATATATATAAAACACAGTTAATTTATATTTTCAATCATATCAAGGGATGGGAAAAAATTATATAAATCGTCAATATGACGTTCACAATAAAAAATCAATCATCATAAAATATTAAACGTAAAAATATTATAAATACGAATGTGCTGCGTACTCTACTTATAACTGAAGTAAAATAATTTATTATGTGACCCAATTTATCCCATCCATGACATCTTTCACTATGTTTGTCTTGTCTTTATAATAATGTCCTCCTCCCAATGTGCATTTATTACTATAGCAAAACCATTTTCTCAGTACCCAGTGAATGTGTTGACACTAGATTTATTGCACATTATTAATAGGTTGACCATCGAGCCTCATAAAAATGGTAGCGTGGGTGCCAATCTAGTCACTGTTTTCCATTAAAATTGAAGGACCTAATTTTTTTATTCGTTCTCTTATTTGTAAGCAAAGTGTGTGTTTCATCATTCTTCATTTGGTTGATTTTCACAACATAATCTTGATTGTGTAATTTTAGGCATTGTCGTTTGAGATGAAAGGTTGGAGGCACATTTACAATTTTTTATTATTACAAGTTGAAGGTACTTTTATTCATTTTCATATTTGTAGCTGCATTTCTCTATTTAGCTTTTACATTGTTTTTTATAATGCAAGGGAAATGCAAGGTTGGTGTACACTTTTGATTAAATGGATTGCTATTTGTTTATTTTAACTTCCTTTGTTTTTATGGCATTAACTCTCAATTTCACTTGATGCAGTGGAAATTTTACCATGTTATTCCCTTACTCTTTTACTTGACTAGGCTTGAAATTGAATGGAACAAAGTAGATAAGGATATATTTTCATTTGTTGCATAAGCAATGAATCTTTTCTCTATACACAATCATTTATTTTTTATTCTCTTTTTTGCAAGGTGCCTATCAAATTTCAATGTTACACACATTCTTAAAAAAATTTAAACAATGGTTTTAAGAGGAGTTGATAATTCTTTGTATGTTTGTATACTAAAATGAAGATTAATTGCTATTTAATTTTCATGCCATGTGATTTGATAGAATGTCGTTATAAGCTAATTCATCTTATAGATATAAAATCTTCTTCTATGACATTAGAAACCAAAAAAATGTTTTTAAGTTTTTAAATTGTCGTTTCCCATTATACGATGTCATAAGTGAACAATATAAAATCTTTTGAAAAAAAATTATTTCCAAGATTTAAACTAGATGGACAACCTCCTTCTTGTTTGATTTTTTTCATTTTATGGTGGTACCAATGTATCATTGTGTTAATAGGGCCACTTCCTTTGTTCCATCACTCATTTCTTTGTCCTTAATTTTAGAGAGGCAAATAGACCCACTATTCCAATAGACAGTCAGATATTGACAGTAAAAAATTTTAACAACTTATTTGTTGTGTTTTATGTTTTACTGCCTTTCTTTCTTAAAGTAAAATATAATTTCATTTATATTAATAATATCTTTATTATTATATTATTTTATTATGTCAAAATTATATTTTAATATATATATGAAAAAAATGAAAATAAAAAATGAGAAATGAACGTCATACATTAAATAACATTTATTGAAAAATCATCACATAATTTTTTTTTGACAAATAGAAGTGACCGTCAAATTTAACCCCTGTGCGGCAGCTACAATATGAAATGAGGATCGATCAAAATTTCAAATACATGATTTTGCAGAACTTCATTAATGTTACGATCCTTACTGAAACGTCAAATCTCCTCGCGAAGTTGCAATATTTTAAGTACATGGCGAGAAAAGAAAATTCCGATAACTATACTCCGACAGACTTTCTCATCCTATTGTCAAAGATGGGACGCGCAACGGAATTGGATCCAGTGGTACGATTTTTTTTTTCTTTTTCCGATGAGCATGTCAAATGTACTGACAAAACATTTGTGGAAATATGAACAGGCTTTGTTCTAGTTGGAAAAATGGAAGTTAGGGCGGTGCAGGTACATCATGCCGTCCATGGTCCCACTGTGTTTGACATAATCCTAACGTGGAGCATGAGTGTTGTCAAATATTGCCTCCCACTATACAATTAAGGAAAGACTATGGGGTTATGACAACTAACCTATAGATTGATAAATGGAATATTAAAGTGAAATGTTGTGCATATGTAATATTTTTGGTTATGTGGAGTGTATTTAATTGTGACGTTCGTGGATTTTTAAGGAAGGAAAGTGCATATAATTATTACTCAGGAAAGTAGGTCTTTTAATTATAGTACCAAAATTTTAAATCTTTTAAAAATAATGTAATAAATATAATTTTAATCTTTTAAAAAATATTCGCATGTACTAACTTTAATCAATTTTTAACAAGGAATAATACCAATTTTTAAGAATGTGTGTTGAGTTTAAGGAGGCTCTTAGTTGGCTTAGACAATAAGGCTTAGTACAAAGCTCAGTACAAATTGGCCCAAACCACTCTCGAACATGTTGAGGGCACACTTTAACCATCCATATACACATCATATGCTCTGATCCTTGAGACAACAACAACAACAATAATAATGAAAAAAAATGAATTATTTTTTCTCTCAACATATATAACATATTTTTGAGATCAAAATTCATGAAAAACTTTGTCAATTAAACATGAACTTATTAAATAATCTAATTAAAAGTATATCAAATTTATTGAAAACTATTAAAACTCTTGAAAGACCTACATTATATAAAGGCCTACACCAAAACACATATAATATATAAACATTAAGCATACTTAAACTAACTTTATTCCATCATATTCAAAGCCAAAAAAATACTCTTAAAACCCAATCTCTTGAAAATTATTCACTTTAAAAAAGAACTTAAAAAACAACATTATCAAAAATAAAAAAGAGTGATGGTTTCAAACCAAAAACTCTAGCTACTTCCCCTTTCAAAAGGTAACCAAAAAAATTATCATCAAACATGTCTAAAATTTCTCTCCCTTAATCAACATAAAAATGATCATCTAACATAGGGCCATCTAAACCAAAAGAACAAATAGCAAAACAATCCTACACATTTAGATTCACATTAACTTGGTCATTTGAGAAATCATCCACAAAAATTATATCATACTTTTTCTTTGTTCCTTTTTCTTAGGAACTAAAATATTTAATAGAAAAGTTATGGTATCCATTTTTTAATCCAATATTAAAAAATTAAAGAATAATTCATTTACCAAAATTCTTAGGTGAGTTTAGTGGTGTTATTTATTCTATTTTAAATATTTTTGTAAAGATAAAATTGTGAATCACTTTATCAAACCTTTTTTTTAGTTGTCAATATGAACACTATTTTGAGTCACTATATATCAATATGCTTAATCTTCTTACAAAAATATGATTTTTTAAATAAAGATACGATAAAACGATTAACACAATAAGAAAATATTTCTCCATTTTATTCTTAATTTAAGTCACATGTTACTAAATTTACAATTATGTATTGAGCTTTAACTATAGAGATTGATACAATGCACTATTTTTTGAAATTTAATAACACTACTCTTAAACCAAAATGAAAAATAAATTTGGAAGTACACTTTCTATCATCAATACTTCCTTCTCAATCACTATTAATGTAACTAATTATTTCAAAATTATAAATCTTACTACTTGAAATACTATTATTTTTAGTGCCATGAACATATATCAAAATAATTATTCTTATTTGTGAGAAAGTCATTTTTGGTGTTTCTATGAACCTAGTGATTAAACTCATTGAATACATTGTATCAAGCCTTGTAGTTATTAAATACATCAAAATTTTAACCAAAAACTTATAAAATATTAGATTTATATTTTTATGATAATACTTTTTATCTAATTTTTACTCTATTATGATTAATGTACATAATAGTTTATTATTCAACATTGTAAATCTCTTTAATATATCATTCTCACACTTGATTTGAAATATAAAATATTTTCATTATTTTAATTAACCTACATATTAATAAAATATTTTATCAATTTAAAATTTATTATTTTAAATTATTTCTTCAATATTTATTTAAATTATTTATTTAATAAATTTATATTTCTCATAAAACTTAAATCAATTACATATAATTAAACTATTAAAATTTTATTTTAATTATTATTAAAAACTATTAATTAAAATATATAAATCTATATAACCATATCAATTTTGGACATTTACTTTGATTTCCAAATCCATTTGATAAATTTTCCAATATGTTGGAATGCTATTGCCAAAATTCCTCTAACCATGTCCAATCTTGCCATGGTTTAAAATATTTTATTGTAATCAATTCTTATTTTATATTTTTCCATAACCATTTGAATCCAAATGACTTATTTTCTTGTTGGAGGATCGCCTACTTGTTTTAATTTTCTCAATCGCTCCAATCTCCTCATCCATGGCATCACATCATTTTATTTTTATTTTTATCTATAGTTGCAACCTCTTATTCTTATTTATTTTTGTTTGTAAAAAAAGTGTTTTGCTAAGAATATAATTTATAGATTCTATTAGTTTATCATTTGCATATTATTTTGTGACACTAAATTTTGTTGAACATCTTTATTTACATCGTTGATATTTAAATATTTTTAGGTTTTATGTTCTTCTGGTAATAAAGATCATAACATTTAATGAAATTATAGATGAAATTTGAAATTATAGATGAAAATTTTAAATTATAGTTTTATGTTGATATATGTAATATTTATATTTATATTATATGATAAAAAAATTATTTGATATTTATTTTACTATTATTATATAATTAATACCAAGTCAAATGGAGTTATTTTGTAAGGAATGTTGAACTAAAATTGTATAATTTTGTTTGGTTGAGATGGACATTAAAATTGTGCATTATGTTATGTTAGATGTGTGATTTTATGTTAAAAAAAAAAATTTCATTAATTTTTTTTTCATAATTAATAGATAAAATTAGAAAACGCAGTACCTTAAAAGTATTTTTGATGAGAGATTAATAATCCTCAAAATAGAATTAAAAGACCTAATAAACATTTAAAAAGTTCAATAATATATTATAAATTTTCATGTTTAAACTGTTTAATTACAATACCTTAAATTTTTAATTTTTTGAATGAAAAGATATAATTCCAATAATAATCCAAACATATACTTAATGGTGGGAAACAAGGATTGTGCACCTTTAAATATGTGTAGATCATATATCATAAATAACAATAATTTTTTTTAACATTTAGTTTGTAAACAAAAACCCACTTTGAAAATAATTATCTTTTCAAACATAATTTATTTAATTATTCCTTCATATCAAGAGTTAAATTTTAAGATCAACCCTTTAATAAAATTTTATTAAATTTATCCAATTAACATTTCCTTCTAATGTTGTCATTCATTTTTAAAAAATAAAAAATAAAATATAATTTTTATAATCATTCATAAATACTTTTTAAATTTCTAACAATTTTTCATTTTTATAAAAGGAAATATCAAATATAAATTTTATAATCATTCATAAATACTTTTATTATTCTTAATAAATTTTAAAATTCTATCAAAAATATTTTATTCCATTTTATATGGCCTTAAAAAAATTACATTATATTTTAATATTAGAAAGAATAAATATATTGATATGGCCAATATATTTTACATGTGCAAATTTCAAAATGTTAAACTCATCACAAAAATAAAAATATGAAAACACTGAAAGAGGAATTAATTTTATTTAACATATATACTAATGAAATATCTAATTAATTTTCTCTTGTTAATTGATGTGAAACTATTTATTACAATTTTTCACCATATCATTATGGAAGGGTTGGATAAATATATGCCTTCAACTTAAAATTTGGACTATCCTTTGAAACATAAAATTAATACTCTAATAAATTAATTACTAGATAAATTTTCCCATTGTATTGAGAATGATAAGATGAGTTAAAAGTCAGTTCGGTATTAAAACATGAAAACAAATTTACACGAAAATTGATGAAAAACATCAGATCAAAATTACTTACTATGATATTTGAGATCTCATGGATCTTCAAACCTATATTCATAGATGTTTTTTCTACTACAATTTTTACAAATGAAAGTGACAATGTGCAAAAATAAACATATCTAGTGAGACTATCCAAAACAATCATAATGATATTTTTGCCTCTAAATTATTGTAAGCTTATAATGAAAATCATGGAAACCCCCTCCACTTATAATTAGGAATAGATACAAGTTTCAAAAAATTTAGGGACTTTAGCCTTTTTTTAACACACCATACAATCTACCATGAATTTATAAAATCCACCTTATAACACTTCCCAAAATACATCCCATTTGAATCCATGATATTTTTTCAAGAACCTTGAATGCCCAACTTTGAAAAAAAATCAATTTATATAGACATGTTATGATTAATGACTAAATATTTACACAACAACAACATATTGTTGTACCAGATAGAATCCCCTTTCCATATATTTTATCTAACATGCTTAAATGTTATTATAGTTTTTGAATAAGATTCTTTGTATCTTCTTCATTCTTTGACTTGATGTTATTGTAGTTTTTGAATAAGATTATTCATATCTTCTTCATTCTTCCACTTTTCTTCATCCACTTAGTTGTCCTATAATATGGAAATGGTGTACAAAATTGCATTTGTGCACTAATTCTTCTTAGATTGTGAATCATCTTTTAAATTCTTATTTATTTTCTTGTATAAAATATGAAAGTCATATCCTAAAATCTCAATGATCCATTTCTATTATTTTTACATTAAAACTATGTATTCCAATAAGTATTTTAGATTATCATGTTCTATCTCAGCTTTAAAGTGTCCTCCCATCATATATGGTTGCATATATGGTTGCCACTATTTTATTGCATGAAGGATGGCCATTAATTCCTTATCATAAATAGGATTTATAAAATTATTACATTTTATTTAGAAAATCTTAAATGCAACATATCATTTTTATTTCATAGTAACACTCCCATGCAATACCCCAAAACATCACCTTCCAAAATGAATATTTTAGAGAAAAAATGACATATCTATAATTATGGTTATTGACATGGCCTCCTTTAACTTCTCAAATGCTCGGGTGGTATCATCATTCTAATGGAATGCATATTTATTCAATAAGGATATCGTTGGTGTTGTTATGTTTCCATTAATTTTAAAAAAATGATTTATATTAACCAATGAACATCAAAAGTCCTTGATGGATTTTTAGGGTTCTGAGCACTTTACATTCTACCAAATTTAATCTTGACACTTTTATGTGAAACACTGTGGCTAAAAAAATGGGCCTCCTTGACTCCAAAATCATAATTAGAAGGCTTGGAATAAAGGTGGCATTGTTCAAGAATATCTAAAACTTGATTCACAAAATATAAGTGTTTCTTTTGTGTTTTTTTATATTGAAAATGTCATAAAAAATAACCAAGACATATTTTAAGAGAAATAGTTATAAAAAGTATTTTATCAAGCTCCAAAATATATATGGTCCATTAATGAGGTTAAAAGGCACCACCAAAAATTTATAATGGCACTTGTGGGTTATTATCATTGTTCTATGATCACTCCTAGACTCAACCCCTTGACTATGAAGGCTTGTTGTTTTGTTGCTGCAGTTGATTTGATATAGGACATTTGACCAAAAAATATCAAATTCTTAGAAAAAAAGGATTTCTATTGGTGTAAAGATTCCCTTTACACACACCTTACAATGTTGGTTGAGGAAGAAGAGGGTTAATTTAGAAAGCAAAGAATCTACCTCATCTTCAGAATATATTGAAGTTTCAAATGAGGACCTCAAAAGTCCTCTTCATTCTAGAGACAAACTACTAGTGTATTTAATCTCTCCAAAGAATGTTGTAAAATCGGTTGGTGTCCCCTCTGTTCTAGCCTTATCCTTAAAGGAGAACCCATAAATTGACTTAGCTAGGGTAGAATAAATTGATGTTTCAACAACAAAAGATAAATCCCAGTCCTGTGTTTCAATTGAAAATTCTTAACTTGTCCACCCAGATGTTGCTAAAGAAAAGGTATCACAACCCCACCAGTTGGCACCATTTTATAACAAATTTGATAAGGTCCAGTTGGATATATATATGGGTAAGTGAAAAGAGTTGGGAAATAATTCCATGGACATTTTTGATACCGCGATCATTTTATTTAATTAACATGATCATGTTATTTAAATTATGGCTCGGTAATTACCTAACCATAACATGTGTTATTTTAAATAATAACACAATCATATTATTAATTTGATCACATTATTATTATTTTCAATAACATGATTGCATTCCCTGTCACAAAAAAAATGAAACTTGAATATAAATTTGTCATTTTGCATTCAAGTTTCCTTTGCTATCCTCACCTTTCACGATCTTGTTTTGTGTAAGAGAGATAAAATATTAACATGAAGCTTCTAAATCATCCTACTAGGATGCCAATCGATGTTTCTTCCATGAAGAAGAGGTAAGTGCTAAAAATCTACACTTGTTAATCCTATTTTTTAGTTATTTTCATTGTTTAACCCTAATTTTTAGTAATTTTTAGTTGTAATTTATTTATTTTGAATAGTCCATCCTACTAACCTTTCTAACCCTCCATAGAACCCTCTTGTTACTCCTCCTAACCCTCCATAAAACCCTCTTGTTCCTCCTCTTATCCCTCCACCTAACCCTCATACAGTTCCACAATATCCCCCAGGCAGTCAGGAGATTCTAATTGACAACATTGTGGGAAATAAACTCAAAATTAAAGAATTAATTAGGATAATGAGGGATCCCACTTCCACCAACCCTCACCACACCCATCTAGCCAATTCCTTAGAGACATTATTAGGTCAAATTAACTCTGTAACGAGTCAAATTAACAAATGGACTTCATATTGGGATAGATATAGGTCTTATTATGCTAAAAAATTGTCAACACTTGAGGTCAAGAGTAAAGAAATATCAAAAGCCTCTATTTGTACCTTATTCATTGACTTAGCCACCAATGCACCATTTTTGGTAATTGATAAATATTTTTGAATCCATCATTTCCAACATAATTTACTCACAACAAATTTTTGGGATCGATGGTGGATAGTGTTTGATTATCCACCATGTAACAACCAGGAGGTCCCATTGTATTTTTTGAGAAAACTCTACTACGAGTTTGTCCTCAATGAGATTCTAAACTATTCTGATTATAGTGAATTTTAGGGCTGAGAGAAAGGCTCTACATAGGATCAATTAGGTGCACATCATGCACGTAATTGGCCTACAAGGATCCATATCCGAAAGCGACTTGAGCCTAAGATCCCCTTTATAGTTTAACAAGTCATGAAGATTGACACTATTCATGCTCTTAGTTCACTCACTAATACACTCATTCAACATATGAGTAAGCTCTCATAAATCGATTCTAGAGATATGCCACCTAGTGTGCATAACTGACCCACCCTTGTAGTTCTTATAGAGATATGTGCACTCAACCTTCTTATAATGATGTCACTATTGGTTTAGAGGGCTTGGATAATATTCTTATGAGTGATGAGTTTTTGGCTTGCACATTTGGTGTGCAGACATCAACCATTACACAGATGCATCTATATTTTATATAACTGTCATGTTAAATTTAAGGTATATTTTTAAATTTAATTTAGCTAAAAATTAATTTACATAGAAATTGAATAATATATATGTCATTTTTTATGTTGTAAGAGGTGACGGTGCCTTCATCATCACAATCAACCTTTGCAACATTTAATTTGACACCACCATTGTTTACATTTTTAGATCCAGCTACTAGCCCATCCACTATTGTATCTATCTTTATTAAGATGACACCTTTTACTTATACATAGGAAAATTTTTGAATTAATCATATGATATATATACATTTAGTCTATGTTTATTTTCCTTATAAGTTTAAGTTAAATTTATAGATGAAGTATCTTGATGCATAGGTTCTAACAAGCTTACATGATATGGATAGAAACACATACTTACCTCTGCCAAATACACAGATATGATCTTTTATTTTTATTATTTTTCTTCTATCTTCAACCTCTTTATCTCTTTGTTTTTACTAGGTCTTTCTTGTTCACTCTTACCTACTCAATGAATCTTAATCCTCCTTGTATTCACTTAATCCTCCTTCTCTACTTGAAGTCATTTTACTAATTAACTACATATATAATATTTAATTTTAAGATCAACCTCCTTAGTTCATAATCTATTTTCATGTTCCCTTTCTTTATCCTTGCTCTATTATTTATAATCTTCTTATGTGTTTTCATAGATCTGCATGCTACTTTGATTTTTTCCTTCCAAAATACTCATAAGAACATATACATACTCAATTAAATCTCATTTCATGTATCCAACCATTCCACACAACCCCCAAGCTTTGATTCTTCACTTAACTCTTCTTTCCTCTCTAACACCTTCCTTCTACTAGCCCTTTTTTGAGGCAAACCTCCTTGTTATGAGTAAACTAAAAATATCACAACCAAAACAAACCCATATTTAGATACCCCTTTACATCACATAGCTCATGTAGGGGCTTTCATAATTTAACTCTCTTTGAAGGACACCTAACTCAACACCCCTTAGGACTAATTAGGCCTCCTAGGTCTAATTTAAGGTTACTGATTGTGAAACCATACCATACAAATTGAAATAAACTTTAAACCTTAAAACCATCTTCCTCCTATATAGATACACCTATCCACAAAATTTTAATGAATCTTCATTGGTTAAATCACTTATTATCTCATTTTCTAGTTTCAGACCCTAACTTGTGTTGTCTTAGTCCTGCACCTACCCAAGAAGATAATAAATAAGCTATAATGACATTTTAACCCTTATCAAAGCTTCTAAATATTTAAATAGATATAACCTTACCACATGCATATTTTAAAACTATTACTTTTCTTTTCTCAATACTAAATCACTCCCAATATGTAGTTTTACAAAAAAATTGTACCCCTCCAACATGACTATGTCAATAAATAAGAAAAAATAAACCCTTAAGACCCTTTACCTTCATTTGAGAGAAATTAAAAGAATAAAACACATGGAAAACCAATATCCCACAAAATTCATGATACCTTAAATCCTCAACTCTATTTCCAAGAACTCTACATGGTCTTTATTTATGACTATGCAAACTCAGAATTATTACTAATTGGGTTGTATATAGTCTTCTAAGGTATTTTGAATTTTATCAATAGTATTAAGAATTTAAATGTGTTTACATTCATTTCATATATCTCCACTATCCCTTACTCATCTTTCAATCATTTATAATGACACTTTAAACTAACTATGTTGTCTTCTTTCTAACTATCCCTGAAGATAGAGTATTGAAACTTGGGTTTCACCACTTTGAACCTATAGACTACTAAATTGAATATTATTTGAATAAATATATGAACACCAAATTATTTATCATAAATCTCTAGACACTTATTTAAATTTTACTCTATCCAAAGATGCTTTACAAGTAAGGACAAAGTTCTTGATATGTCTCTTATTCCTTTTCTCTCCCTAATTTTGCCTTGTCAAAGTGATACTATTATTTTCACCTTCTACTCTTCCAGTCACACTTCCTACATGTATTTAAATTTTTATATTACCTCTAACATGCAAACTAATTACCATTCTTGGCCATTGGACATTGCATAACATTTATACTTCCACAATTCTTGGTTTACATTGTCTTTTCATGATATGCACATTGAAATACGTTGCCATATATATCTTGGTTTACATTGAGAAAAACTTACCATATATATTTGATACTTTATATAAAAGTAAGTGAGACCTTGTTTACATGAATAGTTGATGACTCAAGTAGACACTCCCCCCTCTCTATGAGTTGAGATAGACATAGGCATTATTGTTACAATGTCATCTACACAGGCACTAATAGAGGTATATATTAACTTGTAATTTTGAATTGTAAAAAATAGACTTGTTTTAATAATTTTACTACATACTTTGGGAAATATAACTTATATGAATGTATTGTGTATGTAGGGTTATCCTATGACACCTAATAGTCCTAGTTAGATGATTAGTATGGAAAATTCAAATGTTTCTCCTATATTTCAGTTGCCTATTCAAACAACTGAGCTTTCTATTAAATTATTTGAGCATAAAAAATAGATTGAGTAGGACTGCGAGTTTGCAGTAAGTGCATGTTTAAATGATTTTTTTATTGTAGTTTAAATTTTTTTCTTAACATTTGGTTGAATATATTTTATGTTAATTTTTTAATAATACTTATATTTGAATAGGTTAACTACATGTGAACTATGATAATAGGGCTTGCAATTGGACCTTGGAGTAATCCAAGGCACTAAAGGGGTCTCCATCTACTAGCAGGACATCACATTGAGATTTTTCTTTGAGGAAGACAAAAAGAGGGAGACTATTTTATGAATAGGATGTCTTACATGAGATGTACTTTTTTGTATGCCTATATGGTAATTTACACATTTTTGGCATTGTATATGTGTATATGACATTCACCCAACATTATATACTATGTTGGTAGATGTATTGTTTGAATGCCTATCATGAAAATCTATGCATTATTGACATTGCACACATGTGCCTATATTATATGCCTATAGTGGCAATCTATCTAATTTATATTTAGCTTTTATTTCATTGTGTGTTATTGTATAGTGTTGTTTTGATCTTCCAAACTATTATCTATCAGATCTCATATTTAATGTTGTAAATAAATGAGGTTTAAAAAAATATTCTTTTTAATGCTATAAATATCTGATCTCCCATTTTTTTTCAATTAAAGTTTTATTTCATTATGTGTAGTAGAAATGACTAATGACACTCTTATCTATTTTGCATTTGTCATCACCCATTTAAAACTTTTCAATTGATCATTAACATAGTTTTATTAAACTTTAAACACATACCTAATAATGTTTAAAATTGTATAATGTAAAGACATAAAATCATTCATAAATCCTTGCAAATTTCTCATTGGATAATTATACCTATAAGTTACCTGATCTTTCACCTTCACCTAGCTCTAATGCCTTTTTGACTAGATTTTATTGAAACTAGGCTTACTTCTTATATGCCTTCTATGCATCTTGTTCGTTTATATTTTACCTCACCTCTTGATTAATCTCTATCAATACCTCTTCTACACTCAACTCTTTTTGGTGACCATGTACATGGTATACTTCTTCATCTTTGTAACTTTATCTTTGTTAAGCTTGCAAGATGAAATTATACCTAACCTTGAATATAATATATTTATTCTAATAAAAGGCAACCTTATCGACTCAAAATATAATATTCACTCATGAGACAATGATCCATCTTTGGCCAAAACCCTTTATCATCCCCTAATACCACCTAATGCATAGTTTGCTCTTCTATGTTCAAGAAGGATATGAAAGTCCTATTCATATGATATAAGATAATGAATAATAATGACCTCACTTATCCACTCTTGTTCTTAACTTGATTAAAAATCCACTCTTAAACAATCTTCTTTTAAACTAGTCAAATACTCATTAGGTCTGCTCTTAACTAGTCACCAATCTCTTAGATCTACTCTCCTTATTTTGAAAAATATTCTTTAAGAAACTTTGGATAGGTCTTAGGAAAACTCAAGGATTTATGTAGGTGTCAAAACTTACAATAAATGAACCAACTATAGGTCTCTAAGAGATTGAGCTCTCATTCTCAAATTCTATCTTTTTAAGTTTCTCGGTCTCTAGACCTAGTTGTTGCTCCAATAGCTCAATTTCTCAAAATAGAGTTTTTATCTCTTAAAAATTATATTTATAGTATTATTTTAGAATTTTTAACATTTTATAACCCTTACCCAAGTTTATATAACTCAAATAAACTAAAAACTCATCTTACCCAAGTTTTAACATGTTTTACAAGTCAAGAGTTTAGAAGAACTATTGTTTTGATGATTCTTGACTAGAAAATGACACTACCAACACATCCATAGGGGTGGATAATGTCTAGAGATGGGTTCTTATCCTCCCATAAGGACCATTCAACAAACCCACAACCCAATCTAGCCTCAAGAATGCCCTGTCCAATACAAGAAAAATGCAAATTTTAAGACTAAGTTCAGACATGCATAAAATGAAACCTATAAGTCATTTTCATGAATTTTTAGATATCTCCATACCTATTTAATCCATATAATTACACTTTAGAGTACTCAGGTAGAATTTTTGGGATCAATTCATTAGATAGTTTACAGTTATGGGTCCAATAATGCAACTTTTTGGCATTAAACAAACAACTTCTTGAACTCCAACTGCCATTTCTACCTTTGGGACCTTGAACTAGGAATATATCACTTTGATAAAATATAGATAGGCAAATTACATGTTATCACACTGCCAAAAATTTCAAATGCACCCAAAAGTGCATTTTCACTACCATTTCAAAGCATAAAAACTCTAACAACAAATATTGTAAAAGTTTAAGTTGTGGTTTCAATGCTTCCTAACACACGTTCAAGGGGGGATAAAGTATAAGACCAGGTTCTTGGTCTCCCATCAGGTTTGATTGACAAAACCACCACCCATTTTGACCATAAGAATTCTCTTCCCAATACAAGAAAAATGCAATTTTTTAGCCTGAGTTCAAACACATGTAAAAATAAACATGTAAATTATTTTTGTGAATCATTAGATCCTTCCCCTACCTATTTAAGCCCTCTATTCTCACACCAAATCAATCAAGTGGAACCTTTGGGAGTGATCTGTTAGACAAGTTGTAGTGAGGGGTCCAAAAATGCAACTTTTTGGTATCGAACAAGCAACTTCTTGAGCTCCAACTGTCATTTTTACCTACACGACCTCCACCTAAGAATATATCACTTAAATAAAATAAAAATAGAAAAATTACATGTTATCACATCTCCACAGTGTTCAAATCAACCCATAAGTATATTTTCACTACCATTCTAGAGCGTGAAAACATTGACAACAAATGTTGTCAAAATTGTAGTTGTGGTTGTAAAACTCTAGTTTTGATGCCTTCTGACTAAAAAAATGACACTAAAAACACATCCATAGGGGTGGATAATGTCTAGGACAAGTTTTTGGCCTCCCATTAAGCCTGATTGACAAACCCACCACCCATTTCGATCTCAAAAATGCCCTTCCCAATACAAGAAAAATGTAATTTTTTAGCCTAAGTTTAAACACACATAAAATAAAACTTGTAAGTCATTTTCATGAACTGTTAGATCCTTATCCTACCTATTTAATCTCTATAATCTCACTCCAAAACACTCAGGTGGAACCTTTAATAGCAATCCATTGGAAAGTTGCAGTGAGGGGTCCAAAAATGCAACTTTTTGGCATTGAACAAGCACCTTCTTGAACTCCAACTACCATTTCTACCTCTGACACCTCCACCTAATAATATATCACTTTGATCACATCTAGATAGGAAAATTACATGTTATCACACCACCACAACATTATAATCCACCTAGAAGTCATCTGATGCACTAGATCATATACATGGTCAAAGTCATCTGATGATGTCATATTTATAAGTTTTAATACTAATGGACCCTGATATGTGTTGATTGAAATTAAAGGTTTGAAACTCCAATCATCCATCCACTCACATGACTCACACTCATTACTAATGGGGCCCACACACATAAAAGAGAAACATGCCAAGTGTCTCATATGAACAGTCCAAGAACTTGCATTTGAGCTACAAAATGAGTGGAGGTCACTTGAACCTGTTAGAGTCATACAATCCTCATACTTTTCTAAGTTTTATTTCTTCATTAACCAAAAATTTCTATGAATAGTATATTTTGATTAAACACTATGACACATGTTCTCATTACACCATTCAACCATAGTTTTTGCATTTGTCAAATGAACACCCTCTTCAAATTTTAACTCTTCCCTTGTAATAATTCTTTTTACACATGCTCTAACACCATCATGCTCCTGTTTTCCATGGCCATCCTTGATGAAACTCCAAATGTGTTCTAAACTAGTTAGAATGTGAATCTTACTCAACCAATAAAACATCCATGCATTTCTAAATTTTGATGTGTAATTGTCTGACCAAATGTAATGTTGATTGAAATTAATGTTCTTTTGACTCAATTGTTCATACAAATTTTGAAAACAAATTTGCACAATGTCTAAATAATGTGATAAGTCATCACTAATATATAAATGGTACTCATTTAATATTTTATATTATTTCTTTATACTATTAGGTGCATGCATGAATATTATATGCATGAATATCAAAACTTGTGATGAGTTGTAATATTGTGATTGAACTTCCATTTGAGATTTGAATGTGTAATTTTCAACAAATTCAACTACTAAAATAATCAAACCAAGTGATAATGTATCCTTTATTATCTTAAAATGTTCATCCAACCATATAGCCTCGTGTGTGTGCCTTTCATACTCATAGATAATCTTCTCCCTAAATTTGACTAAAAATTCAAAAATAGGTATCTTTTTTGTAATAAGCTCACAACTTTTAGATTCTTTGCCATCTTTTACTTGATAAGTCACGGATTTATATTTGTATAAACCAACTGATTCCTATCTAATTGAACTTGTAATCTCCTCATGGATACATTTTTTTAATTTTGAAAATCCACCACAAATGCT
This sequence comes from Torreya grandis, assembly GCA_037957365.1. NCBI lineage: Eukaryota > Viridiplantae > Streptophyta > Pinopsida > Cupressales > Taxaceae > Torreya > Torreya grandis. The sequence continues at coordinate 488,495 of JARHVA010002774.1, read as the reverse complement.
GTAATTTAAATTTAACATGATTTGTTGCCAAATAATTGTCCATCTGGTCTTTTGCAAAAGATAGTTGGAATAAATTCCCTTGTTGATTTTGGTGGTAATTCAATGCCACGCTCCTATAAAGTTTTATTAGTATGTAAATTACATTGAATATGGTAAAAAACATCATAGTGCATTAAAAATTTAACATGTTTCCTACAACAATAAGTGGTGCATGTGTGATTTGTTTTTACATAAAAAGGTTTGGCCCTCTCAAAATATCTTTGACAAATAGAAATTTATGGATGTTTTTCCAAAAATTTAGAGTATAACTGTGTTTGAGTCATATCTAATAAATATTTTGGATGTGGTTCATAGTTATGAGGACCAACTCTTGTTTTCACTACATCTCTTGCATTGGGCAAAACTCTTGTAGTGTCTTTCCAAAATTGAGCAAGTAACTCTTTGAGAGTATTAGCTATAGCCTTGTCCTTTCGTGGAAGTCTACTAGAGAATGCCCAAAGATCATTGGTATTAAGTTCATTAAGTCTTTCAATTTCTTTCATTAATATTTTTTTTGTTTATATTAAGTGTTCGACTTGTTTTTGAAACCATTCATTTTTTATCTGTTTGGTCATTTATTACACAAGTTGTAGGTATACATCAAGCACCATTATAATCTTGGGTACATGATTTTGGGCCTATAATATGATATACATCATGTATATTTTCAATAATTTCATTATTTTCATCATCCATGTTAGATGCTATTAGTCCTAATGTGTACATTATAGGTCTCATCTTAATCAACTTTATCAATGAAACAAATAATTGACATATTTGACTATCATAATCCAAATTATGAAATAAAGTACCAAATTTGTGAGAAAGTCTTCTTAAATGGAGACTAGACATTTTTTTATGCATTAGTTCTAAAGTATTTTCATCAACTTAAATTATGTACTTGTCTTTTCTACGCAAAATTCTTGGAGGTGTTGTTAATGGTGGAATTTGTTGAGAGAGTGTTTCAAAATTGTTATTACTTTCATTATTTAGAGGTCGGATGAATTTTTATTCATTTTTTATTTCTTCATTATATGTTTACATTAAATTTTATTGATTGTTAATTTCATCATTATTTGTTTCCATCAAATTTTCTTCATTCATGGGGGGTGAAGCATCATACATAGACTCATAATCAACAAAATAAAAAACTTGGAACTTTGAATGTAAAATTCCAAAATTATCTTATTCATTATTGTCAATTTTATTATTATTCTTTTCATTATGGTCAATTTCATCATTATTAAATTAATTATGGTCAATTTCATCATTGTTTAATTCATTATTATCAATTGGCTCAGTATCTATGGCATTTGGTTCATCAGGATTACGGTTTGTACCTTGTCTACCATGAAATTTTTGCATTTGTATCTTGTTTTTATCTCTCAAATATTCTAATTCCTCTGGTGTTTTTTTTTCAATATCTCACTCTTCTTCGAACATGATCCATCACCCATCAAGGACAATTGTTAAATTTAGAAAGGTGGGGTCAAGTACACAGGTACCACAGGTCCTACAAAATTACGTAGAGAATGTTTATGGGGACAAAATTCTCAATTTGGGTTAAAAATAGATGTTCACAAGTGAGCTTAGTCAATACTAATAATAAGGTAATAGCGATCATGTTACATAACATGATAGTGTTATTACATAATATGATTGCATTATATAACACAATAGCGTTATTACATAACACGATTGTGTTATATGACACAAATACATTATTACATAACATGATTGCATTATTACATAATGCAATCACATTGTTACGTAATGTGATCATGTTATTTGTTATACCTACTTCAACATACATATTGAGAAGCATATATTAAGAATGATGCGATCATGTTATGTAATAATATGATCACATTATTATTTATACTCAGTTGGGGTTAAAAATTGACATTGATAACTGAGTGTTGTCTATATAAAAAATAACATGATCACATTATTAAATAACATGATCACATTATACTTAATATATATTAGAGATTAAGACATTAGTGCATAGGGTTTATGGATTAGAGATTACAATTTATGTTTTAGGGATTACAATTTATGTTTTAAGGTTTAGAGATTAGGGATTGGGGCATGTAGGGTTTATTTTTAAGGGTGTATATAAGGTATAATTGCTATATGCCATGTGTGAACCTAATTTTTAATACAAAGGATGTTAATTAGGACTAAATCAATTGGTATATAGGGAACATTTTTAGTTTATAATTTAGGGTATAGTGTTTAGGGCTTAGGTTTAGGGTACATAAGGTCAATCACAAAGATAATTATTAGTATAAATGATGTTAATTTGGGATGAAATGATAGGTTTAGGGTTTAAAGAGTTTATATTTATGGTTTAGAGTTTAAGGATTAAGAACTTTAAGGATTAGGGTTTGGGGTATAGGTTTTAGGGTATAGAAGGTACAATCATGATGACGATTGGGGTCAATTGGAGCTGATAAACCCCTAAAACACATTTTATATTCATGTAATTAGGTTGAAGGGGCTCAAAATATCCCCAATTTACTTTAGAGACACAACTAGATTGGTACTCCAAAGGCTAAGTTTTGGCCACATGTTTAAAAAATGCATTTTATGACATCTCATGATAAAATTAGTTATATCATAAGGCATGTATGTTTGTAGCATGTAATGGGAAATAGGGCATAGATCTTACAATTTATGATGAAAATTGAGAATGGTCACCCTTCATATAATTGAGAATGTGAGTTTCAGAATCCCCACTTATCAAATAATCCCTATCTCAAAGTAGAATGCCTTCTCTCATTGGTTCTATGTAATATTGATCTTTTCAACTAGCTTGATAAATAAAATCTATGTCTAACTAGGTTGGTTATCCTATGTACATAGAGCATACATTATTTTTCATTAATGGTGGAATATCTACATATGGTAGAATAGCATTTAGAGGCAAATATTCTAAATGCAAGGGTACCCTTGGTAGGTTTGTGAGATTGTAGATAAAGTCACATTTAGTAGCTCATAGGGCCTATCATTTATCTTCAACATTCAACTTCATCCAATTGTTCTCTCTGCTAATATAGGGGAGTCTAGTTCTTTAGAGATATAATATGCCTTTTGTCCATCCTTATTTAAAGGGATCACTATAATATTTTCTCCCTGATCAGCCTCTAATTGGTTCCTTACTGTATTGATGGTCATTTGACCATAATAGGCCCACTTTTTGCCAATTAGCGTAGGATAATGTGTCTCATTTATCTTCATATCTATGACTTCAAAGTCACCATGCATGCTCAATTATGTGAATTTGATCTCCATGTCCTCCAATCAACTAATGGGTTCATGCCCATAATCCATAAGACCCAGTGTAACTAGGTTGTAACTTAATACAGGTCAACCAATAGTGACCCATGTTGATCAAGGGATCATATTGATAGTGCTGCCAAAATTGAACATTGCATTGGGTACCTCATACCCTACTATCTCAATGTCCATTCTCAAATCAACATCCCATGATTTTTTGGTTTTAACATACTAGATCATCTGATTTGCTCATTTTTGACCCTTTTGTGCACACTCTAGTAGATTATGGATAAAATTGATGATGTTTTGTGAGATGTCCTCATTATGTAGTGTACTAAGAACCTTAATTAAGTTTTTGAAGGTAGTGATAATACCATATTATTACATGATACACACTATCTGCCCATTTATTTTGAATTTGTGGATGCAACATCATCTTTAGTGGTCTCTTGTTGCCGAATCATTTTAAAAATCTATGCTGCTTCATGCATTAACCCTTTTTTCATGAATAGTTATAGATACTTGTCTAGTTGTGATTTTATAATCTCATGGTCCTATGGTAATTCTAAATGGAGTAACCCCTGATCTACATGTTGTGGATGAGTGACGAGTTTTGAGAATGCATCCTTTTTGGGTTGTGTAGTTAACATATTTACATTTCTTATAGCCTTGTCCTCTCTTTGATTTGCCAACACTAGGCAATCCTCTATATCATGTTGTTTAAAAACCCTATAATAAGTGTAGTTGTATTGATGTTGTAGATTCATAGGGTGATTCTTTTTTATATGGTTTAACTTGCTACATAGATAACATTGAAGTCAAGTTAATGATCCATTTCCTCTACCTCCTTATTGTCCTCCTCGGTAACCTCCCCTAGTTTTTCCCTCATATCCTCATCTATTCATTTATAAACCATGATTACCAAACTATTATGGTCCATATTTCACATAATTCTATTATAGATTCTACCCTTGTGGTTATTAGGTACCCCATATCCATTATATTGGGCTTGAATTAGTTGCAGTGCTTAGTTAGACTACATTAGCTATGGAATCACACGATTCCACATATTCCAATTTTGCATATGGGCTATGTAGTTATGAATGGGTGGATTCTAAATAGGTATGTCTATAGGTTGATAGGTTGGTACCGTCAGTGCCCAAGATGTAGTAGCAAGATTAGTGCTAGGCCTGTTTGTATTAGGTGTGATGAAATTCTATGTTGTCATATTTTCTTTCTACCTAGCCAATATAAAGACATTTTTGGTAACATCTTCTCTTAGTTATTTTAGCACTTGATAGGTTTTATCATCATGATTATGGGATTTCCATATGTTGAAGTACAATGTCTATTGGTTTTTCATGTATTATTGTAATAGATGACATTGAGATGTCACATGTCCTACTATGTGACATATATAAAAAACTCAATTTTTATTCTTGGGCACTCATTCCTATGGTGCCCTTATTTACCTCACTAAATACACCAAATATATGACATAGGTCTATGTGTTACTTATTATTTCTATTATAATACTCTTATAATGAGTTGTAAGGTGTTTTTTATGTGTGAACTAGGAGCTGAAGCTCCTTTGTAGTCTTTAATCTGCTCTACTTGGATTTCAGTTGTTCTGGCTTCTACTTTATTAGTGAACTAGGATTGTGTAATAATAAACCTTATCTTTGGTTGCATTCCCTAAATGAACCAAGAAGCCTTGCCTTTATCTTCCATAAAAAACTTGACTTTTTTCATTACATCTTAAAATTTATGATCGTATTCGAAGAAAGTCTCTTCAGCTCCTTGCCAAATTTCCTTTAGAACTTGTATGGTCTAACTAGAGCACTTTTGGACCTTTAAATCTATGATCAACATTGTTTTGACTTCTTTTAGTGTCATTTAGTAAACACCTTTATGGAATATAAATTATAATGATGTACTAACCAACACTCCAATCATATCGCACTTTATCACCACTTCATTGGTGATTCCTTTAGCTTTAAATTTCATAGTGTAGGGAGCTAGGTGTGTTAGTGGCCCGAATTGAGCTGCCATAGTAGGGTTTCCTAAGGGTGTCACAAATTATTTTTTTGCAACTGGCATCTAGGATGGTTGTAGTTTCTAGGGATTTTATGGGATTTGAGGTGCCTCTTGGGCTGGTGACATTTGTGATGTCTCCTCTAGTTCTATAGATGTGGTAGTCATAGAGATATCTTTGTCATCTCCTTTCTTTTCTTATAAAATTTAAAGTTATATAATGAAATCCTTGGCCTATGAAAGAAGTAAGGGTTCTATATTTGTTAATAATAATGTTGTTATATTATTCTTCTGTTCGGATGAGAAACTCTAGGAAACTTCATGATACATAGTCTTTTGTACTTCTAGGGTTTTCCTATGAACTTCTTTTGAAATTGGTCCTCGCCAAGTGTCATCATGTAAAGTTGTGTAGGAATTTCTACTATTTTGAAAAAAATTAGTCTCGAGGGATGTGTGCTCCCTTTGGAAATGATCCTTACCTCCAAAGATATATATCTCTCAAAACATGAACCTTTAATATGTATACTACTATAGGGAAATCTTTCTTTTTCTCTCTAGAATAACTTTCTTGGAAACAGTGAGCTTTTAACCATTTGATCTACTTCTATACTACTACCTTCTTTCTTCATCCACGCTAGATCCTCATCACTTCTTCATAATCTATCTTTACTTTATTTAGGACACTTGCTCTATCTTTTTTCACACACTTCTCCTTGTCTTCTCTTCTGATCCAAATCATCAATACTACTACTATTCCTTCTCCTATTCATAACTTTATGAAATGCACTTTATTTATTCTATCTACTCTATTGTCTCAACTCTTTTTCTAACACTAGAGTCTTATTTTGGTCTTTATCCTCTCGATAATCCATTATGGACTTAGGTTTAAGTTCTATTTTTTAAATCTTTTATTCATTTTCCCTTATGCCACACACACCCCCATAACACCTAAAGTGACTAATTGATATGGAAGGGAATATGTACCATCACTTTTTCCATAACTAACATCTTAACGAGTGTAGGAAGTCACTTCAATAATTTTACTATTATCCATCTCATAAATAGATCATTTACCACTATAAATGCTACATAACCTTGTACTGCAAATTTTGTGATATACCCATCAATGGTCAAATACAATCAATGATCTATTGCATGGGTCTAGCTAGTGTCTAAAGACTGAAGTTATTTGATCTTATCCTTAGTACACATCATGTCAATGATCACATGAGATCTAAAATAATGGTGTTTCAGATGATTTAACTAATCAACTAGAAATCTAGGTAGTTTGAACTAGAATATCTCATAAATTTCACCATAAATATGTTCGTACACAATCTGTTATCCAGAATGCTTGATTTTATGAGATTCCTTTTGTGTAATCTTGATTATTTTTTGATCTATCTAGTGTTACAATCTCTTTGAATAGGAAACCATCTTATCATATCCTCAAATAGTGAGTTCCATGCTCTCACACCATTTTTAGCAGAGGTTCTTAGGTTCACCACAACATGCTAAATATAAGGATAAGTCTTGTAATTTAAGGAAGAGCTTGAATGAAATTAGCAATCATTAAAAATAATTCAATTCTATACTAGGATCATAGAGGTTTAACATACTCTTAGGTAATCCAATAAATGTCTACTTAGACAATTACATAATGGTAATACTCCGGTGCGAATACATGATTGCCAACTCACAGAGGAAATACCTTTTAGTAATAAATGAACATAATAGGACTTATAACTATTGGAAGTAGATTGTAGAGATTTCCTGAGGAATGTTATCATTACATAGAGATATTATACAAGAACATCCAATTTCACAATAACCAGATTGTATTACATAGAAGACAAATCCCTTTTCATGGGAATTAATGTTGTAACACATATCAATACACAAAAGATATAATTTAAGGGGAAAATAATGACATCATATTAATCACCAATTATCGAATCTTACTTACAATATTTACACTATTAGGTACTCATTACAAATTCATTCCAAATATCCAAGGTCTACACTCATTCCTTCATGCATTCATAGGAAAATTTACTCAAAAGGTCATCATATAATATTACCCAACATTATCCAACCCATTCTACTAGAATATGTAGGAATATATAATCCTAAAAATTATATTATTGTACCATGATATCTATACTTGGCATCCATGTATGTTAGCCTATATTTTGTTACTAAAGATTCCATCTACATGATTCTAGCTAGAAATAAAATATCATAGTAACAATCTTGTATAATAACCACTAACTAAAAAGAATCCATGGTCCCTATCCACGTGGCATGTTCATATAGTTAAGTGGTTAGTGTACACATTCCATGACTAACATAATTCCCTTATAATATTATCTTTTAGAGACCCAATTGGAATACATAATTATTTCCCTTTGAAGAGATAACCATCCTAAATAATATACTCTTCATAAACATTACTTGTATCACATGTCAATGAATTCCTGCATTGCTCAACTATCTTGCCAAAATCTGGATCAATATCATCTACTTTTTTAATAAATTCAAATCCAGCTACTTCACTCACCATAATGGTTATCAACTCTACTCACCTGCTCAAAGCATCAACTACCTAATTTTATTTTCCTACTTTGTGCTTCAACACAAAAGTATAACCCTACAAGAAAGACACACACTTTGCATGCCTACTTTTAATTTATTTTGACTGTTCACATACTTCAAAGTCTCATGATCAGTAAATAGGATAAACTCCTTAGGTAATAGTGGTAAGGAAAAAAAGTTGGGGAAAAAAAAGTGGCCTACCTATGGACATGATTTTCATGTAATTTTAGAAATCTGAACTTATTTAGATAAGTTGATATATCTACACTCCAAATTTGAAGATTGTGTAAGAACATGAAATGTAGAATTTCACATCTAGTTTCCAAAACACTAAATGTTTTTAAAAATGGTTAAGTATAACTAGGTCAAACATATAAAATTTGAATAATAACTCTTTTTTTAAAGAAAACAGAGATAGATCGCTGTGTGGCACACCATTTTTTGAGTAACATTTAGTATTCTTTGAAACCCTTTGGGAAAAATTTACATAAGATTGTCTAGTTTGTGACCTATATTTTTTCAATGAATACTTTTTTTTATGAATTTTGCAAGTAAAGAGATTCTAAAAACTAACAAAAAAATGGATAACCATTCATATGATGCACCTAACTACCTAAAAAAATGAAAAACAATTGTTTTTTATTAAGTGTATAATTAGGCCTAGTTTGTAACCATAGAACTAGTTTTTCACTTGGATCAACTAAAGACAAATTACATGAACATGTGTAGGCATGTATTTTTTTAGCATGTAGTGGCCTAAAAAGGTATAGTTAGAAATCAACATAGTTTGAAAGCTTAAATTAGTCTAAAAATTATAAAAATCATATTTTTGGAAATGAGAGAGTATGCTCATTGCAATGGTATTAAGTTCTTGAAAATTCACATTGAAATTCATAGTGTATTTGACAAGCAAAGTTGAGTTTTATTGTTTTTTAAAATCATAACTCTAAAAACTCAATTGTAGATTGATAGGTCAAGCCTTTGGCTCGAGAATCCAAGCCATTCCCAAGCCAAAAGGCATTGTATTTGAATTAAAATTAAAATAACATGATTGAATTAATGTATAACATGACAGAGTTAATAGATAATGTGATTGCATTATTGTAAAAACAATAACATGATCACATTATTATTGTTTTACACATTAAAGTTACAAACTTGTAGATGGAGTGAATGTTGTTTAAAAGGTAATGTAATTTGATTATTAATTATGTGATCATGTTATTAATAACATGATTGCATAATTAATAATATAATCACATTATTGATAATGTGATTGCATTCTTATTATTTTTCACATAAGAGCATGTGGGAGTTGTACTTGAAGGTAACTTTGGCCAGAAGCTTATATTTACTTTACATATATATTTTTAAATTTATTTCCTTATAATTTAAATTTATTTTAGTAAATATAAGAAATTAGGGTCATTCTGCATCTAATATAGTTGGTCTCACAATTACATGCCTTATGATGTGAAAAATAGTTTTTCAAAATCCAATCTAGTCAGTACTTAGGTATTTTCAAGGTCTAGGTATTAAACTTAGGGATTTCAATACATAACTTTTGTAATTAATATCCATTTTTGGTAAACATATGGTCATTTTAAAGGTTTTTTTGCCTTTTGGATTGATTCCTAGCATTTATAAGAGTCCTAGGTTTGTCAAAATTGAAGTTTGAAAACTAATCACTTTGAACTTGATCCAAAGTGGTGTGATTAGGGTAATGTAGGTCATATTGATGACTTGCATAAATCAAATGACCATTTTATGCTAACTTCACTTTTTCATCATCCCTCCTTCATCCTTGGTCACTTCTTACTCATCCCTCATTACCCCTAATCACTCTCTCATCATTCCTCATTGTCCCTAATCACTTCCTCATTGGCAATCACTATCCCTAGTCATCTCTAATCACTCCCTTATCATCCATAATCACTCTTCTATTGACCCTCACTATCCATCATCATCCTTAATCATTCCCTCCCTATCAGTCATCATACCTAATCACTCTTTCCTCATACCTCATCATCTCTAATCACTATCTCATCCCTATTTACTCCCTCCTCATCCCTAATCACTCCCTCATTTTCCTTTATTATCTCTCATCATCTCTAATCACTCGGTCTTATCATCCATAATCACTCATTCATTGACTATCACCATCCCTAATCATCCCTAGTCACTACATCCTCATTTCTCATAATCCTTAATCAATATTTCTTTATCCCTCATCATCATTAATCACTCCCTCATTGACCCTCACCATCCCTCATCATTCCATCATTGAGTCTCACCATTCCTCACCATCCCTAATCGCTCCCTCATCATCTCACATAAGTATATAATCTAAAGATATCTTTAATTTCAATCATATTTGTTTAATCCATTATAATATAACTTAACTCTTTTCTAGGGCTTGTTGTGTTGTCAATACACATTTATAATAGTCAATTTTATTACTGAATAAATTAGATGATCTTCTAAATTTATAGTAAAGTAACATAAAATAGAGTCTAAATTTTTGTTCATCGAATTATATTTATTATGAAGCTAACTAGATGGAACTTTATTTGGTTCCACCTTTAGTAGCTTGGTTCAAAAGGTATAAATTAAACACAAATCTCTTGTATAATTTTTTAATCTTGAGAAGATTTGAATCAGATGCAATGTTATTTAGTGTTTCTCATTCATGTATGACTCTTGAATCTTGGTTAGGTTCATATATGCACTCCTTGTGTGTGTAATTTATCCCAAATATTTTATCTCTTGAAATAAAAATTAACGTTTATTCATGTTATCATAAAAATATGTTTTTTCAATATGTGAAACACTAGTTTAGCATGGTGTAGATGTTCATCTCATGTTTTCTAAAGATTAATATGTCATCAGGGTAGATTAAAAAAAATCACAAGTAAAGGGACTGAGGATGTCATTTAACATATTTAAATGAATAAATCTACTACATGACTTAACATAAAAGGCATAACCAAATAGTCAATCGGTCCTACCTTTGTTTTCAAGATTTAATCCAAATGTCTGGAGGTTCAACATGAATATGATGATACCCAAACTTAAGATCAATTTTGGAAAAGACTTTTACACCATGGATATTGCATAAAAATTCCTTAATATCTAGATGAGTATAATATTTTTTCATGTTAATCTTGTTAAGGTTCTTTTAATTGATTTGCAACTTTGGCACAAACATAATTGAGCTTCTAAAAGGCAATGATTTGGGCATGATGTGTCCAATATCGATGATTTCATGGATCTACCACTTGATCTATTTATTCTATATAAATTATATGTTGTATAAAGAGTTTGAGGTATATTTACTTAAGGGATCAAATCAATAGTATTGCTTAGTGTATAGTATATAGGAACTTATTTAGGTGACTGAAATATATCCTTGTAGTAATCTAGTTTATGGCTCAATTATTTTGTCTTTTTATTTTTGGATAAACCACACTATAATATTGTGACATAAGGATGTTATTACATTTACTTCTTACCATCAATTGTATACTTCTTACTAGAACTGACAAGATTCTTTCACTTCTTAGCACTAATGATTGAAAGCTTATAAATTAACTACAATATATGGCATTTTAGATCATGATAATATATCACAACATTTAAAGGATTTACTTCATAGACTACATGTCAATGGTAAATATATGGTTGACCACATGTAAATCATCACACACCTCTAATGGTGAGATGTCACAAAGGATTGCATCTTTAAAAAGTTTGATTTGGTACACTAAGTGACACTACTAGGTGATCCATTTCTCAAGGCCTATGCTAGACCATACACTAGCTTATGGGTATGGATGATGTATAAATTTCAAGTTCAATTTTTGAAAATATGCTTTAAGAGAAATTAAATTCTTATAACTTCCATTATAAATGATGAAGTGTATTGGATCACCATTAATCTACATTTGTTAATGAAATAATATTTTTAATTCATATAATTTCTTGTTGGGGGTAGTAGAGATATTCTTAATACCAACCATATCATTGGGTTCATAATCTATTATCTACTTACCTTTTTATAGTGCTAGATAACTTGTACCCACTTATCAAGATGTGAAAGTAGAGAGATCATAGTGTGACACTCTTTATTGGATTGAATATTGAAGTTATGAATTAAGCACCATTTTCCAATCTTGGACTACTTGTTCTAATCATTTAAAAATTATTTTCCACTCTTTGGTATGATGACTCAATCAATAGACATACGAATCAAAGGCCTTCAATGTAATTATTTGGATAATAAAATATCCTTATATGGAAATCAATTGATTGGTTTTAGGAAATAACATAGCTTGGTGATCCTCATGTATTTATTACCCATTTTTGGTGCTATAGTGGTTTTAGTTTATTTTCTTTTTTTGGTGGATTTTCAATTGTGAATTACATAATTTCTAATAGGCCCATATTTTTTCATAGGTGTTAAATATTTATGTTTCAAATTTACCTCCACATAATTTTGATCATTATGTTTATGTTTTATGCTAGCACTCAACTCTCCACTTGTAGCTCCTAGCATTGTTAAACCCTGACAAAATACTACCATAAAGGTTTTTTATGGATTAATTAAGGATGAGGAGGAATTGAGTAGAGATGATGAGGGAGTAAGTAAGGATGATTAGGGATGGTGAGGGTCAATGAAATAGTGATTAGGGATGATGAGGAATGGTGAGGGTTAATGAGGGAATGATTAAGGGTGATGAGGAATGAAGAATGAGTGATTACAGATGATGACTTATGATGAAGTAGTGATTAGGGATGATAATGGATGGTGAGGGTCAATGAGGGAGTTATTAGGGATGATAAGGTAGTGATTAGAAATGATGAAGAATGGTGAGAGTCAATAAAGGAGTGATTAAGGATGATGAGGGATGAGGAAGGAGTGATTAGGGATGATTAAGTGATGATTAGGGAAAATGAGAGAGTGATTATGGATTTTGAGAGATGTTGAGAGCCAATGAGGGAATGATTAGAGATGATGAGAGAGTGATTAAAGATAATAAGGGATGGTGAGGGTCAATAAGGGAGTGATGAGGGATGAGGAGTGAGTGATAAGGGATGATGAGAGATAGTGAGGGTTAATGAGGGAGTAATAAGGGATGATGAGGGAGTGATTAGAGATGATAAGGGATAGTGAAGGTCAATAAGGGAGTGATTAGGGATAATTAATAATGTTGAGAGAGTGATTAGGAGTGATGAGTCATGAATAAGAAGTGACAAAGGATAAGGGAAGGATGATGAACAAGTGAAATTAACATAAATTAGTTGTTTGATGTGTGTAAGTCATCAATATGACCTATACTACCCAATCACACCAATTTGCATCAATTTCAAAATGAGTGATTTGAAAACTTCAATTTTGACAAACCTAAGACTCCTAAAAAATATAGGAATAAATTTAGAAGACACAAAAACCTAAAAAAATGACTATATATTTACCAAAAATAGACATCAATTACAAAAATTATGTCCTAAAATCTCTAGGTTTAATACTTAGACCCTTAAAATGCCTAAGTACTGACCAAATTGGAATTTAAAAAACTATTTTCCCCTTCTAAGGCATACAATTGTGAGACCAACTCTATTAGATGTAGAGTGATCCTATTTTCTTATATTTACTAAAATAAATTTAAATTATAAGGAAATAAATGTAACAATATAAATATAAATTTTAACATAACATTTAGAGTAGTAAATACAAGCTTCTAGCCAAAGTTGCCTTAATGTGCAACTCCCACATGATTTTATGTGCAAAATAATAATAATGTGATTGGGTTATCAATAACATGATTGTGTTATTAATAATGTTATCACATTACCTATTAACCAATAATCACTCCATCTACATGTTCATTACTTTAATATGCAAAATAATAGTAACATGATCACGTTATTCTTTTTATAATAACATGATTATGTTATTATTTTTATAATAATATGATTGCATTATCTATTAATGTGATCACATTATCTATCAATGCGATCATGTTATACATTAATATAATCATGTTATGGTTCAGTAATTATCGATCCATAATTTAAATAATGTGATCATGTTATGTCAATAATGCGATTGCATTATTTAATAATGAAATCACATTATGTAAAATGTCCAAATGATTATCCCCCAACTCTATACACTTACCCCTTGGTAATTCCTCCAATGTCTTAATGATTATATAATGGCATAAAATTTAACATCATACATAGAGTAATTTGTTCTTACCTCATTCAATTTATCACTAAAATATGTTATTGGATTTTCTTCTTTATTCAACATAGCACCAATTTCCACAAATGAAGCATCACAATCAACCTCAAACACTTCGATAAAATATGGTAATGCTAAAGTAGACTTTTCTATTATTTTTATCTTCAACAACTCAAAGTTTTCTATTACTTCTCTTGACCATGCAAATAGAAACTTGTTATGATGCAATAAGACTACTAAAATTCTTAATACAATTTATGTAAAAAGTTTCTAAACCATAGAAACTTCTTACCTCTGTGATGTTCTTTAAGATATGTCACTCAACAATTACCTTTACTTTATCTTCATCCATTCTTACACCATCTACTAAAACTACAAATTCCAAAATTGATAAATTGTTTTGCATAAACTTGGACCTCTTCAAATTCATGTAGATGTTCTCTTTTCTTAACAATTTTATTACCATTCTTAAATGTTATAAGGGCTAGTATTTAGTCTTATTAAATATTATAATATCATCAAAATTAACCACCATAAACTTACCATTATATTCTCATAGTACTGTGTTCATCACCTTCATAAATGTGTTGGGTGCATTAAATAACCTAAATGACATCACCATCCACTCATATAAACCATCTCTAGTCTTAAATATTATTTTCCATTCATCTCCTTCATGGACTTGAATCTAATAGTAACCACTCCTTAAATCAATCTTGGTAAAATACTTTGCTCCTGCAAGAAAATCCATCATATCATCTAAATGAGGTATAGGAAATCTATACTTGATTGAAATTTTATTGTTTGATCTAATATCTATACATATCCTCCACCCTCTATCTTTATTTTGAGTCTACAACATTGGTGTTGCACATGGACTCATGCTCTTGCTTACTACACCCTTCCTCATCAATTCAATAACATGTTTATTTAATCATGCATATTCTATTGGACTCATCCTATAAGATTCTTGATTTGGTAGAGATGTTCCTGTAATCAAATCAATATGATGATGAGTATCCCTCTTTGGTGGTAAACCATTTGGTAACTCATCAGCTATAATATTTGCATATTCTTTCAACACTACTTCTATTTTTACTAGTATTTATACCACTTATGTGTCTTATTTATTTGATACTAATGCATAGTATAAACCTCTCATCTTCACGTCTTTGATAAATTATTTTGTAGTCAGCATGCTTTTAGCCTGGCCTTAATCTTTAAGAGGTAACAAAACTACCTTCATACCACCTTTCCATAAACTATACTTATTCTTTGCTTCATCATGAACTATTTTTATATCAAATTGTCATGACCTTCCGAATATTACATGGCATACATCCATTAGTATAACATCACACCATATTTAATCCTTGTAAGTTTTACCTATAGAAAATTTGGCTAAGCACATTTTATCTACTATAACTTTATTCCCTTTCTTAAACTATAAAATCAGACAAGGTGTAAGATGTTTTTTCACACTGAAAACCTAATTTCTCAATCATATCTTTAGAAATCATATTCTCAAAATTATCAACATCTATAATTACATTGATTATCTTCCCTCATGACATACACCTTGTTTGTAAGATACTTGTTCATATCCATGCATCACCACCTTATTTATTTTGCACATGTTCTTTCCTTGAAGCAATCATTTTTATTCTCATCATGATATTTTCTCTAATATTTTTTGCTACTAGTTCAATATTTTGATCTTATATTTTAGATTAAACTAAATTCACTCTTAGAAAATCCCCTTGCCTCCTTTTTTGATCTTGGTAGTGTGGACACTCAAACTCTCTATGGCCTTCTTCTCTACATCTACATAAACATAAGACTTGAATTGATTTAGAAACCATCCTCTACCACCACCATAGCTTCATCCTCTCTGAAATACTCTTGCACTTTGATGGTATTGAAAACCTTATCTATTATCTTCTTACCCTTTTACACCATGTGATGATTTTCCTCTAGTGGTATTAAACCCACCTCTATTGGTATTAAATCCACATCATCCCCTTATTGGAGGGGATTATCCTCTTCTTGGTCTAATAGATGTTCTTTTGAAATTCGATCTATTTTATTTTTCTCCTACCTTCAAAGCTATCTGACAACCTTCCTCCATGCAAAGTATTATACACATGATTAATTCATCTTGAATAAAAAACTTCAAATCATTACATACCTTGCATCCATCTGCTCTTCTGTCTCATCATGCTCCATGTGAATAGAAAGCTTATAAAACTCATCTATATACTCTTTTATCTTATGATCCTTCTATCTCAAATTTTTAAATCTTTTGTATAAGGTTTGTGTATAATCCACATGAATAAATTTATCCCCCAGCTTCTTCTCCATATTTTTTCATGAGTTGATCTTCTCATTACCTTTTCTTTGTCTTTATTTTTGTTGGTGATTCCACTAAATCATTGCATGACCCTTCAATTTCATACATGTAAACTTTACCTTCTTGTCTTCTCTCATAGTTCTCCATTCAAAAAAATTCTCCATGCTATGCATCCAATCTATCAACTCATCTAGTTTTAAACTTCTTTCATAATTTGGAACGTCAACCTTGATTCCTTTCTTATAAATCTCTAACCATCCTCTCTTCCATTTATGATGGTGTTTCTTATTGCTTCTCTTATAGAATTTATTCTTCATGATCTGTGTCATGTTTTACATCATATTATGCTCTCCTTTGTATTTGATTCGTAATGATATCAGTTAATTATTCTAATTTCCTATGTAGCTCTTGCATAATATGGTTCATCTAAGTGATTCCTCCTCATCCTCTCACCATTTCTTACATGTCTAAAATTCAAACTAGCTATGATACCAAATAATGAACCAAAATACTATTAAAATAAATAAAAATTTAATAGGTCAAGATTCTAAACAATAACTAGTATTGAATCATATTAAATAATTAAAATAATTACAAACTATGCATAAATAAGCCTCAACTCAGAATTGAAGTTGACATGCAAAATTTGGAACTCTAAAAATAAATAAAATTCAACTTGTTATTTTTAGTAGTGACTATTTTTAGTAAGTTTTGCATGTGTAGCTCCAAAAATATTTAAAAATAAACTAAACTCTAAAATTATTCTATTGGACAAATTTTAATTGAATTTCAAGTCTAGTTACAAAATAGATCATTTTTAAATTTATAAAAAACTTAAAAATAAAATTAAATTGTAATTTTAGACCTTCAAATGGTCACGTATTGCCTCTAAAAAATATCAAAAATGTTTCATTACTAGAAGGGCAAATTATGACAACATTAAAATTTTTGAGATGATCATTTTAACATGATAATGGGCTCAAATAGAGCTATGGATAAAAAGTTATGGCCTCTAAAAATTAAGCTGCATTTTTTACATCAACATATATATCAAACGTTGTTTAAAAACAATTCCAACATGATGAAAACAATCAATCTTTCAAAATTAATATTGTATCCCACCAAAAATAATTAAAAACAAATAAAATCTAAACTTTAAAAAATATTATTTTTTTAAAATTAAATAATTATTACACCAACCCATCCACGCCTCCCCTCCCCCTATCTCTATGCCCCGCCTAAGTTATTTGGTAGGAGTAATGAAGTGTTTGTAATCTTAAATTACCAAAATGTTGTCAAGTAAATTATTTATGTAAATCCATGTATGGGGAAAATATATAAGGTTTAAGATTATCTGATTTTAATTTCTTTATTTGGTGATAGGGGAGGTGCATCTAGAAATAGAGATGAAAATGAACTAAATTTTTTCCATCTAATAAAAGGACCTTTCATTAGTAGGCTCTCCTCTCTCTTTTTGATCATATTTCTGCACTTTGACTCCAATCATCTGCACCAAAAAAATCTTATTCTTCTTTCTCATGCAATAAACAAGAGACTATTCAAACTATCTTAATCTATTTCAATCCCTTAGAAAGTAAAATAAAAATTAAAAAAGATAATGAATGGTGGTCATATGGACAAGAGCTAGAAAAGACCATTTGAACAATCCCAAGAACATCGATTTCTGCAAGGTACATAACATTAACATGATTTAAACACATAAATTGAGGTTTGGGGAAATAGTTAAGAAAAACAATTAGACATTTTGAAGGCACCAAGAGAAAATAGGGGAAGCATGAAAAGATGATAAATGAAACATTAATCATAAAAGATACAAATAATTACTAAGAAATATCTATAGCCATATTCAATGTTTGCATCATAATGTTTTTTTCGTATAAAAGTTATTTATAAATATTTTATTTTTTAATTATTTTATTTAAATAAATAATACAAATATTTTTAACTAATTTATTTTTAAAATATACTTTGAAAAATAATGAACTTCAAATGACCTAGTTTAGCTTACTTTGTAAGAGTGGTTTAGATAATAATATTAAGAGTATAAATGCCACAACAAGATGCTTTGTATTTCCTTTTAAATTCTTTGAAAGCTTTATGATTTTACTCAAGTTACTCCTATTGGCTAAGGTATTTTATTCCCAAAATTAAAGTAAATTTTCACATGATTCAATAAGAGACTTTTTAACAATTTCGTCACAAATAGTAATAATCTAGGCCTGGGTTTAAATATCCTCTTCAGTCAGTTCTGATTAAGTGATAAATTTAAGAAGCGATCCTATGTTATTTTGTGAAAATTATTTTGAATCAAATTAGATTTATTGGTCAACTGTGTGTCTAAGAAATATTTTTAGTTTGGCAGGATATGCAGAACATGGATCCTTGATTTAAAGATGATCATATTTAGATATTATTCGTCCCTATACAAACACCTTTGGAATAAATCCGCAATTATTGAAAAACATGTTCATATGTGATGAGATTATTTATGCCAGGTATTTTTATGCTCTGCACAAAAGTTTTCAGATTCAGATTCTTTGACTTGTTTTTCTCCTGTGACAGAATACCCAACCTCACTGGTTACAGATTGTGCCGTTGTTTCTTGTTTTACAGGCATCTTGAAATTTGTTTAATGGAGTTGTCAGTTGGCGGAGGTTCTGTTTGTGTGTTTGATGGACCCACCTGTCCATTAAGGCAGCTTGTCTTATCCATAATGGTATCTCTGAATTGACTTCCTCAACCCTTTTTCTTAATGATAAATCGAAATGCATGTTTAGATATATGCCAACAAACATGCAGAAAACGAATAATGTTTTTCATACAACCAAGATTTTGTTTTCGATTTTGCCTACGCTGTACTTATTCTTTTTAATTATTTATTATGCAGAGATTTGTAAGATAGATGGAGGTGATGCTCTCCATTGGAGGTTTATTTTGGGAAACAATGAAAAGCCAATGTCTTTTTGTCATGATATATGTTTAATAAACATCCCGTGTGTTGACGACCTTTTTTTTTTGGTCGTTCTCTCCGTCTCTTTTTTCTTTTTGGGATTGTGCTGTGTTGAGATCGATTATTCAAATCTGATTTAAATTTTATGTTCTGTAACTAACGCAGATCAATAATTTACATTGAATCCCACTGTTATATGGCTATGATAACTTTACTCCTTCCCCTTCTTCGATTATTTTTTTCATAATAATACGATAATCACCTTCTTCTTCCAATTTCTAAATGTTGCAACTCAAGGCCAATCCTAGTCCAATCTTTAATGCCTAATCTTGTACAATATTATTCGAGGCTGATGGGGGTGTTCATGACAAGAGGGTGAGTGATTTTTATCATTACCTCAATCTAATGTGTTAATATATTTTCAGGCTAGTAATTAAATATAATTTAAACTATTAAATTTTTATGTTATTGTAGATATTAAAATATGTTATTTGGTAATGTTAATATTAATTTATATTTATTTTATATGATTTGTTTATCTTCAAATACTTTACTTAATATTTTTGTACATCAAAATTAGTGATTAATAGTTTGTAGGGACAGTTTTGCATGAAGTGGAACACAATGCACTAAGGCCTTCTATGTCAACTACAACCATGTCTTAATTGATTATATTGTGTGTTTTAGAATCCAAATCTATGCAACTACTTCTAATCAGTTATTATGAATCTCTATGTATCACTATGCCACATGGAAGCACTGTAAATATCAAACCCTAGTCCTACACATACACTAGATAGAAATTAGATAACAAAATGGAATAACAATAGATTAGTAAGGATAGTTGATCTTGACATAAAAATACATTGTAACTGAACATTATTTACATATCCCAAATGGACCTCAAGACAATGTAGTTATCCCTCATAAAATGACTATGTGATCCATGGTGATACAACTAGAATTATTTAGATATATGATTTATTGCAATACTTGACAATAGATAATTTTGATCTTTAAAAATAATATTTATACTTGGCTTAAAATATTATATTGTTGCAAAGCAAAAATAGAAGATAGCAGTGCTATTTTTCTTGGTTCATAATGTATTTGATAGAGAGAGTGGGGGTAGAATGATTATCCTTGATGTGATTTTATAGGATAATCTTTAGAATATTTTTTCTATCCAAATTAACAAGACATGTGGATGACCTATTATGTAACATATCAATTCAAAAAATTTATTGTTTGATTATAGAATACAATGCCACACTAGAGGACAAGGACGTTGTGTGGCCTTGCTTGGCTAGTGTGGAGTTGTCCTAGAATATTAAAGACTATTAGAACATGTCTAACAAGAATATGTATGCTGGATAGGGAGGGATTCAATTGGAAAAAGGATGTTTGTATGATATTTACAATGTCTAGAAGATAGTGAAGGCTCTCTTATATATTATTAGTTAGATAAATGATGAATAGACTAATTAAGGGTAAGTATGCCAATAATAAATGTTGTCAAGTAATAAATATTATTTTTATGTCTCTACATTATCCCCTACTTTATTGTAGTGATTCAAGGAGTGAAATTACTATAATAAATTATATGAGACACTGAGTGTGTATACAAACTTTGAATTTAAATGTGAAGTTTGATTATGCAAGATGCCTTAATGTAAGAAACCTGTAATAATATCACTAAAAATAATTATTTTTGATATTAAAAATTAAAAATTTGAAATTTTTATTTTTAAATTGAAAATATAGCAATGATAGAATATTTATTTATATTTTTAATGATGGAAAAATTAATCAAACAAAATACAATCAAGAAAATAAAATTATCAATAGGAAAAGCTTCTAAAACATAATAACCTGTATTGATTCATATTGAAATATTTGAATAATTAAAAACCATGCATAAATAGGCTTCAAATTAGAATTGAAGTCTAAAAATAAATAAAACTTGACAGGTTATTTTTAATAACTTTCGGATGCAAGTGTGTGTAGCTCTAAAAATATCCAAAAATAAATAAATAAATACTAAAATTAATCTATAGGAAGAATTTAAACTAAATTTTAATTCTAGTTACAAAAATAAACAATTTTTAAATTTAAAAAAAAACTCAAAAATAAAATTAAACTATAATTTTGGACCCTTAGATGGTCATGTATGGCCTCTAAAAAATATTTGAAACATCTCATAATGGGAAGGGTGGGTTATGGATGCAGTAAAATTTTTGAGACAGTCATTTTTGCATGAACATGGGCTCAAATAGAGCTAAAGATCAAAAGTTATGACCTCCAAAATTTTGACATCTTTTTCTACATCATTCTCCTCTGGTTGAAATAACTCAGCTCCTACGAGTTGCTTTAATTGTACTTATACTATTTTTTATTATTAATATTATTTATCTCCCATTCTATAATCTAAGTGTTATCTTCTTATTGTAATCCTTCCCACTATACTAAATACATGTCATAAATTTTTTGCGTTGTGTTTACATTCGTCTTATCCAAACCCTGCACAATCTTTTCTTTCTTCTTAGACACCTATTGTTGCCAATCTACTTATTCATATTCTTCACCTTTACCATATTTTTTATGGAAATAATATATATATATATATATATAACATTAATTACTATAGATATATTAAAATTTTATGATAAACACACCTCATAAACATTGTTATTGATTTTCTTCATAATTCTACATGGTCCAATTTTTTTGTACTTCAACTTGTTATATGTGCCTTTAAATAATATCTCTTTTCTCAAGTAAATAATCACTAAATATCTTTCTTAAAATATTATTAACCTTCATCTAACATCTACTACTAATTTATACTTCTCATTTATTTTTTGCAATTTTCTTCTTACTTCTTGTAATTATTGTATATGTTCTGCAAATGATTTTGCATAACGACTAACTCATTTTATAATTTGTAACTATACCTAATCTAAAAAACTCACATGGTTTCTCTCATAAAGAGTCTAAAATACTTATTTTATTATTGATCTCTTCACTAAACTATTATATTCAAACTCAGCTTGTGGTAAAGCCAAGTCCCATTGCCAATATCCTAAAAAAATAGTTCTACAACTCTAGTGACATCATTCATTTTCTTACATGAAATAAAATGAATAATATTATAAAACCGATCTATAACAATAAAAATTTAATTATTACCTCTCTATGTGTTTGGTAATCCCAACACAAAATTCATACTCAAGTTTGTCTATGGTCCTTTTTGAAATAGTAATGGAATGTATAACACTGTATTTTGTGCATATCATTTTTCTACCTACAATATCCTTTAGCTTGAAACATATCTTGTCATATTTCTCTTCATATTTGGCCAAAAATACTTGTCTTTCACTAAAGTTAGTATCTTTATTTTACCAAAATGTCCTACCAAACCACCACTTTGTGATTCTATTATTATATTATATTTTAGATACCCAATTATAATACATAATTGTTTCCCTTTGATAAGATAACCATCCTGATAATATACTCTTACAAACATTACTTGTATCACCTATCAATAGATTCATGCATTGCTTAACTATCTTTCCAAAATATGGACTAGTATCATATATTTATTTTATAAATTCAAATCCAACTACTTCACTCACCATAATAGTTATCAACCCCAATCGCTTGCTCAAAGCATCAAAGATACTTGATTCCATTTTCTTGATTTGTAATTTAACACAAAATTATATTAAAAAGGAAAGAATGGGAAAAATATAATAAAATAATTAAAAAAAGGAAATGATTAAAATTAGGAAAATAAAAAAGAAATAAATATATTAAAAAAATAAAAATAAAAATAAAATAAAGAAAAATATTTTAAAACAAAAAAGACTGCATGTATTTAATATAAGTGGAAATCAAGAAAGAAGAAAAATATATCATAAGTGTTTTTGGAAAAAAATATTGGAAAGGGAGCATACAAAATAAATGTGTAGCATAACTAGAAGGGGAAAAGGAGGAAACATAGAGGAATATTTTTAGCTCTATTTTCCAGGTAGGCAATGTTTTCAATTTTAATATATGATCATGAAATTTTTTTTGGATGATGATGTCCATAATATCTATGTATTTATATGTACTAGATGCCTTCCTATGACTTTTAGATCCATCTATATACCCGGGAAATTAATTACATGTTATTAAAATATAAATACATGATAAAATATAGTATTTAGGTCTGGCTATATAATTAGAGTAGTGACATCTAGATTTTAGTGCATCTATTGGACTGTAAAGGGCATTGATCTATAAAAGTAAACTAGAATATTAAATGTATTATTTATTCCTTTCTTTGGCATCAATGTAAAATTCAATAGCGATTATTTTTATATATACAAGTCACTAATAACTAAATATTCTTAGTTGTATGCCATTTGGTGTCAGTGTCAATAATATAACATCTAGTCTTTATTATTTGGATATCATAGTCTCTTACTCATAGCATTATGCTATTTTGGCATCGATATTATTTTATTCCATCTTATTTAAATATACTTAGTGTATTTTTAACCATAAAGGCGTCACCTTATATAATTCTTAGCCTTTTCTATGCTTAAATGGAATCGCTACATTGTCAATATGATGTCACCTAAATTACACCTCCAGCCTGCATTGCATAGAAAAAAAAGTCATTCTAAATCTAATTCATAATATTATTGTATATACAAATGGCATCACCATTTAAATTAGATTAATTCCTTATAATATATAATAAGGTGTCATTATTTACTTATTTTACCAGCTATATAATATATAAATGGAGGGGTTGTTTATGTTGTTGAGAGTCTATGTAAAAGCATTATGAGTTTGATACCTTATACCAATAGCATTGTTACATTCTATTCATTCCCATTTCATTAGGAATCATTGGGGTTTTATTACTCACATCATGCTTGCAATAAAAAAAGTGTCTTTATAAATATTATAATACCTAGTCATAAATGAGTCATTGAACTCATTAAATCTAGCCTGTGTAATATTATGGAGTCATTACAATCCAATTCTAAGTTGATGTATTAAATTATTTAAAAGCATCATTTTATTATATAGAGGTGCTACTATATTTATAAAGGGAGAGTATTAATGTCTAAATGTATTCTTGTGTCGCTTCAATACATGCTCATAGCTATAAATAATTATTAGTAATTGAAATATTATAGTATTCACACTAGTTGATCAACACGTACAGTCTTGGCTAAGCAATTTTTTATTAAGAACTTAGCATTTAGTTTCTTGGGCTTATACAATAGGATTGTGGATTAGTTATAAATTAAGAGATTTATATGTATGGTATTTAGTATAAAATACTAAATAAGGAAAAGCTTTAGAAAATTAAAAAAAATGGTTATTTACATTATAGGTCAATTTACACATGAACCCCATAAAAACCCAATCTATATATAAAAATAAATAGCTAAGCATTATGCCAATGAGATGTAAAAATATTGGTGAAGTGATATGGTTGTGCCTAGCCCAACCCAAGTTCAAATCTTAGAGGGTGTTCATAGGCCGATTCTAGTCGTATTCTCGATGGTTTCAATGTGATCAAATGTTAATGGTTATATATTTATCTTAGGGATTGAGCCTCCAGTTTATGCCCCAGAATTGGTTATAGCTCCTATCAAAATCTAAGTAACAATATCAAATAATAGCTAAGCGTTATGGTATATACGAGATTATATCATTAAAATTTTAACTTTACGTATATATGGAATTATATATAACATAGTCAACCTTTTTGATAGTTAAATGGTGGAATAATCTCACAAAAATCTCATTCAAAAATATTTATATTTATAAGTGTTATGTGAGGTTAGTATATCGAGAACCTTTCAGGAGTTTAATGAGGCATGAAAAAGATAGAAACCTAACAAAGTTTTCATTATTATAGGTACAAGATGCTTATTATACATAAATCATGAATTAAAAACATGTGATGTAAAAGTAAGATTAAAATAAGTTATGGTTTGATTAATGCAAAAGCATAGGTGTTAATGCACCTAATAGTGTATATATGAACATATGGGTGCATTCTTAAAATTATAGTTCCATGGGTGGTTTATGAACTATAATAAATAATTATATATAATTGAGTTAATGAATGCGTACATTCAAACCTCTTAAATGTAAACAAATTCTAGTTTGGACTACTCTATGTTTCATATAAATTAAGTTTTGTTTTTCTATATCTAGTTTTTGTATATGAATTTATATTTCTTTAGTTTTATGATAACTTTATTAGCCTAGTTGCGGTACTTAGTAGTTATGTTTAAAAACATTAGACTATGGTAATATGGGTTATCATAGAGTGTAAAATATTTGTAAATAAATTTTGATATTAGAACCTCTAGTTAATTATGTATTTTACCTAGATGGTATTAACTATAGTCATTATTTATAGTATGGGATAAAAAATAATGTAAGATTCATTCATACATTTTATGAAATAAATGTATGCTTTGGTTACTTCTATGTTTATCATGTTATGTGATGTGGTTGATACTAGTAAGTAAATTGTATGAATCTTGTGGTTAAATTATGTTTGACCAATCTTTCATTGTTGATAATGAGTAAGGATTGAGACAAACTTTACTGACTCACTAGCCTCACAATATTAGATGAAGACAATCTAATCAAGTGGTGTGTATAAATTTGATTATTCTATAGATCACTATTATATTATTCTTAAAACTTTGGTCAAAGTATGTTTAGTGAGACATTAATATTTCATGAGTATGATTTACATATTTTATATGATATCTTGCAATAAAATAAGTTTTTATGATACATTGCATGTTTAGTTATAGAAATCATACAAGACACGTGTACTTTATTGTCTCTCTATATTTTCACACCATCACTATTTACTCATCTATGAAGGGAGGGCCATTTCTTGATGGGACTAGTGCATTAGATTATTGGTTCGTGGTTGGTGTAGAAAAGTGCTCGGATGATGCTATCTTTCCCCACAATAATACTAATTAACAAGATGACACTTGAGATCATCATAAATATTTGAGTTCAGAAACTATGATCTGGGGGAGCCATATATCCTATGTGTACATTGGATTGGATTGTATTTATTATTAAAATATTATCATGAGGAGAGTTATAATTACTCATTTGTTGTACATTGACAATAGTGACTATAGACTTGTATTAGTTGTGATTGAGTTTATGTAATTACCTTTTATATTCACATTATGTTGTGATCTCATGATATTAGAGATCAATGATTTATGATGTAATATGTATTTAATGTTATCACACTTAATTATTTTGTATGATCTATATTTATATTCTCGTGGTGTAATATATTTTTAGTATATGTGTTAAATTTTTTTAAAAATACCATATTTTTAGGTAGATCCTAGTAGAGATATTACATGTGGTATCAGAGCTATGGCTCAAACTCTAAGATATAATGAGTCCACCAATGTTTTAATATGCTTCTATTGATAGAAAGAAGGATGTTGAAAACTAGAGTTTTTAGAGAGGG
Source organism: Torreya grandis (assembly GCA_037957365.1). NCBI lineage: Eukaryota > Viridiplantae > Streptophyta > Pinopsida > Cupressales > Taxaceae > Torreya > Torreya grandis. The sequence goes on along the minus strand of JARHVA010002774.1, from coordinate 461,440 downwards.
TCCTTCAAATGCTAATCATAGAAACCCTCCATTTGACCCTATTCAATTTGCCACTAAGCAGTCAACAAAGATATATCATATTATCATAGTCATGAATGAGTCTAGGGATTAGATTGTAGCTCTAAAGTAGGTGGTCCATGGCCATGAAGAGGAATAATAATATAACGAACCTGAAGAACATCCTACTGAGTAGGAAAATCATCAAAATATTCAATTTTAGGTAGTTATGGAGTTGGATAGAGACATGAAGTAGGTGAATCCACCTAAGTTTTATGGGACTATTCTAAGTGATGGAGCTGAGGCATGGATGATGGAGATGGGAAAGTATTTCAAGATTAGAAACTAATCTAAGGTCACCAAGGTAGTTTGGGGAGCATCCCAGTTGGCTAGTGAGATAGCTATGTGGTGGGCCAATAAGAGATTAAAAATAAATCTTAATACAAACACCACCACTTGGGATCCATTTGTGGCATTATTCATATCATGGTGTCTCCCACATCTTTATTAAAAATCATAAATTTATAGAAGTTGAAGTAGGATGATTTATCAGTGAATGAGTACTAAGAGCATTTCACCAAAATTTTGAAGTACATACCCCAATACCATGGAGATGATTAGTTTAGGATTAAGAAGTTTATCATGGGTTTGAGGCTCCAGATTAGTGGATAGGTAAATGTTCATGGACCTTCCACCATAGAATAGGTCTTCGAGAAGGTGGTCAAATAGGAGCATAAGTTGAATTTTATTTCATAGGCCAAGGTCAAGTTAAAAAAAATCATAGAAATTCTAAGTCAAACTTCAAAAATAATAATTAAAAATAAAGGAGTGGAGACTTCAAGAAACAGTTCAAAATTAAGAATACTAAGTTTAACAATGGTTCAGGCAACAAAAAAAAGGTAATGGATCCAAAGATAATTTTAAGGGAAACTATTAAAATGATAAGAAAGGACCACTGGAGGTTATTTAATTTGTAGAGATGACCATTATGCTCATTATTATCCTCAAGAAAAGTCAAAGGGCAATGGTCCTAATCCTTAGTAGGGCAGTTTCTAACAATGGATTCATGAAGTAGTCGACAATCACCAAGCTGAATTTCAAGCATTACCCATAGAGTTATTAAGTACTTTGTTTGACCATCTAGTTTATATTTTAATATATAGAAGAGTCATAGTGTTTTATATCTCTTAAGATGCTTAATAAGTTAATTAGAAGATTTGGACTAATGGAAAATCCATGGTCATTATAGTATGAGAATGACTCCAAAGTCATGGTTGACAAGTGTTTAGTAGAGGTAGTGAATAGGTTGCTTGAATTCACAATATTTGTGGATATATATGTAGCAAATATAAGATCATATGATGTGATCTTAGGATTTACCTGGCTTATGAAACATAAATCCAAGGTTGAATTCTACTTGAAGAAGGTTTAGTGTTTTGTTGATTTTAGAACAGACATAAATTTAAGGTGAAAAGAGAGAGTTAAAGCTTAGGCATATTTATACAATGCAACTTAAGAGGGCTCAGGGAAAAGGGTGATAAGCATTTATCATCAAGATACATGAAATGTAGGAACCTAATAAACCATATCTTGAAGATTACCTATTTTTTTTAGAGATTTTCATGATGTGTTTCTAGAAGAATTGTTAGGTTTGCCTCCTAGATGTGACTTGAATTTTTCTATCGACATCATACTTGGTTCAGAACCATAGTCTAAGGTACCATATAGGATAACAACCACTAACTTGGTTGAATTGAAGGCTTAACTTCAATAATTGTTGTCAAAATGTTTAATTAGGCCAAGTGTGTCACCATGGGGTGCACAAGTTGATTTTAAAAAAAAGAAGGATGGTAACCTTTGAATTTACATTGATTATAGAGTTTTAAATAAATCAACCATTAAAAATAGGTATTTTCTACCTTGTATATATGATTTATTCGATCAAATATGAGGAGAAAAAATATTTTCTAAACTTAATATTAGAGTGGGATATAATTAGTTAAGGATTCAGGATGAGGACATTCTGAAAACAACATTCAGAACTCACTTTAAGCACTATGATTTTATAGTGTTACCATTTGGATTGACTAATGATCCAGTAGTATTCATGAATCTCATGAAAGTGTGTTTAGAGATTACCTTGATCACTTTGATTTGGTTTTTCTAGACGACATTTTTATCTACTCAAAGAATGAAGAGGAACACCTTCAACATCTAGAATTAGTTATGTAACGATTGTGGAAGCACAAGATGTATGTAAAATTATCTAAGTGTGAATTTTTATAAGAAAGATTCCAATATCTAGGGCACATTATCTCTATAGATGGTATCTTAGTAGATCCATGAAAAAATTAGAGCCTTAATGGAATGTCCAGCACTGAAGAATGTGCATGAGGTAAATTTTTTTACAGGGTTAGCAAACCACTATAAGAATTTTATTTTTAAATTTTCCAAGATAGTTAATCCAATTACATCATTGCAATGGAATAACCATAATTTTGTTTGATCAGATAAGTTTGAAGTAGATGTTTAGAAATTAAAAAGAAGGCTTACATCAACACCAATGTTGAGAGTTTTTGAACTTAATGGTCAATTTTTAGTGATCAAGGATACATCAGGGGATGGACTAGGAGGATTCCTTATGAAAGATGGTGTGGTAGTGGTTTATGAGTCATAGATACTAAATCTATATGAGGTGAACTATGCACCTCATGATTTAAAACTTGTAGAGATTGTTCATGACTTGCTAGTGTGGTAATAATATTTGTTGGAAATTTTTTTTGAGCTCAAGATAGATAATTTGGGACTCAAGTATATTTTCATCCAACTTAATTTGAATTCTCATCAAAGATGATAGCTTTATTTCTTATCTAATTATGATTTTAACATCAGTTATATTAAAGGTAAGAAGAATATAGTAGCTGATTCTCTCAATCACATAAGGTATATAACATCCACATCTACTATCAGGAGTACTTTCAGGGACCAAGTAATTGAGTTCTCACTAGGACATGAATTCTATGATCATGTAAGAAAATAAATGTCTGAAAATACTTAGAATCCTTGGTATAAATGATTTACATTAGAGAGTGATGTTCTATTGCATTATAATAGAATGATGCATGTGTCAGATTGAGAGAATTTATGGATCAAAGTGCTAAATGAATTACATAATGCCCCATATTTGGGACATACAAGTGTAACCAAACTCATGTCATAACTTAGACCACTATATTTCTAGAAGGGAATCAATAGAAATTTAGCAGATTATGTGTCACGTTGTGTGGAGTGTCAATGAATGAAAGTTGAACATGTGTATCTGGATATATTTTTATATTTGCATGATATACCAGAATGGAAATGGAAGTGATTAGTATGGGATTTTTTGAGGTTTTACCAATGTCACATAATAGGTATGATATGATCTTGGTAGTTATTAAAAAATTAACCAAGTTAGCTAACTTTATACTAAGTAATTTGACAGATGATGTACATATCCTTGCGAAAAAGTTCATAAAAGAAGTGTATAGGTTGCATGAATTTCTAAAGAATATCATTTTATATCATGATCCAAAGATGATTTTTAGGTTTTGGGTAATTCTAAATTCAAATTTGGGTATGCATATAAATTTTAATATAACATATCACCCAAAGATTGACAGATAGACTAAGAGAGTTAATCAAGTGTTAGAGGATATTCTTTGTATGTATTGCATGGATCAATAGTATAAGTGAAAAAAATATTTTTCATTGGTTGAGTTTGTATATAATAACTAATACCAATCAAAATTGAGTATGACACCATTTGAGGTACTTTATAAGAGAAGGTACAAGACACCTATCAATTGAGACTAGTTAGAGGACAGGGTAGTTTTTGGACTTGAGATGCTCTCCAAAATGGAAGAACAAGTTAGATTAATCAGGATGAGATTGGCCAAGGCCAATGATAGGTAGAAGAGTTATGTAGATCTGAAAAGGATAGAAAGGAACTTTGTATTAGGTGATAAAGTGTTTTTATGGGTTTAGCCATAAAACATCTAAATTAAATTTGGGAAGTTAGCAAAATTATCATCGAGATATGTGGGACTCTTCAAGGTGTTATAAGTGGTCAAATACCATATGATATAGTCTTGCATTGTCACCATTCCTAGCTCTATTATATAATGTTTTTCATGTTTTTTGTCTATAGTTGATCGTATGCATGTGTTGGATTAGAATGCTTTACAAGTTCTAGATCTTAGGGGGTAATAGTAGAACTGATCAGGGTAATTGACACACGTAAATTTTATTTGCATAATAGAGAGATGTCATAGTGCAAGGTCTAGTGGGACCAATACTCTGAGGATAGTACAATTTGAGAGAACTATGATGAGTTATTTGTAAGATTTTCACATTTATTTACTTGATTAGACACTATTAAACTATGTTATGTTTAACTAAACAATATTTTTAATTGAGAACATTTATTTGAATAAGAGTCATTTGGAATGATGACTATCTTTAGGATGGAAGTATGTTACAACCTGATTCTTTGCTAAGCAAATTATTCAATTATTCATAGATATTTATAGTTGACACATTTTATATTGGTTATATTTTTTACTAAGCTTGAGATATGTGCTATTATGAGATAATAAATTATTATTTAGGTACATGTTTACTTTGCTTTGAGTTAGCTATAGTGGATGCGATTACATTACGAACATGTTGATGTGCTATTTTAGTTATATTTTATGTTGTATGTTTATCATGTTGAAATGATCTAACTACTTGCATGTTGTGAGGTTGACATATGAGAACTCACCCCTCACAACATGTTGGAGGGAGAGCATCATCGGAGAGGTTAACATAGATGGAGATGTTGGAGGATGATATAGAAAATAGTGAGAACCCTACATAAAACATAGTAGTTAACATATGTTAGAATGCAAAAAAAATGGTTTACACATGATATGTTTATTTCTACTTGTATTAGAGAGTTGATTTGTATGGGTTTTTGAGTATAATTTAAATAACTTAATGAATACATTTCATATAATTAGTATATTTTATCTTTATATCTAGTGGAAACATTATTAACATAATTAGATTTAAAAATATGAATTATTAGTTATTGAAATTGTCATTTAATTTGCTATAACATTAATGAATATTAATTAATTTAATAAAATTATGGATTTTTTATGAATAATGTTAAAAATAAATTAAAAAATGAAAATTACCATGGAAAAAGAAAAGAAAAGAGCAAGACAATAAAAGAATAAAAAGAAAATAAATGATTAAAATTAAGAAAATAAAAAACAAATAAATATATTTAAAAAATAACCAAAACAAAGAAAAATATTGTAAAACAAAAAAGACTATGCCTATTTCATATAAGTGGAAATTAAGAAAGAAGAAAAAATATCACAACTGTTTTTTTTTTTTTGAAAAAAAAGATTGGAAAGGGAGTAGACAAAATAAAGGCGTAGCATAACCAGAAGGAGAAAAGGAGGAAATGTAGAAGAAGATTTTAAGCTCTATTTATCAAGAAGGAAAAGTTTTCAATTTTAATATATGATCATCAAATTTTTTTGGAATGATACTATACATAATATTTGTATATTTCTATGTACTAGACGGCTCCCTATGTCTTTTATATCCAGTGATATTCTTGGTAATTGAGTGCATGTTAGTAAAATGGAAATGCATGATAAAATATAGTATTTAGGTCCAACTATATAATTAGAGAAGTGGCGTCTAGATTTAGTGCATCTATTGGACTATAAAGGATGTTGATCTGCAAAAGTAAACCAAAATATTAAATATATTATTTATTTATTGCTTTAGCATCACTGTAAAATTTAATAACAATTATTGTCATATATATGAGTCGTTGCTTATTAAATATTCTCAGTTATATGCTATTTGGCACCACTATCAATAATATAACATCTAGTCATTATTATTTGGAAATTGTAGTCTCTTATTCATAACATTGTGTTATTTTGGTATCGATATTATTCTATTTCAGCTTATTTAAATATACTCAATATGTTGTTAACTATAAATATGTGGCCTTATATAATTTTTAGTCTTTTCTATGCTTAAATGGCATCATTGCATTGTTAAAATGGCATTGCCTAAATTACACTTCCAGCCTGCATTGCATACCAAATGAAGTCACTATAAATCTAATTTAGAGTCTTATTGTATATACAAATGCCATCGACATTTAAATTAAATTCAGTCTTTATAATATATAATATGTCATCGTTCTTTATTTATTTTACCAGCTATATAATATATAAATGAAGGGGTTATTTATGTTGATTAGAGTCTATGTAAAAGTGTTATGAGTTCATTTCCTTAGACGATTAACATCATTGCATTTAATTCATTCCTAGTTCATAAGGAATCATTGGGGTTTTAGTATTCACAACATGCTTTCAATTAAAAAGGTGTATTTATTGCTATTATAATAACCAGTTGTAAATGAGTCACCAAACTTGTTAACTCTAGCCTATGTAATATTATGGAGTCATTGTAGTCCAATTCTAAGTCGGTGTATTAAATTCTTTAAGGGAATCATTTTATTATATAGAGGTGACACTATATTTCTAAAAGGGGAGTATTAATGGATAAATGTATTCTGACATCCTTTCAATAAATGCTCACAACTGTAAACAATTATTAGTAGCTAAAATCTTATAGTCTTCACACTAGTTGATCAACACAAATTCTTAATTGAGCAATTATTTTATTGGGAACTTAGCATTTAGTTTCTTGGGATTATACAAGAGAATTGTGGAATAGTTATAAATTAAGACATTTATATGTATGATATTTAGTATAAAACACTAAATAAGGAAAAGCTTTAGAATTTTTTTTAAAAAACATATGGTTATTAACATTATGGGTCAATTTACACATCAACCCCACAAAACTCCAATCGATATATAAAAATAAATAAATGAGTGTTATGGTTTATGTGGGATTATATCAGTGAACTTTTAAATTTAAGTATATTTGGACTTATATGGAACATTGTCAGCCTTTTTGACAATTAAATGGTGGAATAATCTCACTTGTGAATAATTTATAACTATAGGTGTTATGTGAGGTTAATATATCAAAAATATTTTAAGAGTTTAATGATGCATGGGAAGGACAAAAAAACCAATGAATTTTTCATTATGATAGGTACATGTTGCTTATTATATATAAATTTTGATTTAAAAACATGTAGTGTAAAAGTAACATTAAAATAATTTATGATTTGCTTAATGTGAAAACATAGGTGTTAATGTACCTAATATTGTATATATGAACATATAATTGTAATTTTATGGTTATAGCTCTATGGATGGGTTAAGAACCATAATAATTATTTACATATAATTAATTTAATGAATGTGTGAATTCAAACCCTCTAAATGTAAATAAATGCAAGTTTGGACTACTCTGTGTTTTATGTGGACTATATTTTGTTTTGTTATATCTAGTTGTTGTATATCAGTTTATATTTCATTGGTTTTCTGGTTACTTTATTAACCTAGTTATGGTACTTAGTAGCTATGTTTAAAAACACTAGATTATGGTAATATGGGTTCTCATAGGGGGTGTAGAATGTTTAAAAATAAATTATGATATTAGAACTTACAATTACTTATGTATTTTACCTAGATGGTATTAACTGTAGTCATTATTTATATTATGAAAAAGAAAATAATGTCAAATTCATTCATATGTTTGACAGAATAAATGTATGCTTTGGTTATTCCTATGTTTAACATGTTATGTTATGTGGTTGCTAGTAGGAAATAAATTGTATGACTCTTGTGGTTGAATTATTATTGATCAATCTTGCATTATTGATACTGAATAAGGAGTGATATGGAATTCATTGGCCTACTAGCATCACAAATCCAGATGAAGGCAATCCTATCAAGTAATGTGTATGAATTTGATTGATTTATAGATCACTATAATTTACTATTTTAAAATATTTGCCAAAGTATGTTTAGTGAGACATTATAATTTCATGAGTATTATTTATATGTTTTGTGTGATATCTTACAATAGAAAGGGTTTTCTATGATACACTACATGTTTAATTTTATAAATCATATAACACATAGGTAGTTTTTTGTCTCTCTAGATTCTTTCACAACCATTATCTAATAATCTATGAAGGGAGGGATATTTTATAATAAGATCAGTGTAGGATATATTTAGTCTTTGGTTGGTGTGGAAAAGTGCTCATATGATTCTATGTCCGCACAACAGTACTACTTATTGAGACAATACTTGAGATTGCCACAGATACTTGAATTTGGGAACTATGCTTCTAGGGAGGCATGTATCTTATGTGTCCATTGTATTTAATTTTACTTATTATTGAAATTTTATTATGAAGAGACTTGTAATTATTCATTTATTGTAAATTGACAATAGTTATTGTAGACTTATATCAGTTATGGCTGAGTTTATGTAATTACTTTCTATATTTGCATTATATTGTGATATCATGATATAGATATCAGTGATTTATGATTTTATATGTATTTACTATTATCACACTTGAGTATTTTATATGATATTTATTGATATTTTTGTGGTGTAATCTATTTTTTTATATGTTTATAATTTAAAACAAAATCACATATTTTTAGGTATATCCCAATGGGGATATTATAATTCATCACCATCATAAATGTGTTGGGTGCATTAGATAACATAAATGGCATAACCATCCACTCATATAAGCCATCTCTAGTCTTGAATACTATTTTCCACTCAACTACTTCATGAATATGAATCTAATAATATCCACTTAGATTAATATTGGTAAAATAGTTTTCTCCTATAAGAACATCCCTCATATCATCTAAACGAGGTATAAAAAATATGTACTTGACTGTAATTTTTTTGATTGCTCTACTATACACACACATCCTCCACCCTCTATATTTATTTTAAGTTATAAACATTGGTGTTGCACAAGGATTCATGCTCTACCTTACTAAACCCTTCCTCACCAATTCAATAACCTGTTTATTCAATTCTACATATTCTGTTGGACTCATACTATACGACACTTAATTGGGTAGAGCTGATTTTGGAATCAAATAAATATGATACTGAATATACATATTTGGTGATAAACCATATATTAAATTATCAATATAATATCTACATATTATTTCAACATTATTTTTGCTTCTACTAGTACATACACCACTTTTGTGTTCTCTTTTTTTGCTGTTAATGCATAAAAGTTATCCATCATTTTCATATCTTTTTATATATTATTTTATAGTCAGCATGCTTTTAACCTAACCTTATTATTTAATATGTAATAAAACTACCTTTATACCACATTTTCATAAACTATATGTGTTTTTTTTCTCTATCATGAATGATTTTTCTATGAAACTACCATGGCCTTCCCAATAACACATGGTATGCATCCATTGGTATAACATCACACCATTTTTCATCCTTGTAAGTTTCAATTAACATACTTGATATCATATAATCTTTAGGAATAGTTATAGACTAACAAATGTGTAGGTTCAAAATCCAAAATGGGAAATATGCCACTTTATGAGAGCTTTTAGGCATTTATACAGCCTTGAAAGATCATTTGTGAGTTAGAAATGGTTTCAAAGTGTCTTTTGGTCTCCCTTAGATAATTTTAAAGCTTTATACCAATTTTTAGATCTTACATATACTTAGGGAACTCTCTTTCGTGCATCACTACCTTCACAAACTCAAAAAGACAAATTCAAAGTAAATGATAAGTCAAGGGGAGAGAGAGAGAGAGAGAGAGAGAGAGAGAGAGAGAGAGAGAGAGAGAGAGAGAGAGAGAGAGAGAGAGAGAGAGAGAGAGAGAGAGAGAGAGAGAGAGAGTTAAGAGTTGAAACTTTGGCCATTATTAGGGTACCTATTAAGATTGAATTTAGTTTAACTATTTTATATATTCATGTCCCTTTATTAATGAACAATCACTAGGAGTAACAACAAGTCATTATGCCTTATCCATCTAGGTAGGCTTTGATTTTTTGTTTATTTCCCCAAATCAAAATTTGATAGAGAATAATGGTTTTGAGGGGTGTTTTTAGAGGTAAAATAGATCCTTTTCATTATGGTTTCATTATATACATAATCTCCATGACATGTCTTTAATAGAAAGAAAAATTGTCTCAAGTACAAGGTGTTCAATCACTCCTGATACAAGTGTTCTATTTTTTTTCATGGTGGTCATTCTCAAAAATCACCATCTATTTAATCATTCATGGAAGACCCCTTAGATTTATATATTTCTTGTGCAGCTTCTTAGATATGTCATTCTTGTCCATAGTCTTCAAGTACTTGATCTTTGAAGAATATTTCCAATGTGCATACAATCATCTAGATGTTTGATTGTAAATATTGGTCCAGGTATCAATGAGAAATCATGGTATAAGGACTCATGACATAATTTTACCACCATAATAATATAACCTTGTGAGAAAATATAATTCCCAACACAAAAATGCTGTACATAAACTGATTGTGTATATAGTTTTTATAGGTGGTTTAGAGATTGAAATGGTGAAATGCTTGATCGAAAGGTATAAAATATAATTATAGAGTGCCAAAGAAGTGAGATAAGATTGATAGTTCAAAGAGTGAAGGTGTCTTAAACAGTCAAAAAGACTAGCTCTTAATAAGATAACCTATAGGCAGAAGTAGACCTATAGGCAATGTCCAAAATGAGTAAAGACACTTCAAAGAGTGAATATGTCAATGGATTGATAGAGAGACCAGATGAATGTTTTGGTCTAGTAATAATTTATACTATCTTTAGTACAAAATGACACTATAAGTTAATTCAAATTGATAACTAGATGCACATAACTCCCCAAAAGAGCACTACTTAAAGCCAATCTTTAATGGATAAGGATTGAATGTGATGGAGTTTTATAGTTTGAAGTCTTATGAGAAAATTGAGTGTAGTTCAAAGAATAAAAAAATTGAGTTTGATCTACTTGTTGAGATAACAAGAGATAATTTAAACCTAGGTCTAATCATTGCATACACAGTTTTCATCACCTATAAGCCTACTCAGTCCAGGTGATGAACCATATTCATTAACATAAAGGATGGTAGGTCTAATAAAGTGTGTAATGAAATTTATAAATAAGGAAAAATTTACCTTAACTTCTTTGAACAAGGAATTGGACTCCCACAGTGGTATTTAATGATGAAAACCTAAAATTCTTAGGTGAGATTAAAGGTCTCTTTCACACATCACAGAGCTAAGGGTCAAGATCCTAGTAAAGGAGGAGTTTGATAAGCTATGAGGCATTTATTTTAGGATATATAATCAATGCATAAAAATTATGATGAGTTTATTTAATTTTACATAGTCAAATACCAAGAAGAGGGCTAAAACCTTGAAGTCAACACCTATAGCTAGTCATGAGATAATTGGAGACAAATTCTAGGTTATAGAGGTAGGGTTGATATTATTTGGCATGAAATATATATAAGCACATCAAGGGACATAAATTAACATGAAAAAAACCTTTTAAAGCAAAATCATCACCTAAAGGGGTCTCTAAATCTTGAAGTAGACCTAGATTTGCATACTAAGTTCTTATTAGTAGACTATGTAGAATGTTATGGAGTAGACAAGTGACTTGTCCAAGTCAACATGAGTGAGCTAATGGTTTTATAGAGTGAATTACATGAATTCATAAGTGTCTATCTGATTAGATCACTCTCATTAGGGGTAAAATATAGATAACATAGTCATTAACCCCATTAGCCTAATACCCTCTTCAAGGCTCCAACTCTTGAAAACTAAGGTCAAGAGTAAAAGGGGTTGAATGGAGACATAATAAAAACATTATATCCTTCCTAAGAGATTTTTAGAGGTGAGAAAGGCATTGTTTTGTACAAGAATCTTGGAAATGGCCATTATGGCCTAAAATTATTGTTAGAATGCACAAAATGAACTTTTACCACCTAAGGAGAATCTTTATCAGCTTATAGCTATAAAAAACACTTTCATGGGTTTCTAAGAACTTGCGACAATTATAGAAGACTTGTATAAAAGAGACTAGTGGCATTAGTTCATAGATTAGGGGCCTAACCATTAAGAACCTTTGCTTGTAACTTAGACCTCTTTAAACCCTTATTTAACCCTAATAACCTCCATAATCGATAGAGAAAATATTAAAAAAATGTATCTAAATGGACTGAATTTTCCCATGTGATAGTTGGATCATGCTAAGCACTCCCACAGGTTCTTACCACACATTTTTTTCTGTACTATCATTTGTATATATGAGATAAATACTTGATTTTTGTAGGTTTTTATGAATATTTAAAGGTGCAGAGATGAACGAATGAGAATCATAGTGTAGGCTATGTGAATATGTTTTTCAACTTCATATACCTCAAAATCCTCTCAACCATTCATAAGGTCACTTTTATAGGTCTGTGTAAGAAAGTGAGTCTCAATGGGCTAAAATAGATTAAAATAACCATCTAGATGAACAAGAAACAACAAATTGGAATTCTCCTAAGGTTTTCATGGTTTAATAGAGGAAAAATATGGATTAATACACATTTTTATTATCCATGAAGGGTGTGATATTGAATTCCTACAACCATCCAAGTAACAAATGTCAAGCAACTAGGCCTTGTTTGCTAGTTGGCCTATTTGATCATTGAAAGAGGACTTCATGATATGCAAGTATGAGCATGAAAGGTAGATGTATATAATATATGTCAATTCAAGGAAGGTTTTGATAAATTTTTCAAGCATTATTTCCATAATCTAAGTCAAAATAAATGTGTCAAAAGTCTCCAAGGTAGTTTTAAATAGTTTTCTAACTCCTTAGTTAAGAATGTACCTTTTAGCATAGAAAGGGTATGGAGGTGTCAAGCTAAGATATCAGGGAGTCAATAAGGTGTAAGGATGATCTTAAAAATTGAGATAATATTTCACTAATATAACTCATTTGTGTTTAGGTGGCATATCTTTAGATCCTCAAATATGCTAAATGCATACTTCCTCCTCCCATCTTTGCCAACCTCATTGAGTTACTTGAAGATCAAATTGACACATTTTAAAGGCATGTTTTTCTCTTAAAATAGTGTATCAAATGGAAAAGTTTCATGTAAGCATACCTATGTGGTAAATTTTCATTTCTAGGGCAAAGGGATACATTATAATAAGAACTATCTAAGCTCAATTTATCATCAAGAACAACAAAGAAAGGTATTGTTGTATATACAAACACATCTCAGATTATTGAGCCACAATAAACTAGGGTAAACAAGACTTCTCCATTATATGTTTTAATAATCATTGGTGATTATTTGGTGCATAATTTCATGATAGATTGTGGGTCTAGTAACTTAGTCATGCCAAATCAAATTATGGACAAACTAGGACTCAAATATGAAATTGATGCTAAAGGTGTGTTGCAAGTAGATGGATCAACCATTAAGACAATTAGTGTTGTTAAGGGTGTGAATCTAACTCTTCATTATTTTCCTAACTTATCTATTGATCAAGATGTAATTGTGGTTGATCTAACACCATAGTTTTCCCTTTGCTTGTCAAGGGACTTCATGACAAATATATGTGGCTACTTATCATTAGATTGGTTGTACATGGCCTTTAGGACAAGATATGGAACCAAAGTAACTTGAAGATTGAAATATATCTCAAAGTTTCATATTGATCCATATAATACAAATTTAACTAATGTCAATTGTGCCATTATTGATGAATAAGATCAATCGAGGTATCAATAACTAGTTATTCCTCTTGAATAAATTTCAGACCTCTTCCTTGATGAATGGTGGGTAGAAAATCATGAGTTATATCCATATAGAGGGATAGAAGAGGTTTTTATTAGAGTATACTATTTACATGAAGAAGGTACAACCATGCCTTCTCTTTCCAAGCCTAATGATCATGATGATGGTTTGTGTAGGTTTTTTTATGGCTCAAGAAGCAATAATGGGATAGGTGATGAAATGATTCTTGTTTCCCCATCTAATGAAAGGTACTACTCAGCTATTAGGTTTTATTTTATTTGTTCTTTAAATTCAAAAGAGTATGAATCTCTCATTCATGGTTCTCAATGGGCAAGGAAGAGAGGACTCAAACACATTCTATCTATTGGATAAAGTGAACTTGTTTTACACCAAGTAAGAGGTATGAGTGTATCTAAGAACACTTTATTGAAGTCCTATAATCATAGAGTATGGGACCTTATTGAGGAATTTAAAGATTTTGACATAAAATCAATCCCATGAGAAGATAATCAACATGATGATATGTTGGTAGTAGTTGGATCACAATTTGACATTCATAATGATGTCAAGAACCCAAAATTTTAGTCACACATCATGGTAGTTATAAGGCCTTCCATATTGGATACTGATGTAAATTGGCATGTGTTTGAAAGTGACAAATAAATATCATGTTTCTTACAACATGAAGGTGATTTTTATTCCAAAAACCAAGCCAAGTTACCACATAAATATGGGGAACAAATTTTATAAATAAGGTCTAAAAAACTCCCTAAAGGATTAGTCACACTTGAGAGTATATTCAATGAAAGTGATTAAATGAGGAGGGATAAAGAAATCATCTCCACCAAGGAATAAAACCATGACCGGGTAACTATATTCAAGGAAAAATTACTCAATCTTGGAAATGTATGTACACAAGAAGAAAAGGAAGCATTCATTGAACTATGTAAGAGTTTGAGGATATCTTTGCTTGGGAATATAGTGACCTCAAGGGGTTTGAACCCTCATTGGATCAACACATCATATACATTGGTCCCAATGCTAAGCCCATAATGAAAAGGAAAAGGACAATCAATCTTAAGGTGGAGGTTCTCATGAAAAAGGAACTCACCAAGTTTATTGATTCATAGGTCATCTTTCCTATCAAACACTCTTCATGTGTTGCCAATATTTTTTCTATGAGAAATAAAAGTGGTGAAATCAGGTTATGTGTATAATTTAGAGAATTGAATAGGATCTCATTTAAATACCAATATCCACTACCTTCCATGGAGTAAATACTTCAATTAGTAGTAGGTTCTCAACATTTTTAACTCTTAGATGGCTATTCAGGGTATAACCAAGTGTTGGTAAAAAAGAAGACCAATATAAGATAACCTTCAATACCAAATGAGGGATATATGCCTATAAACTAATTCTATTTGGGATGTCTAATATAGGTGATACATTCAAAAGAGCCATGGATATGGCTTTCCAAGGCTTGATCAGTGAAATGGTATTGATATATTTTTATGATATAATGGTTTTCTCTAGCAATGCTAGTAACCACTTGAAGAATATAAGATTAGTCTTTGAAAGGTGTATAAAATATGGAGTTTATCTCAATCCAAAGAAGTGTGTCTTCATTGTTCATGAAGGTAAGTTAGTTGGACATAGTGTTTCTAAATATGGACTTCCTATTGATCCTGATAGAGTTGAGGCCATTCTAGATTTATCACTACCCAAGTGTAAAAAGGATTTGAAAAGTTTTATTGGAAATATTAACTTTATTAGAAGGTTCATACCTAGATTTTATACTCTTGTGAATCCCATAACATTCATGTTGAATAAAAATCAAACATTCCAATTTACCAAAGAAGGAAAATCTAGTTTTAAGGCCATCAAGCAAGCTATTCCTAGAAGACCGACACTAATCAATCTAGATTTATCTAAATATTTATTTTTGTATGACTTTTATAAAACTAACACCATATACTCTATATTGATACAAAAAATGATGAATGAATTTAATAACCTATAACATTTTTTAGTCAAGGACTAGAAGACTATGAAAAAAGGTATACAAATATTGAGAAGCAAGTGTTAGATGTGATAAGAAGTCTTAATAAATTTAGACATATAAAATAAAAAATTCATGTGATGGTACTCATCCAATCATAATAGAATTCCTCTTAAATAAGGACTTGAATGATAAATGGTCTAGGTGGATAACTAAAGTGTTGGAATATGATGTTGAATTCAAGGCCACCAAGCTAGCAAGAGGAAGACAGTTGTGTGAGCACCTAAAGTCACACCTAAATTATAAAGAATAGATGGATTTGACATTGCAATAAGGTCCTAGCAAAATTGCTACTTCATATCGTACAATTTAGACACAAGAAATGGTGAGATTCCTTAAAACAGGTGAGTTTCCTATGGGTTTAGATCAAACAAAAAGGAAATACTTTAGATTGCAAGATATACCTTATATCCTTATGTATGGAGGTTTTTTTAGAAAATATCTCAAAGGGGTCACAATCAGATGGGTAGAGATAGATCAGATTGATAAAATCTTAGAACAATTCCATGATGGGTTAGTAGGAGGTCATTTTACACCTAAAACCATAGCTACAAAAATAATGAGGATTGGTTACTATTGGCCCAACATATTTAAGGATGCATATTGTAGACACTAGAATCTCACACATTTAGATTCTGACTATCAAACCCTAAAAAAATATTTGGATCCTCTAAACAAAACAAAACCCACTTTTGTTTAACTAATCAACCTTAA
Source organism: Torreya grandis (assembly GCA_037957365.1). Classification (NCBI taxonomy): domain Eukaryota; kingdom Viridiplantae; phylum Streptophyta; class Pinopsida; order Cupressales; family Taxaceae; genus Torreya; species Torreya grandis. The sequence goes on along the minus strand of JARHVA010002774.1, from coordinate 444,864 downwards.
AAGTACCCTTTTTGGCTACTTCTGATTGATGGCCTTGACTGTCAACAGACAGGATAACCGTCTATGGTCACCTATCCAGTGATGATCAGGATAACGATCAATGATTGAGCCCAACCATCTAGGCTTTTACATGTAAAAAAGTATGCAAACACCAACAAACAATTGCTTACCTTTTCTAAATATATGTTTCATAAATCCTCTCATGAGACCTTGCATGAGAAATTTATAATTAGAATCACCTCATAGACTTCTACTTTAGCCCTGGCCCTTCCCTATAAGAAGAGGAGAGTAGGAAGAGATTAATCCATCTGTAATTATTATCAAGAGCTCAAGTACTTAGAGTTTCTTATTGTAGGTCATCTAATGTTATCAAACATCATCAACAATATATTTGGGAGAGCTAATCTTCCTTTACCTCTTAGATAAAGTTTTTAGGCACCATCATTTTTCTAGAATCAAACTAGATTCCACCTAAAAATTGACATCATCTATTAATCAATCAACCTATTTCTAGTGAGTCAAGTATTTGATTACAATTATTTACCAATTTTCATCCCTTTTACAATTAGTAGATCTAGCACCAAACTCCTAGAATTCATTTTATGAGTCCCATCATTAGCTATTGACAAGCCCAAAATTTGGATAGTAAATCATTGATGGTCAGACATAACCATCGACGGTCAGACCTAATTGCTGATGGTCACCCTAATCGTCAATAGTCACCTATGGTAGAAAAAAGAACTAGCAAGCTAATTTGACCTCTTAAACCTAACTAAATCTAATTTTATATACATCTGACCACTTACAAGCCCATTTCTAATTTTTTGAGCCATACCCTAACCCATTAAAACTAGTATTAATTAGTCTATCACTAATTAAATCATTTCTAGTCTACTTTCCTAATAATTTTTCTTATATTCAATTTCAATACCTTATGATTATTGATGCAAGTACCTCATTTCTAGTTTATCAACTTTATTGTTTCAACATGGTGGATTGACAACCCCTAAAGAAGCTCAAGATTTTGAGATCCAACTGGTGCTAAGCAATCCACTTTATTATCTATCTAATAAACAAATTTTCTTTAGTGATTTCTTAACTACGTGTTTTCCTCCCTAGCCAAAGCAGAGTTCATCACAATCTTCTAATTCAACATGCATACTTTTATTAGGTATTGCTACCACAACCCATATTTCTAGTTTTACTACCTTATTTGAAATAATAGAAAAATTTGAGTGAAACATTCTAGCATGCTCGATCGGACCCTGGTCTTTACTTGAGTTCTCTCTTTATCTACATCTATATCCATCTATCTCTATCTTTGTGCTCATAATTGAAATATAAAAAATTCATTTGGGTTTAAAACTTATTGCACACATTGATTTCTTGTCTCTTATAATCTCACCTAGTTTAATTAAACAACATCAAAATTAAGCTTAGTCAATTTATGTTACACAACTAAATCACAAAATAAAGCAAACATCATAGCATACTTGAGATAAGGCCTGACTAGGATTTCAAAATTTAGTAGATCAACTTACCCTACCCGATGATCCTACTTAGATTTCATCACCAAGGGGAGGATAAACTCAACTCTTTGGTTGAGTATAAACTCTGGATATCAATATATATTGGCTAAGTACCTGACAACCTTATCACTACAAGACTATGAAGTGAGGCGATAGGCTCTAATACCAAGCCACGTATTGATTCCACTACATATATATTTTTGAGTACCAAAACTAACCCAAAACTATCTCTAGACTACTTATTTAGTACCTAATCTACAAACCAATCTAATACACATTATTCACATTAAGGCATAAGCCAAACGATGAGATAATTAATCAATCATAGGATTTTAATTACCTTAGTTTGTGTTGAATTTTCATTGGGTTTTTTCCTTTTACTTTTTCTATGTTGAATTATGAAATCATCTATCTTACTTCTCTTATAGTCTTATATGGTACTTACCTCAAAATAATGAAGATAATTAGCAAGTCAGGACCCATCTATAGACTACCCAGTTTCCTCTACCTCATCTTCCATGGATGACTATCGATCAGATGTAGAGAGTTCATCTCACCATTCTGAACCTTCCCATATCCCTAAGATTGTTCCTTAGGGGGATTCTAACTTTGCTTACCTTTAGGATAACAACCTGATCACCTTACAACATTATCTTAATACTTTACATCACAAAACCCCTATCTCACCCCACCTAATGAGCCTCTTTATGGCATGACATCCTACTTAATGCTAGATCCTTTGGTAACCGCTATGACCACCCAACCTTTAGTTACCCAAATGTCTATATTTAACAACCCCTTTGATACCATGGGGGAAAATCAACCCATCCAACCAATTATTTACCTTACACCTTCTACCCCTACCATTGACTCCTGTATCTTAGGTGTGCCTACCATTGGTAGGTCAAACCTTCTTTTTCCCAACCCTGATTCGTTAATCACTACCCCTCTTTAGAATTTAGTAATGACCATGCCTACTACTACACCTCCTACCAGTACCAAAGTCACTACCTCACCCTTGATTACTAACACAACCATGACTTCTACCCAACCTATAGTAACCTCTCAATAATTATCGACCATATCCAACCTAGGTTATGCCCCCAACCTACAAGGTCATCTCCATGTTACCCAAACACCAACTATCACTTACCCTTATGTATCTTCCACTCAACCTATGATCACCTCTCAAAAATTTCTAACTATACATAATCTTTGATATGTCTCTAACCCACAAGGACATTCCCACATCAGTCAACCACTAACAATTACCTATCCTTATATACCTTCAACCCAATCGTCTATACCTACCTATCAATATGGGGCAATCTCCCAACCACTAATGAATTATCAGTATATTATCCCTTATCAACCATAATTTATGACCTATAATCCTCCAAGTCCACCACCACAAATAGATCTGATGAAAATGATCATGTATAAGATGATAAACCTAGAGTCATCCATTTCTAGACCCCATAATATCTTGTTCTATGATCAAATCTATAATGAACTAATTCATCCTTCAGTCCCTATCAAACCATATCTGACCTAGTGGGAACTTCCCAAATTTACTAAATTCAATAGTAAAGAAGATCCCTAGCATCATTTGAGAGCATTTAGGCATTCCTGTTATATGATTTCTTATGATGATGCTCTTCTTTTATGCATATTTCCTATGTCACTTTCTAGCCTAGCATTGGACTGATATAGTGCCTTTACCAAACATTCCATCTTTTCTTTCAACCAACTATCTTAGATGTTTTAAGATGATTTATCCATCAACATATCCAAGAAGGTCTCAATTACTGATCTTTATGCCATCTGCCAATTCAAAGATGAGTCTCTAGCTGATTTTATAGCTCATTGGAGAAGTCTTATCAACCAACTATAATTCTCTTTACCTCAACTATAACTCTCCTCCACCTTGAATGGCTAGAGTTTTAAAACTTTTGACGAAGCCTTTACCATGGCATGCAAACTAGAAAATAGAGCCATAGATGAAGGTAAATTGAAGTTATGTAATAAAAATTTCACCTTCAAGACCAATGAGACTTCTTCTTCTAAACTTGGTAACCAAACCAATATGGGAGCCAAGGGTAAGGTAAACACAAATATGGTTATCCTTAAAACCACTCTTCCACCAAATATCAGTCAAAAAAACTCTTTTAATCTTCCAAACCAAAATATGCAAAACTAAAACCGAAACAACTAGAAGCAGTTTACTCCACTGGGAGAATCTTATGACTTGATTTTTGATAAACTATTTAGATCCAATATCATACAACTTCTACCAATTAAACCCTTATAATAATTTGATTCTTCTCATCCTCTTCTAAACTGCTATAATGAGAATGATCTTTGTTCCTTCCATTGTGTAGTTGGGCATGATGTTAGTAGGTGTAATACCTTTAAAAACATTGGCCAATCCCTTATTGATAAGGAGGAACTTGTCTTTGACAATCCCAATGCACCTCAGAATCAAGCTCTTGATATTTTCAAGAAACCTTTTCCCAATCACCCTCCATCACAAGAAGAAAGCAACCAAGTAGAACACTTCCAAGACACTCATATGGTTAATATGGTTATTGATACTCCAATTCTGAATGAACCAACTACCTCCCCAATAACTCCACCTACTCCTTTGAGTGAGGAAAAATAGACACCTTCCCCCAAGTTGGAAATAAACATTGAGGAGCCACCATTTACCAAGGATTCATTCATGAAGATCATGACATCTTTGAAACCTCCATCAATCAATTTACCCAATACACATATCATAACTACACTGCCTCCAACCAATCAACCAATCATCTCTCTTATGGACATTGTGTCTAGAGAAGAAGCATCAACCCATGACCTTCCTCCACCAACCATCTCCCATTTAGATGAATTCAAGGATGAGGTTACCCCTCTTTCTTCTCCTCCTCCTATTAGACTTTCTTTTAAACCATCTACCCAAGGTATGAAAATAGTATATAAACCTTTTTCTTGATTAGTTCAAAAATTTGACTTTCTCTCTTAGCCTAACATGGATAGAGCCACCTCTTGGAATCATCTAGGCCTCCCCAACCAAATAAAATATCCCATCATATCTATACTCATTGCAGATCCATCATGTTCCTCTTTCAAAGAAGTCATTACATGGCCATTTCACCCCCCTCCACCCAAATCATTCCATTCTTTCATCACCAAATCTACCGTGACCTTAGGAATCCTTCCCATGCCTAATATTAGACACCCACCTTTAACACTAGATCTTCCTCCATCTACCTTGTCTAAAAAATCACCAAACAAAGTATCCATGAGCAAAAAATTACCCAAGACCAAACCACACAATAGGTCTAGAAAAACCCCTTCCCAGTTACACTTATTTTAGGACCCCATCCCTCTACCATCCTAGTTACCTATTCTTCATCTAGAAAACCTACCCCTTTTCCTATAACAACATCCACCAATACCTCTACAAAACTCTCTTTCTTGGATAACTTGATTGCTTTTACCCTCCCATCTATAACCAAAACATCATGCTTTATACCTTCTACCCCTTGACCATCTATCTCTAGCAGAGCATCTACCTACCAACCTTGCCTAAGACTAACTACCAATACTAACCCAAAACCTACTCCCTCTATGAGGAAGGATACCTTTTTAAAACCTCCCTCTTTGATTATGTCATCACCTTATGCTGAATCCTATTCACCCATTTTTCACAGGTTGTTACAAAACTCTACCTTAATCCTTCCACCTATTAGACCTTTTGACCCATCTCACCCCAAACCAGCCTGGTTTGATGACAGTTGAGTTTAATCCTATCATCACACTCCAATATATGACATGAATAACTATAGGGATTTCCAAAGTATTGTCCATCAACTTTTTCATGAAGATGATCTATTGTCAGACAAACTTTTGGATACCCTTTAGTCACTTCAACAACCAACCATAGCCCAACTCTCATCTACATCCTGACTCTCACCTAAGAGTGATGAGAGACTAAACCAATCATCTACCATCTACCCTTCCCACACTATTAATGTTATTACATGAGCACAATAAAAGGATAATATCAAAGCTAAAGTGTCCATTCATTGAACATACCCATTTTCCTCCTCTCAACCTAGCCAGACCCATGCTTTTTTACCATCACCCCAACCTAAAATCACTATTTTGGGTACCACCAAATCAAACCCTTTTGAATCAATTAAGTGAGCGGTCCATAATCAGCTGAACCCAACTCATACCAAGATGAGTTTATATGAACTCATTTCCACCTCACCTCATCATCTCCAAGAACTAATTGAGGGCTTACAAGCCATTAAGGTTTGGTCTAGTGATACCCAACCTATTGAGGCCTTTTTTGGCACTTTATAGCTCTCCACTCTTTTTACCTTTAAATACATGGAGATACGTTCTACCCATCTTAAAGACCCTGATGCTTCTCTATTTATTACTACCTACATTGAGCAAACCTGCATTAAGTGAGTAATGATCAATGGTGGGGCCAGTATCAATATCATCTCATCCCATGCCTATAACCAACTTAAGCACCATACCAACATTGTGTCTGATACCTTTGTTGTGCTTTAATCTTTCAATGATACATGGCCATTACCTTAAGAACTATTATCCTCCACATTTGTTTAGGACCACGTATACTCCATGAACATTTATATGTTGTTGATGGGGAATTTCAGTATAATATCCTAATCAGATGACCTTGGATCTAAGCCATGGATTGTGTCCAATCTACCCTACATCATTGTATCAAATTTGAATATGAGGGCCATGTGATTACTATATAAGTTGGCCCAATCCCTTCTATGGCATAAAATATAACGTATCAACCTAATGATGTTATTTTTCCATGCTCTACCAAATCTTCAACCAAACTAGATGTACTTCCATCACCTATTCATGAAACCATTCCTTCCTCTTCTCAAGAGGTATCTACTAGCACAACTATCTCTTTTGAGCAAATACCAATATCCATCTCCATAAAATTGACCTTCTAGCATCTTTCTTTAAGGGAATACTGCTTCTTGGATCTCAATGCTTTCCCTACCCCTCACGGATATGGATAGCTTACTAACCAATGAGGGCATGATCCCAATTTGGGATTAATCATATCCTTGGTATCTCCCTCTTGTTAAACCCATTTCATCTATGTAATAATTGACAAACCTTTAACAAACACCATTAACACCTTATATCCTCACCCGTATACCACTAGCTTTTCTTATTTAGAAAAACCCTCCTTCGCCAAGACATACCTTCATAGGTATGCCTGGAAGGGGTTTAGTTTGGGTAAATATGAGTATGGAAAGCATGATTTCACCTCAATTGAAACTTTAAAACCACAAAAAAATCATGGGCTCAGCTTTATCTTGCCAAATAAGAAAACCTCACAATCTCCCCCTACCATTGAAGGAGAAACAATTTCTCCCCCATCTTATTTACCTCCACCTCCAAGTGAGGATGATTATATCATCCCACCTAAATTTTTTATTTCATATCAATGATTAGAATCAGACCCTTAACATATCAAAAGGTTGGGGCTACCATAACTCTTCCTCTTATGCATCTTGAGTTCATCACAAAAGACTCCCCTACCATCCACGCCATCCAGTGTCAAGACGATCATTCTTTACTCACCTATCTTGATGCAGAGGATCACACCATCCAAAAATATGTCCCTCTTGATGATTCCACTATTCTAAATGAATCCATAATAGACAAATTTGAGTACTGATGAGAACCCACATATCATCAAATTTTGGCAATTCTTGGATTCTATCGAATAATAGGGCTTTTATACTTTTCTTTATGACCATAGCATTGCATTTTCTTGGTCATACACTAACATGCCTAGGATTGAACTTAATATCACTACCCATAACATTGTCACTCATCATGATGTTAAGCTTTTTTGATAGAATCTTTGACAAATGCACCCTCACATAGCTCTCCTTGTAAAGGAAGAACTCCAATGACTTCTCTCTATTAATTCTATCCTACCTATTGATTATCCCCAATGGGTTTCCAATATCATATTAGTTACCAAGGTCAATGGGGTACTTTACATTTGAATTGAATTTCAAGATCTTAACCTCACTTACCCAAAAGATGACTTTCATCTACCTAGCATTAATTAGCTAGTTGATCTTACAGCTGGTTATTAAATGCTTTCACTCATGGATGGATTCTCAGTCTATAAACAAATCTTTATTGTCCCTGAAGATTAGTGCAAAACAACTTTTATCACCCCTTGGGGGAATTTTTTCTATAAGGCTATGCCCTTTGGCCTAAAGAATGCTGGTGTAACCTACTAATAAGTAATGACCTACATCTTTCATGACCTTATCCACAAAATTGTGGAAGACTATGTGGATAACCTTTTTGGCAAATCAATGCTTTGAAAGGATCACCTTTTTGGCAAATCAAAGCTTTGGGGTCTTATTATATAAACTCTTGGGTTTTATCATGTCTCTTTATCGAATCAAAGTTGACCCGGCCAAAGTTAAAGCAATCTAAGAAATGCCTCCCCCTGTTAATCTTAAACAACTTTATATCCTTCAAGGAAAACTCTAATATATTCGGTGTTTCATTTCTCAACTATTTGACTGCTACCAACCTTTTCATCACCTCCTTCAAAAGGACACCTCTTTTAGGTGGGGAAGGATTATCAAAAGGATTTTGATTCACTTAAATACTATCTCCTTTCCCCACCAGTTCTTATTCCTCCACAAGAGGATGAAAATTTCTAGCTATATATTTCAGCCACTGACCACTCCTTATGAACAATGCTTGCACATCAGGACAACCAACATAAATATCAAGCCATATATTACATCAATTAAACACTTATCAACTATGAAAATTGGTATACCCATACGGAGAAACTTTGTCTGGCACTAGTATTTGTGGCTACCAAGATTCATAATTATCTGTTTAACCATAAAACTTTCATCATTACCAATACTGATCCACTCAAGTATATGCACTCTCAACCCTATCAAAACTAATGAATGGCTAAGTGGCTGATGTTCTTGGATGAATTTCATCTTGATTTTATTCAACAAAAATTAATAAAGGGATAGGTGATAGCTGATCAACTAGCTAATGCCCCTCTATCTAATACCCAACCTCCTTCAGAATTCCCTCACAAGAATATCACCACCCTCTCTCAAACAAATTTTACCTACCAAGTTACCATGTTGTTTAATAGATCTAAATGCTAACATGGTGGAAGGGAAGGAATAGTCCTAATTCCATTTGATGGTGAACCCTTACCTCTATCTTTCAAGGTTGACTTTGAATGTACCAATAACATGGTTGAATATGAAGCCCTAGTGATAGGTTTCCAAATGGCCTTGGCCTTAGGAGTCAAAAAAATCAGTATCTTTGGTGATTTCCAACTTGTGGTTAGCCAAATCAATGGTTCATACCTATGCAAAAATGATTTTCTAAAACAATACAAAAACCTAGCTGATGTATTACTGATGTCATTTAAACACTACATATTCCAAACTACCCCTCGATCCATGAACAAGTTTGTCGATACAATGGCTTCCCTTAATTCCAAAACCTCATCCATACCTTTAGATTCAAAATTATCCATTATTATCCACTACCTCATTGAGCCATCCTTCATCAAATCCAATTCTCTTACCATATTTAATGTGATAGATATCCCAACTAACTCTTGGTACCAACAAAATTTTGACTATCTTAACAATGCCACCATTCCCCTTAATCTCTCTAGGAATGCTCATAGAGAATTTATTCAAGGCACTTCCCATTACACCATACTTAGGGGAATCATTTACAAGTGTGGCTTTGATGGCATTCTCTTTCATTTCCTACAAATTCATGAAGCCTCTTGTTGTCCCCAAAATTAGACTTCTCATTTTTTGGGACAACATGTGAACTATTTTGGTTCCTCAGACCAAAATAATCTCTTCCCTTCTCGAAATTTGTTCTGAGCATTAAAATTCCTCATTTTTTCAAGATTCTCAGAAATCTATGGACTCTATAGGAAGAAAATATATGGACTCTGTAGGCTTAAATATACGGACTCTGCAGGCTTGAATCTATGGACTCTACAGGAAGAAAATCTACGGACTCTACAGGCCAAGTTCTACGGGCTTCACAGGTTGATTTCTATGGACTCTATAGGAAAGAAGCAAGCTCTCAACACTTAGGTGATTTCAAAGTTGGTTCAATGACTAGGTTAAAATCAAAGAGTTCAATTTCAAGGTTCAACATCAGTAGCAAGAGTCAAGCACATTTGTCAAGCTTCAATGTTTAACTACTTCAAAATTAAATCGCTTCAAGGTTCAACAAATTAAAAACACTTATCAAAGAGAAGAAGGCTTGAACCATTGAACCACTTTGGTTCAAAGGTTCAATGGGTTCAAGGTTCAATAGGTTCAACAACCAAATGGTTCAATGCGTTTGGCTAAAAAAGATCAAAAGGACTTAGCCAAATAAAAATAATGAACCGATTGAACCATTAAACCGTTGAACCTTGAACCATTTTGTTTCAACGGGTTCAATGATTTCACAAGTTCAAAGGTTCAACTAGTGTGATGAAGATCAAAGAGCTTAGAAAGAACAAGGAAGTGACGAACTAATGGTTTAGTAGGTTCAAAAGCTTCTACAGGCAGGTTCAATCAAAAGAACAAGTTTTTGACACTTAGTCATTTTCAGGGAATGAACCATTGAACCATTAAACCACTTTGGTTCAAAGGTTCAATGGGTTCAAGGTTCAAGGTTTAATGGGTTCAACAAGGCTTGTTTCAAGGAATCTTGGTTCAAGCGGTCAAAGGGAATGAACCATTGAACCATTGAACCATTCAAGCGTTAAGTTCAAAGGAGTGCCCCAAAGCAAAAGCTCATATAGCCCTTGCAGAGGGTAGGAAGGAGGAAAATGGACCAATTCAAAGGCCAAAAGAACAAAGGGATTTCCTTCAAAAAAGTTCCCCTGACAAAAGTAACAAAGAGACAATTCCTTTAGGGAAATTCTCCTAAAGAATTCCTTCGAACTTTTTCCTTTGAAGGAATTCCTCCAGACTTTTTCCTTTGAAAGAAAGAAAAGACTGAAAAACAAAGCAAAGCCTAGTGGAAAGACTAAGGCAAGAAACAAATTCCTTCAGACTTCTATCTGAATGAATTCCTTCAGACAAAAAGTCTGAAGAAATTTGGGGAAGCTGTAGGAGGAAAGCCCGAAAGAATTTCTGAAGGCCAAAGACAAAGCAGCTGAAAGAATTCTTGCAGATTTTTTGTCCAGAGGAAAATATCCTTGAAAAAAGTCCCTGAGAAAGCTTCAAAGGACTCTGAAGACAAAAGGCCACCAAAGGACCCCAAAGGGCAGGTACCCTTACGAGGGACTCTCAATTGCCAAATTAAAGGACACTTACCCAATGCCGAAGGGTCACCTTCCCTTTGAGAGGATGAAAAATAAGAAATCTAGAGGGAGTAAGTAGTAGAAAAGGCCAAATCCAGAGAAAGCTAAAGAAAGTCCAAGGGGTGATGCGCTCGAAGATGTCAAAGTCAAGAATAATGAACTAGCCATTGGAAATTCAAATGTAGTGATGGGTGCGCAAACATAAATTTCAAGGTTCATAAAATAGCTGTTGACTTTGAAAAGCCTTAAAGAAGAGCCAAAGAACTTAGTGACCTGCCAAAAGAAGCCTGAAGGCCATCTAAAGACCACTTGAAGGGCAGATATCCTTGTAGGGGGCTCTTCCCGACCCAAAATGGACCCAAATGCATTCAAAGGCTTTAAGGCCAAGGCTAAAAGGAAGAACCACTGAAAGGAGCATAAAGAGCAGGAATGACAAGAAACATTTGCACATCAAATATGTTTCTAGAAGTAGATAGCCAGGTGGATATTGAAAGATGCAAAATTTCAATAGCGTGACCCATTTCTCTACATTGAGAAAAGAAAATGGGTAAATGCCCCTAAATTTCAGCATGTCTTCTTAACAAAATTCAATGCAACATGATGTGTTACTATTCCAAAGTCCTTCTTGAAGAGGCTATATAAGGAACTCTTTTGTTATTGTGGATATCTCTTTCTGATTATCAGAAATAAAACTTTGCCAAAATTGAAAGGCAACACTGAGACTTTGAGCTCAGATTGTTGATCATATTTTGTTATTGGAATAAGAAAGCAACTTTTCAGACTTTGTGCTATGATATCTTTGTTGTTGGGAAAACTGTTCTTATGTCTTTTTCCTTAATATATTTTCTATTCCTTTAATTCAATAAGTATAATTAGCAAAAATAGGTAGGAAGGTGTCCTGAAGCCAACTATGGAGAGACTTTGTGCCCCCACAATTGCCTTTACTATGTTTTCTTTTTGTTTTTGTGTAAAGGACCTTGGGATGACTTTGTGCCCTCATTGTCCTTCGTATCTCACTCTTACACAATTGAGGTGGAGACTTTGTGCTACATCTCAATCTGCTGGTTACTACTTCCTTGGTTACATTTTGCAATTACTACTAGAAGGATTCTTGTGGTTTGCTGAATAGTACATTTGGAAGAAGAGGAGTGATTTCTATCATTTCCCTTGATATTTCCCCTTTGATTTGCATGCATCATCTCTGAAGAAAGAGAGATGGATGGTTTGTTCTACCCTTGAGTATTATTATATATATATATATATATATATATATATAAGGAACCTCCCCTTGATGAGAGGAGAGATTAGTCCCCTTTTATGTGGTAAACTTACACATTTGGATGACCAATCTTCCTACTTTGGATGATTAGACCTATTTTATTTATCAATATGCTGATTGACAAAATATTCAACCAACAATTTTTGGCGACTCTGCTGGGGATATAGTTATGTGCATTCTGAAACCTCAAGTTTCAAATTGAATCAGTTTTTACCATTATCCATTATAGACTCCATTCCATTTCTATGTTTTACCCATTATTATTATTATAACCGTATTCACCTCCACACTAACTGGGAAAGAATGCACAATTTAAAGCCTCAAGCTTCAAACTGAAGCAAGGTCAATTCTTTTCCATTTTTGTTTCACAATCTGGTAGATTCAAGGTATACACGAAACCAAAGGGCTAAAGGTATTATTGACACTATATTCAAGTTGGTATAGCAAAGTGATTTTGATCTGTTTCCTTCATCATCTCACCTCCAACGAACCAAGAGCTTTCCTCCTACTAAAGTCAGATCTCCATTACCAAACAAAGTATCCACTTCTACTATTGATAAAGCTTTGCCAATAATTACCCCTTTGATATTTGATATTCCTCCTTTTCATAGTCATATAATGGTAGTTCAAGGGCCCTAGGGTAATTCTTTTGGTCCTCTCAATCTTACTCCACCTCTACATGAGCTCCCACGCAGTTCAAGGAAAAATTTCCCCAAATTCTATGGTGATGGGAAAGTTCATCTTGATGAACACCTTACAGCCTTCAGCCTAACCTATGGAGTAATTGGAGTAGAATTTGAAGATGTAGTAGTTAGGCTATTTGTAGAAACATTACAAGGTGCTATTGTAGATTGATTTTATCATCTACAGGTTCGATCAGTAACTGATTGAAATACCCTCAAAGCTAAGTTGGAAGCTAGATTCAAACTTGCAAAAGATGCACATGCCCTTCTGGCTCAACTCACATAGATGAAGAAAGGGCCTCATGAACTAATGAGAGACTTCAGAGCCAAATTTGATAAATTGAAGAAAAAAATTCTTGTAATTACTCAACCTACAGCTGAGAATATCAAATGCTTCTTCATTAATTCTCAGTTACCTGAAGTGAGTTTTATTTTGAGACATGCTAGTCAAATAGATCTTGATGCAACTCAACTTTTAGCCACTAAGGTAGAAGATGATCTCATCTTAACAGGGAAGATAAGAAGAGATCTAAACAAAAATAGACCCTCATCATCTTTTGAATATTCATCTACATGCACCACTGATCCAATGGTGCAAAAGTTGGAAAATGAACTACTAGCCTTGAAAAGACAAATGGCACAAGGTATGTCTTCTGCGCCTTCATATAAAGATATGCCAAGAAGGACATTTCCAAATCAGTCATATCAAGGCAATGATACTAGGAATCAAGGGCAGCCAGATCATCTTCCTCCCCCACAAGGGAACTTGCCCTTGAAGCTCCTTTGACCAACTCAGTAGTTGGATATTTGGAAATAGAACATGATTTCTCTTTCCAACCTGAGTTTGAGCAAGAAAATGACACTGATCTCTTCATGGAGGATCAAGAAGAATCAGCTGGTGACTCCCACATTGGTTTCCTAAATTACTAGGATGAACCCAAAAGCAAAGGAGAAGCTATTGATGTATCATATGCTTTTACTAGGTCCAAGAACCAATCAGTCCAACAAGCTGATAAAAAGAAGATAGAGGAGCAACCTCAACCAACAATTACAATTGCAAAGCATGGAACCACTCTGCCTTTCCAGTCAAAGGATTTGATGATCACCCAAAAGGTAAGTACATCAATTTCACCTTCACCTTCTAATTTAATTTTACAAACCAGCCCTCCTCCCATCCCTCCTAAAACCCAAAAGGTTGAAATGCTTTCATCTGTTCCTAGTCTAATTTAGCCATTTGACATAATTGATCATGTCAAGAAGACCAAAATTCAAATGTCTGAATTTGAATATTTGTAGTCCAATCCTGATCAAGTGGATAAGTTGGTCCAATGTGTTAAGAACCAAACCATCTCTGCAAGACAAGAGCTTAAAAAAATAATTCTTGATTCCCCAAAGAACATGCCCATTCCAAATAATCTTCTCATTAATCCTCCAATTACCCCTAGGAAAATAGAACCTTTCTATGTTTCCTTATTGATAAATGGTTATCAACTCAAAAATTGCATCATTGATTCCAAGGCATCTAATAATGTTATGCCTGCTAAAGTAGCTGAGTCTCTGGGTCTCACACTGACCAAAACCTTTGGGAGATGTTTCTCCATGGAGAATAAGTGAGTACCACTACTATGGCAAATCAAAGATACCCAATTTGCATTTACAGCCTTTCCAAACAAGAGAATCAAGATGACTGTCTTGGTGGCTGATGTTTCAGCATCTTATGGTATCCTACTTACATGAAATTTCTGCAAGGATGTGGGAGGAGAACTAAGCATGGAGCTATCTAAGGAAAGGATCCCTGTCTAAGGTGTAATGAAGAGATTGATCCCTGAAAAAGAGGCAAAATACGTGGTCACCCAAACATCAGCCCCTGTAGCACAAATTCTATTTGAGTCTTTAGGCAAGGGTAATTATTTCTTGACCACAAAGGATGTTCATGTTTCTACAGATGAAAATCTTGTAGCTGACAATCTAGGAATTGATCCAAATAAGACTTAAGGATAATTGGTAGGGCACAGTATAAATAAAGAAGGATCTTCTATCTCTAATGAAGAAAAATTTGATAGGAGATCATCTTCTGATGATGCTTGGATCCTAGAATCTAATGGCAACAATTCTTCCACCAACGATGGAGTCAGGACTGTGTTGATATCTCCTCAAGGAGATATTATTCCTTCATGTAATTTACAAATCAGCAACACCAACAACATAGTTGGATGTGAATATCTATTGCTTAGATTGAATATTTCTCAAGATGAAGAGATAAAACTCCTTCACATCAAAGGAGATGCTAAGATGATAGTTTGTTAGGAGTTTGATGTGGACAATCCAATCATGTGCTGGACTGAACCAGAAGAACAACCAATTATGGTAATGGACCATGCTGCTGCAAATCAAAATCAGGCAAAGAACCCTTCACCAAGAAAACAAGGAGATATGGCTTTCAAATTGAAGACCACATCCTGCCATGGGGCAAGAAGAAGAAAAAACCAAGAGGAAGATGCAAAAAATTAGTTTCCTGGTGGAGAGTTCCATTTGCCCATCACCATTTCTGGGGACAAAATGTCTTCTTGCTGGTTTATCAAGATAAAGCACTATTTTCACTACCTCTCAGGAAACAACATCTGAAACACTTCAACTCTTGAAGTATCAGATTATTGCATCTGTACATATGTATATTTGTATAGTTTTTAATTTTGTTTTTTTTTGTTTATTTCCATTTTTGATGCCTTTCATTTCTGGGTAACATGACTCCGTAGCCCAATGGTACACATGAAGACACTGGAGATTCTGGATTCTACTCCCTTCAGTTCTTTTTACAATTGATAGAAGTTCCCCAACAGGAGCCAACTATTGTCCCCAAAAATAGACTTTCATTTTTTGGGGCAACATGTGAACTATTTTGGTTCCTCAGACCAAAATAATCTCTTCCCTTCTCAAAATTTGTTTTGAGCATTCAAATTCCTCATTTTTTCAAGCTTCTCAAAAATCTATGGACTCTGTAGGAAGAAAATCTACAGACTCTGCAGGCTTAAATCTATGGACTATGCAGGCTTGAATCTATAGACTCTGCAGGAAGAAAATCTACGGACTCTGTAGGGCAAGTTCTACAGGCTTCACAGGTTGATTTCTATGAACTCTATAGGAAATAAGCAAGCTCTCAACACTTAGGCAATTTCAAAGTTAGTTCAATGACCAGGTTCAACTAAAAGAGTTCAACGTCAAGGTTCAACATTAGTAGTAAGAGTCAAGCACATTTGTCAAGCTTCAAAATTCAACCGCTTCAAAGTTCAATCGCTTTAAGGTTCAATGACTTCAAAACACTTATCAAAGAGAAGAAGGCTTGAACCATTGAACCATTAAACCTTTGAACCACTTTTGTTCAAAGGTTCAATGGGTTCAAGGTTTAATAGGTTTAATGACCAAATGGTTCAATGCGTTTGGTTAAAAAAGATCAAAAGGACTTAGCCAAATAAAAAGAATGAACCGATTGAACCATTGAACCATTGAACCTTGAACCATTTTGTCTCAATGGGTTCAATGAGTTCATAGGTTCAAAGGTTCAACCAGTGTGATGAAGATCAAAGAGCTTAGAAAGAACAAGGAAGTGACAGACTAATGGTTTAGTAGGTTCAAAAGCTTCTATAGGTAGGTTCAATCAAAAGAACAAGTTTTTGACACTTAGTCATTTTCAGGGAATGAACCATTGAACCATTGAACCACTCTGGTTCAAAGGTTCAATAAATTCAAGGTTCAAGGTTCAACGGGTTCAACAAGGCTTGTTTTAAAGAATCTTGGTTCAAGCGGTCAAAGGGAATGAACCATTAAACCATTGAACCAAAGTTGGTTCAATTGGTTGGTTCAAGAATCAAGTTCAAAGGAGTGCCCCAAAGCCAAAATCTCAAATAGCCCTTGTGGAGGGTAGGAAGGAGGCAAATGGATCAATTCAAATGCCAAAAGAGCAAAGGGATTTCCTTCAAAAAAGTTCCCCTGACAAAAGTAACAAAGAGACAATTCCTTCGAGGAAATTGTCCGAAAGAATTCCTTCTTTTTCCTCTAAAAGAATTCCTCCAGACTTTTTCCTCCAAAAGAAAGAAAAGACCAAAAAATAAAGCAAAGCTTGGTGGAGAGACTAAGGCAAGAAATGAATTTCTTAGGACTTCTATCAGAATGAATTCCTTCGAACAAAAAGTCTGAAGAAATTTGGGGAAGCTACAGGAGGAAAGCCTGAAAGAATTTATGAAGGCTAAAGACAAAGCAGCCAAAACAATTCTTGTGGAATTTTTGTCCATGAGAAAATATCCGTGAAAAAATTTTGTGGGAAATCTCTGAAGGACTTTGAAGACAAAAGGCCGCCGAAGGACCCTGAAGGGCAGGTGCCCTTGTGGGGGACTCTCGACTGCCAAATTAAAGGACATTTCCCCAATGCCAAAGGGTCACCTTCTCTTTGAGGGGATGCAAAACAATAAATCTAAAGGAAGCAAGTAGAAAAAAAGGCCGAATCAAGAGAAAGCTGAAGAAAGTCCAAGGGGTGACGTGCCTAAAGATGTCAAAGTCAAGAACAACAAACTAGCCATTGGAAATTTGAATGTAGTGACAGGTGCGCGAACGTCAATTTTAAGGTTTGTAAAATAGTTGTTGATTTTAAAAGCCTTAAAGAAGAGCCAAAGAACTTAGCGACCTGCCAAAAGAAGCCCGAAGGCCATCTGAAGACTGCTTGAAGGGCAGATACCCTTATAGGGGGCTCTTCCTGACCCAAAATGGACCCGAATACATTCAAAGGATTTAAGGCCAAGGCTAAAAGGAAGAACCACTAAAAGGTGCGTAAAGATCAGGAATGACCAAAAACATTTGCACATCAAATATGTTTCTAGAAGTAGACTGCCAGGTGGATATTGAAAGATGCAAAATTTCAATAGCGTGACCCATTTCTCTGCATTGAGAAAAGCAAATGGGTAAATGCCCCTAAATTTTAGCATGTCTTCTTAACAAAATTCAATGCAACATGATGTGTTACTATTCCCAAGTCCTTCTTGAAGAGGCTATATAAGGGACTCTCTTGTTATTGTGGATATCTCTCTCTGATTATCAGAAACAAAACTCTGCCAAAATTGAAAGGCATTACTGAGACTTTGAGCTTAGATTGTTGATCATATTCTGCTATTGGAATAAGAAAGCAAGTGACTTTTTAGACTTTGTGCTGTGATATATTTGTTGTTGGGGAAATTATTCTTATGTCTTTTTCCTTAATATATTTTTTGTTCCTTTAATTCAATAAGTAGAATTAGCAAAAATAGTCAGGAAGGTGTCCTGAAGCCAACTATGGAGAGACTTTGTGCCCCCACAATCGCCTTTACTGTGTTTTCTTTTTGTTTCTGTGTAAAGGACCTTGGGACAACTTTGTGCCCTCATTGTCCTTCATATCTCACTCTTGCACAATTGAGGTGGAGACTTTGTGCTACATCTCAATCTGCTGGTTACTACTTCCTTGGTTACATTTTACAATTACTACTAGAAGGATTCTTGTGGTTTATTGAATAATACCTCTAAAATAAGAGGAGTGTTTTTTGTCATTTCCCTTGAGATTTCCCCTTTGATTTTCACACATCATCTCTGAAGAAAGAGAGATGGATGGTTTGTTCTACCATTGAGTATTATTTTCTATATATATATATATATATAAGGAACCTCCCCTTGATGAGAGGAGAGATTAGTCCCCTTTTGATGTGGTAAACCTACACATTTGGACGACAAATCTTCCTACTTTGGATGATCAGACGTATTTTGTTTATCATTACGCTGATCAAAAAAATATTCAGCCAACACCTCTCATGCTATTAAAGAAATGCATGAGGGAGTTTGTGGAGGGCACTTTAATGGTCTTGTCATCACTAAGCATATCCTTTTACATAGCTATTATTAGCCTTCTCTCAACCAAGACTATTGTGATTATGTAAAAAAGTGTGTCAAATATCAACATCATGCTAACCTTCATCATGCACCAAGCAATAGTCTTCAAGTATCTAGGGATTTTTGTCCTTTTTCACAATGGGGCTTGGACCTCATTGGGGACATTCATCCCCATTCTTCATAGTGGCATCAATCCATCATCACCACCACTAAATACTTTAATGAATGGGTAGAAGTGGCCCCTCTCATCTCAATTAAAGTTGATAAAATTATTGATTTCATCAATCACCATATCATTTGTCACTTTGGTGTTCCCCATAAAATTATCATTGATAATGGAAAAAATTTCAAAAATAAGCAGGTCTAAGCTCTTTATGACTCTTTTGGCATCAAACTTAGTTTCTCAGCACCTTATCATCCATAAGTAAATGGACAAGTTGAGGCCTCCAATAAAACCCTTAAAAATATGCTCACTAAAATGGTCAATGCCTCAGGATAAGATTGGCACTTACATATGTCCTTCCTTTTATGGGTTTACCATACTAGTATTCATACTCTTATGGGTGCTATGAATTTCTCACTAGTCTTTGGAGTGGAGGCTGTACTCCTTCTCAAGGTCCAAATCTCATCTCTCTACATATCTCTGCAAGACCTCATCTCTGAAGATGACTATCATCAAGAATGGTTACCTCAACTTAAATTATTGGATGAACTTCATTTAGCCACTCTCACCCATATTCATGTCTACCAAGAGCATGTTAAACATGATTATAGCAAGTACCTCAAAGCATGTGAATTTAACATTGGTGATCTTGTCTTAAAGGAAAATCAACATGTCACAAATACAGAGAAGAGTAAGCATGGTAAATTTGCTTGGACCCTACATCATAACCCATAAGTATGGATCAAAAGCTTATCATTTGTCCTCTTTCAAAGGCAAAATAGAAATTGAGCCTCTCAAATATTTTCATCTGCATCCCTTCTATTGTTATATATAAATAACAATCATCATTTTTCTAACTTAAGTTCATCCCTTTCAAACTACATTCATTTTCCTCTTTTTAGGGGCAACTGACTAAACTTGAATCATGTGATTATTCATCACAATTATAGCTTGATCTTGAACTATGGATATCACAAATTTATCCATGGCATGATTATCATAGTACTTCCCATCTCTTTGAGATTGGTTCCTATGGTTTTTTTCACCTATACCTCTCTTTCACCTACTAAATCTTCATTTCAGCCTAGTTTTTACCTTCACAACGGTAATCCATTGAGCATGCATGAGCAAGTCTATGTCAAACAAAATCAAATCAAGACAAAGGTATATCAAATATTAAAACAAATCATGGTTCATTCTTAGAATTCACAGACTACTCCCTTGAAGGATAGCTATTAAAATCCAACTAAAATTTCCAAACGTAAGGTGGATTGCTCCCTTAAAGGACAATTATCAAAAACATTTATACTAGGCACATAAACTCAGACCATTCCCTTGAAGGATGGATAAGTATCCCATTTGGAAAAAAACTAGCAATTTCTCGGAAGCTTCCTATACCGATCAGCTTCCTTGACCTTCAAGCAAACAAAAAACACAAAATCAAATGTAAGAGCAACAAAATTTTGAAATCTATAATCAGATTTCATAACCATAGTTGGTTGGAAAAGATGCAACTAATTATATGGGTTATCATAAGGTGTAGAATGTTTGAAAATAAATTATGATATTATAAATTATAGTTAATTATGTATTTTACCCAGATGCTATTAACTAAAGTCATTATTTATATTATGGGAAAGAAAATAATGTCAAATTCATTCATATGTTTGATAGAATAAATGTATGTTTTTGTTATTCCTATGTTTAACATGTTATATGATGTGGTTGTTGTAGAGTAATTTTTTACTCTACGTTGTATTTAAATTTTTAGTTGAGCACTACAATTTTGGTTCCCGCATACCTTGGTCATGGTGGCAGAGTTTTGGAGTAGAGCGGAGGTTTATTTTTTGTCTAAGTGTCAAAGTGTAGCGGAGGCTGCCAAGTGGCGTAATCTGAGCACGGGTTCTCTTTCCCCTTTTGTTTCCTTCATTTCATTTTTGCCTAAGTATTGAATTCGAGTAGAGGCTGCCAAGTGTCACTTTTCGAGACACAAAGCTAGCCAGATGGCATCATCTGAGACACTTTTCATAACTTTTAGGAGGGCCACAAAATGTGCCAAGTATCCAATAGCAACTTAGTGGAAGTCACCACGTGTTAGCCTCTGAGAGACAGTGGGTTCAATACCCTGATTAATGTATAGATGGCATGTAGTGTTAAACCATTGAACCATTGAACCATTTTAGTTCATTGGGCAGTTCAAGGGAGTGCCCCAAAAATCCAAAGGGACCAGTACCTTTTCGAAAGGTAGGGAAGTGTTGCTTCATTTTGTTTAAATGTCGAAGAGCAATGGAAAGTGCCAAGTGTCACTTTCTGAGCCCTTTTCTACTCCATTCTTGAAAGAAGCAGAAGATGCCACATACCCCTAGTAGGAGAAGCAGAAGATGCCACGTGTCAACTTTCGAGAGACCTTCTTCGAGCTTCATTTTTGAATAAAGGTTGTGGTGGGTTCCAGGTGTTTTTTCAAAGTTCTGTGAAAGCACCAAGTGTCAACATGTGGAGACTGCCACGTGCATCCATCTCCTTTTAAAAAGTTGCTCAGGCAAGGAACACAGTGAGTTTTATTTTGTTAAAACTACTAGGAATTGAAAGAAGCAGAATGCAACAAGTGTCAAAAGAGGAGCGTTCCTGAGCAAAATATAGAGAAAGTGGAAAATGCCACGTGTCTTTGATAAATCAGGTGGAAAGTGCCAAGTGTTGTTCTCCAGTGCTTTCTAAGCAATAAGGAGGATTTTAGGGAATTGACTAAGTGTCCTCTCCCATTTCAACAGAACAGAGTGTCACATCTATCTGTTATAGCAAAGCAAGATGGAGGGAAACTCGATAGGAGTTATTCTTAGTAGATGGAACAATTCATCGGGTAGATTTTTGGAGCCTGTAAGCATTAAAAGGGCCGTCTATTTGTCCCCTATAAGTAGAGGCAAAATAGATAGTTGAGCAGCTAAGCAGGTGATGGAATGAGAAATTCAAGTGTGGAAGGAGGTACTAGTCATGAATCACCATGACGCATTCAGGGCAGTTC
Source organism: Torreya grandis (assembly GCA_037957365.1). NCBI lineage: Eukaryota > Viridiplantae > Streptophyta > Pinopsida > Cupressales > Taxaceae > Torreya > Torreya grandis. The sequence goes on along the minus strand of JARHVA010002774.1, from coordinate 422,875 downwards.
TTGATAAGACTAGGATGCATCCAAGGCATTGAAAGCACCGTCTATTTTTCCCCTATGAGTTAAGGGTGGAGTATAATTACATGGGAAAGGGAGTGATGGAAGGAGACATCTGAGGCTATAAAAGAGGAAGATTAGTTTGCCAAAAAAAAGAGGGGACTTTCCATAGTTTTGGACTTTCTAGAGTTGGTGACCAAGTAGTATCATTTGCTTTTGTCTCATTTTCTTGAGTTGTAAATTTGATGTAACTGCGCATGTTTCGGTGCCTTTTATGTAGCTAAATGAATTAAGAAGATTTAACTCTATGCCTTGGTTGATATTATCTGTGTCATTTGCAAAAGTAGTCTAAATTTTGGATTTTACAGAGTTGTGATTAAGAATGTCATTTGCTTTTGTCTCATTTTCTTGAGTTAGAATTTATACATAACTGTACATGTTGTTGTGCCTCTTATGTGATTGGAAGATTCTTATAAAAATATTGAACACTATGCCTTTGTTGACATTTTTAGTATCTCAGAAAAATAATTCCTTGTTGTGAGCCCCTATTTTTATTATTTTGATCTTTTACATTGATCATGCAATTGTCTGCTCTTAAATGTAATTGAATCCTACATATAGTCTCACTGTGCTCAGGTTAGGATTAGGATTACACTCAAGCGCATCGCCATAGTTAGGTTTCATTTCCTTCATTTGCATTTTTGATTAATTTTCTATCCCTTTTTCCAAACACTTGATACAAAAGAAGAGATCAACTTCTCCAAAATCTAGAGGTTGTTTCAAGCCGCAATATCCCACAGCTTGAAACTTCTCATTGTTGATTGATTAGAATCAAGCACAATTTTAAGCATCAACAGTTGCTAGTAAGAAGTAATTATATGAATCTTGTGGTTGAATCATTCTTGATCAATCTTCCATTGTTGATACTGAACAAGGAGTGAGATGGAATTCACTGGCCTACTAGCATCACAATGCCAGATGAAGGCAATCTTATCAAGTAATGTGTATGAATTTGATTGATCTATAGATCACTATTATTTATTATTTTTAAAATATTTGCCAAAGTATGTTTAGTGAGACATTATCATTTCATGAGTATGATTTACATTTTTTGTGTGATATCTTGCAATATAATGGGTTTTCTATGATACACTACATGTTTAGTTTTAGAAATCATATAACACACGGGTAGTTTCTTGTCTCTCTAGATTCCTGCATGACCATTATCTAATAATCTATGAAGGGAGGGCCATTTCATGATAATATTAGTGTAGGGGATATTTGGTCCCTGTTTGGTGTGAAAGAGTGCGCATATGATTCTATGTCTCCAAAATAGTACTACTTATCGAGACAATACTTGAGATTGCCACAAATACTTGAATTTGGGAACTATACTTCTAGGGATGCATGTATCTTATGTGTCCATTAGATTTTATAGTACCTATTATTGAAATATTATTATGAAGAGAGTTGTCATTATTCATTTATTGTGCATTGACAATAGTTACTATAGACTTATATTAGCCATGGTTGTGTTTATGTAATTACTTTCTATATTTGCATTATGTTGTGATCTCATGATATTAGATATCAGTGATTTATGATTTTATATGTATTTAATTTTATCACACTTTAGTATTTTATATGATATTTATTTATATTCTTGTGGTGTAATCTATTTTTTTTACATGTGTTTAATTTAAAACAAAATCACATATTTCTAGGTAGATCCCAATGGGGATATTACAGTTCATCACCCTCATAAATGTGTTGGGTGCATTAGATAACATGAATGGCATCACCATCCACTCATATAAACCATCTCTAGTCTTGAATACTATTTTCCACTCATCTACTTCATGAATTTGAATCTAATAATATCCACTTCTTAGATTAATCTTGGTAAAATAGTTTTATCCTATAAGAACATCCCTCATATCATCTAAATGAGGTATAAAAAATCTATACTTGACTGTAATTTTTTTGATTGCTCTACTATACACACACATCCTCCACCCTCTATATTTATTTGGAGCTATAAACATTGGTGTTGCACAAGGACTCATGCTCTCCCTTACTAAACCCTTCCTTGCCAATTCAATAACCTATTTATTCAATTATACATATTTTGTTGAACTCATACTATATAATACCTAATTGGGTAGAGTTGATTTTGGAATCAAATCAATATGATGCTAAATATACATATTTGGTGTTAAACCATATATTAAATTATCAATATAACATCTACATATTCTTTCAACATTATTTTTGCTTTTACTAGTATATACACCACTCTTGTGTCCTCTTTTTTCTTTGTTAATGCATAAAAATAACCCATCATTTTCATATCTTTTATAAATTTTTTTATAGTCATGGGTTGATTTTGTATTTATTTATCATCATCAAAATTTGATGGAGAATAATGGTTTTAAGGGGTGTTTTCATAGGTAAAATAGATCCTTTTCATTGTGGTTTCATTATATACATAATCTCCATGACATGTCTTCAACAGAAAGAAAAATTATCTCAAGTACAAGGTGTTCAATCACTCCTAATACAAATGTTCTATTTTTTTTCATGGTGGTCATTCTCATAAATTACCATCTATTTAATCATTCATAGAAGACCCCTTAGATTTATATATTTCATGTGCTACTTCTTAGGTATGTCATTCTTGTCCATAGTATTCAAGTACTTGATCTTTGGAAAATACTGCCAATGTACATAAAATGAACTTTTACCACCTAAGGAGCATCTTTATCAGCTTAGAATTATACCAAACACTTTCATTGGTTTATAATCACTCGGGAAAATTTGAGAAGACTTGTATAAAAGAGACTAGTGGCATTAGTTCATAGATTAGGGGCCTAACCTTTAAGAACCATTGCCAATAACCTGGACCTCTTTAAACCCTAATAGCCTCCATAACCGATAGATAAAATATTAAAAAAATGTATCTAAATGGATTGCATTTTCCAATGTGAATATAAATGGATTGAATTTTCACATGTGATAGTTGGATCATGCTAAGCACTCCCACAAGTTTTTACAACATAATTTTTCTGTACTAGCATTTGTATAGATGAGATAAATGCTTGATTTTTGTAGGTTTTTATGAATATTTAAAGGTGCAGAGATGAATGAATGAATGAGAATAATAGTGTAGGCTATGTGAATATGTTTTTCAACTTCCTATACCTCAAACTCCTCTCAACCATTCATAAGGTCACTTTGTAGGTATGTGTAAGAAAGCGAGTCTCAATGGGATAAAATAGAGTAAAATAACCATATAGATGAATAAGAAAAAACAAATTGGAATTATCCTAAAGTTTTCATGGTATAACAGAGGAAAAATATGGATTAATACACATGTTTATTATCCATGAAGGGTGTGATATTTAATTCCTACAACCATCCAAGTAACAAATGTCAAGTAACTAGGCCTAGTTTGCTAGTTGGCTATTTGATCATTGAAAGAAGACTTAATGATATGCAAGTAAGAGCATGAATGGTAGATGTATAAAATATATGTCAGTTAAAGGAAGGTTTTGATAAAATTTTCTAGCATTATTTCCATATTCTCCAAGGTAGTTTCAAATAGTTTTCTAACTCCCTAGTCGAGAATGTGCCTTTTAACATATAAAGAGTATGGAGGTGTCAAGCTAAGATATTAGGGAGTCAATAAGGTGTAAAGATTCTCTTGAAAATTGAGATAATATTTCACCAATATAACTCCTTTGTGTTTAGGTGGCATATCTTTATAACCTCAAATATGCTAAATGCGTACTTCCTCCTCCCATCTTTGCCAACCTCATTGAGTTACTTGAAGATCAAATTGACACATTTTCAATGCATGTTCTTGTGATTTTTTTCTAGTGTTTTGAGAGGGTAACTAAATTAATGATGACTGAATACTCATCATTTCTCCCTCTTACATTTACCTCTCTCTCTCTCTTGACAATTCTCTATACAAATAGTGATTTTTGGCCTTGTAATTGATCCTCATATTTGTTATGGTAAATACCTACCAAAATTGAGTCTTATACTTGCCTATTAAAATGAATTAAATATTTATATTCTACCTCTTTCTTGAAAATATTGAATTTGAGTATGTTGTATTGGTGAGTGTTTAGTGATAATGTTCTATTTTTTTCATTTATCCTTCATGTTCATGCCTTATGCAAGTTATGACTCTCATAGATCATATGAAGTGTTTTAATTAGTTTGTTAAGATATATAATTGATAAATAATTAGAGTTGATACTATCACCTCTTATTTTATCATCTTAGTACCTTTAAAAACTCTCAAACCTTCATATTGAAACACTAATGTGATTAGGACTTATTTGGAGTAGCATAATCAAATTTTAGTGTAATATTTCATAATGAATCTTCAACAAGTTGAGGATTTCATGTTTCATAAATCACATTGAAGTTATATTATTAGTTTTATTATTTATTTATCCCTTTTCCATGTTAATTATATAGTTGATTAGTTTAGGTGTTTTACTTTTGGGAGCTAGCCCAAAATCTAGAGGTTTGACTCACTTGTAGGTCACCCAAAAACTAGGGTCAATCCAATTGCATAGCTCAAAGAGATAGGCCTTGAATCACCCTCTCATAGAGTGAATTTTTGAACTATAAAAGTTTTGGCATTCCTAGTGGGGCCTAAAATAAAAGAGTTTGTCCAAGATATATGATGGCTTTGGCACTATTGTAGTTTTAGCAACTTTCTTCATGCAACATTTGGTGACTCCAAAAGGTTTTGAACTCCTCGTTATTTACTAGTGGGCCAATTTTAATGCTAAAGGTAACTAAATGGTCAAAAGCGAAAGTTATTCTCTTTAAATTTCTTGACCTAACTTTGTGTCCATATAAAAGAAATATATTTATTCATACTCTCTTATGCACTAAGTCACCTAGAAGGTGAACCTTTTTTCCATATTGTCCAAGTTCTACTAAGGCTGATAACATGGATATAAAACTACCTTTTATTGACTTTAATGGTGATTCTAATTTAAATATTTAGTAATATGACTATATACCCATGGATTCCCTTAAGAGTGTGCCTTATTTCAATGGAGAGACCCCTCTTACTTCAATTAAGCACATTAGAGACATGGCAAAATTTTGTAATATCCATAACATCACACAAAAGAATATGGAAATCAGGTTGTTAGAAATCAATTTAAAAGGAAAATATTTGGAGTGGTATAGGAATTTATCTCATAATTCAGTTGATTCAAGGGATGACTTAGGAGAGAAGTTGTGTAAGAGATTTGAGGATAAAAGTGCTCATTTATCCTTAGCTGAATATTTGACTACCATAAAATATCCCCCCCCCCCCCAAGAATTCATTTAAGATTTCAATGATAGGTTTTAAAAGACATAGGATAAAATCATAATCCTTGTAAGACCCACTACGAACTCTATTTTTTTCTATTATTTCAATGTATTGAATAGTCATATTACAATCATCATCCAATCCAGGGGTGGGAATACTTTATTAAATGCATATGAAATTGACATACTAGCTGAGAAAAACTTGATCCAAGATAAAAATATATCTCCGAGACAACTTTCCTAATATTCAAACTCCTACCCCATCTCTTGCCCCAATTCTTACCACAACCGATGATGAATTGGATGTCCCTAGTCAAACTATTAATATTAATGATGTGGAAGGACTTATTTAGACACTTGTAAACAATGTCATGTCCATGGAAAGGAAGAAAAATTATTTTTATATGCCCTACCAAGATCAATATCAATATCATCATCCCTATCAATCAAACATGCCACCTTTTCAAGGGAATGTTCAAGGACAATATCACAAATACTAGAACATATGCAAGTTTCAATCCAAATTCAACCTCTACTTCAAGATAATTGGACCCCAATAAAAATAATTTAATGAAATATAAATAATTGCCTCCTCAATGGAACCAAGTTCATGAAAAATCCACCAATAAAGATGCGATATTGAATCAAGCTTGTGTGGGACAAGAAATAACCTTTCCTTTTATGACATAAGATGAAGTATATAATCATGTTATAACTATGTATTTGGAGATCAAGGTCAATCAAGTGACACCCTTGTTAATGTAAAATAAGAGGACTTTTGTGTGGTAAATTAGGTGGGTAGCTCAAGTAAATAGTTGATTGATCAGTTGTAGCCAACAATAGGTCTAAAATAAAGGGTTGTTGAAGAGTTATAAGAGAGTGTATAATTTTTAAATGGATTTCCTTCCATGAATCAAGTGTTAAGAGGGCATAATTTACCTCTCAAGGATCAATAATCTTATATAAATCAAATAACAAGGGTAAATTTGTACATCAAAACAAGCAGGTCCAAGGTGATACTATGACTACTAGAGGAAAACCAAGGATTGGTGCTTGTTCTCTTAAAATATTATATAAAATGAAAAAGGTTCATGTAAGCATACCTATGTGGTACATTTTCAATTCTAGGGTAAAGGGATACATTTTAATAAGAACTATCTAAGCTCAATCTATCATCAAGAACAACAAAGAAAGGTATTGTTGTATATACAAACACATCTCAAATTAGTGAGCCACAAAAAAGTAGTGTAAAAAAGCCTCCTCCATTATATGTTTTAATCATAATTTGTGACTATTTAGTGTATAATTTCATGATAGATAGTGGGTCTAGTAGCTCAGTCATGCTAAAGCAAATTGTGGACATACTAGGGCTCAAATATGAAATTGATGCTAAAGGTGTGTTGCAACTAACTGGATCAACCATTAAGATAATTAGTGTTATTAAGGTTGTGAATATAAATCTTAATTATTTTAACTAAGTTATCTATTGATAAATATGTAATTGTGGTTGATCTAACACCAAAATTTTCCCTTTACTTGTCAAGGGAATTCATGACAAAGATATGTGGCTACTTATCTTTAGATTGGTTGTACATGCCTTTAGGACAAGATATGGAACCAAAGTAACTTGAAGATTGAAATATATCTCAAGGTTTCATATTGATCCATATAATCCAAATTTAAATAATGTCAATTTTTCCATTATTGATGAATAAGATAATTCGAGGGATCAATAACCAGTTATTCCTCTTGAAGACATTTCAGACCTCTTCCTTGATGAATGGTGGGTAGAAAATTATGAGTTATATCCATATAGATGGATACAAGAGGTTTTTATTGGAGTATACTATTTAAATGAATAATTAAAAACCATTCCTTCTCTTTCCAAGCCTAATGATCATGATGATGGTTTGAGGAATTTTTTTTATGGCTCAAGAAGCAAGAATGGGATAGGTGATGGAATGATGCTTGTTTCCCCATATAATGAAAGGTACTACTCAACTATTAGTTTTTAGTTTATTTGTTCTTTAAATTCATAAGAGTATTAATCTTTCATTCATGGTTCTCAATGGGCAAGGAAGAGAGGAATCAAACAAATTCAATCTATTGGATAAAGTGAACTTGTTTTACACCAAGAGGTATGAGTGCATCTAAGAACACTTTATTGAAGTCCTATAATCATAGAGTATGGGACTTTATTGGGTAATTTGAAGCTTTTGACATCAAATAAATCCCATGAGAAGATAATCAACATGATGATATTTTGGTAGTATTTGGATCACAATTCGACATTCATAATGATGTCAAGAACCCAAAATTTTAGTCACACATCATGGTAGTTATAAGGCCTTCCATATTGGACACTGATGTAAATTGGCATGTGTTTGAAAGTGACAAATAAATATCATGATTATTAAAACATGAAGGTGATTTATCTTATAAAAACCAAGCCAAGTTACCACATCAATATGGGAAATAAATTGTATAACTAAGGTCTAACAAACCCCATAAAGGATTAGTCACACTTGAGAGTATATTCAATGAACGTGATCAAATGAGGAGGGACAAATAAATCATCTCCACCAAGGAATAAAACCATGAGATGGTAAATATATTCAAGGACAAATTACTCAAGCTTGGAAATGTATGTACACAAGAATAAAAGGAAGCATTCATTGAACTATGTAGGAGTTTGAGGATATCTTTGGTTGGGAGTATAGTGACCTCAAGGGGTTTGAACCATCATTGGATCAACACATCATAGATATTTATCCTAATTCTAAGCCTATAATTAAAAGGAAAAGCACAATAAATCCAAAGGTGGAGGTTCTCATGAAAAAGGAACTCACCAAGTTGATTGATTCAAATATCATCTTTCCTATCAAACACTCTTCATGTGTTGCCAATATTGTTTCTATGAAAAATAAAAGTGGTGAAATAAGGTTATGTGTAGAATTTAGAGACTTGAAAAGGGTATCATTTAAATACCACTATCCTCTACCATCCATGGAGTAAATACTTCAATTAGTAGTAGGTTCTCAACATTTTTAACTCTTAGATGGCTATTCAGGGTATAACCAAGTGTTGGTAAAAAAGAAGACCAATATAAGATAACATTCAGTACCAAATGGGGGATATATTAATATAAAATAATTCCATTTTGGATGTCTAATATATGTGATACATTCCAAAGAGCCATGGATATGGCTTTCCAAGGTTTGATCAGTGAAATGGTATTGATATATCTTAATGATATAATGGTTTTCTCTCACAATGCTTGTAACAAATTGAAGAATATAAGATTAGTCTTTGAAAGGTGTAGAAAATATGGAGTTTATCTTAATTCAAATAAGTGTGTCTTTTTTTTTCATGAATTTAAGTTAGTTGGATAGATTGTTTCTAAATATGGATTTCTTATTGATCCTGATAGAGTTGAGGCCATTCTATATTTATCACTACCCAAGTGCAAGAAGGATTTGCAAAGTTTTCTTGGAAATATTAACTTTATTAGAAGGTTCATACCTATATTTTATACTATTGTTAATCCCATAACACTCATGCTGAATAAAAATTAAACATTTCAATTTACCAAAGAAGGAAAATCTAATTTTGAGGCCATCAAGCAAGCTATTACTAAAGCACCGACTCTAATCAATCTAGATTTCTCTAAATATTTATTTTTGTATTATTTTTATAACACCAACACCATATACTCTATATTTATACAAAAAAATGATGAAGGAATTTAATAACCTATAACATTTTTTAGTCAAGGACTAGAAGACTGTGAAAGAAGGTAGACATATACTGAGAAACAAGTGTTACATGTGATAAGTATTAATAAATTTAGACATATAAAATAAAAAAATTCATGTGATGGTAAATCATCTAATTATAATATACTTCCTCTTAAATAAGGACTTGAATGATAAATGGTCTAGGTGGATAACTAAAGTGATGGAATATGATGTTGATTTCAAGGCCACCAAGCTAGAAAGAGGAAGAAGGTTGTGTGAGCACCTAGAGTCATACCTAAATTATAAATAATAGATGGATTTGGCATTGAAATAAGGTCCTATTAAAAATTCTACTTCATCTCGTAAAAGTTGGACACAAGAAATGGTGAGAGTCTTTCAAATAGGTAAGTGTCCTATGGGTTTAGATCAAACAAAAAGGAAATACCTTAGATTGCAAGATATAACTTATATCCTTGTGTATGGAGGTTTTTCTAGGAAATATCTCAAAGGGGTCATAATCAGATGTGTAGAGATAGATCAGATTGATAAACTCTTAGAACAATTCCATGATGGAGTAGTAGGAGGTCATTTTACACATAAAACCATAGCTACAAAAATAATGAGGATTGGTTACTATTAGCCTAACATATTTAAGGATGCATATTATAGACACCAAAATCTCACACATTTGGATTCTAACTGTCAAACCCTAAAATAGATTATTAGATATTTTAAACAAACCAAAACCCACTTTTGTTTAACTAATCAACCTTAAAATCACCCTTTTTGGCTACTTTTGATTGATGGCCTTGACTATCGACAGTCAAGATAATTGTCAATGGTCACCTAACCATTGACGATCATGATAACCATCAATGATCGAGCCCAACCATTTGGGCTTTTACATGCAAACAAGAATTCAAACACCAACACATAACTACGTACCTTTTCTAAATATAAGTTATGTAAATCCTCTCACGAGACCTTGCATGAGCAATTTATAATTAGAATCACCTCGTAGACTTCTACCTTATCCCTGGCCCTTCCCTATAAGAAGAGGAGAGTAGCAAGAGATTAATCCATCTGCAACTATTATCAAGAGCTCAAGTACTCAAAATTTCTTATTTTAGGTCATCCAACATTATCAAACATCATCAATAATCTATTTGGGAGAGATAATCTTCATTTACCTCTTAGATTAAGTTTTTAGGCACCATCATTTTTCTAGAATCAAAGTAGATTCCACCTACAAATTGATAACATCTATTACTCAATAAACCTATTTTTGGTGAGTCAAGTATTTGATTACTGTCATTTACCTATTTTCATCCTTATTAAAATTAGTAGACCTACTACCAAAATCCTATAATTCATTTTATGAGTCCCATCATCAGTTGTTGACAAGCCCAAAATTTGGATGATAAATCAGTGATGGTCAGACATAACCATCGACGGTCAGACCTAACCACCGATGGTCACCCTAATTGTCGACAGTCACCTATGGTAGAAAAATGAACTAAAAATCTAATTTGACCTCTTAAACCTAAATTAATCTACTTTTCTATGTATTTGACCACTTGCAAGCCCATTTCTAATTTTTTGATCCATACCCTAACCTGTTAGCACTAGTATTAATTAGTCTATCACTAATTATATAATTTCTAGTCTACTTTTCTAACAATTTTTCTTGTATTCATTTTCAATACCTTATGATTATTGATGCAAGTACCTCATTTATAGTTTATCAACTTGATTTTTTAAACATGGTGGATTGACAACCCCTAAAGAAGCTCACACTTTTGAGATCCAGCCGGTGCTAGGCAATCCACTTGATTATCTGTCTAACAAACAAATTTGCTTTAGTGATTTCTTAACTATAGGTTTTCCTCCCCAGCCAAAGAGGAGTTCATCAAAATATTCTAATTCAACATTCATACTTTTATCAGGTATTTCTACCACAACCCATATTTATAGTCTTACTACCTTCTTTGGAATAATAGCAAAATTTTAGTGAAACATTCTGGCACACCCGATGGGACTCTAGTCTTTACTTGATTTCTCTATTTATCAACATCTATATCCATCTATCTCTATCTGTGTGCTCATAATTGAAATATAAAAATTTCATTTGGGTTTAAAACTTACTGCATACATTGATTTCGTGTCTCTTATAATCTCACCTAGTTTAATTAAACAACATCAGGATTAAGCTTAGTCCATTTATGTTACAAAACCAAATCACAAAATCAAGCAAACATCATAACATACTTGAGACAAGGCATGACTAGGATTTCACAATTTAGTAGATCACCTTACCCTACCCAATGATCCTACTTAGATTTCATCACCAAGGGGAGGACCAACTCAACTCTCTGGTTGAGTATAAACTCTGGATATCAATATATATTGGCTAAGCACCTGACACTCTTATCACTACAAGACTATGAAGTGATTGATTCCAATACAGATTATTTTTAAGTAACAAAACTAACTCAAAACCATCTTTAGAATACTTATCTAGTACCTGATCTACAAACCAATCTAATACACATTCTTCACATTAAGGCATAAGCCAAATGATGAGATAATTAATCAATCACAGGATTTTAATTACCTTAGTTTGTGTTGACTTTTCATTGGGTTTTTTCCTTTTACTTTCTCTATGATGAATTATGAAATCATCTATTTTTACTTCTCTTATAGCCTTATATGGCATTTACCTTGCAATAATGAAGATAATTAGCAAGTCAAGACCCATCTATAGATTACCCATTTTCCTCTACCTCATCTTCTATGAAGGACTATCGATCAGACATAGAGAGTTCATCTCATCGTTCTGAATCTTCCCATATCCATAAGATTATTCCTCAGGGGGATTCTAACTTTGCCTCCCTTTTAGATAACAACCTAATCACCTTACAACATTATCTTAATACTTTACATCATAGAACCCCTATCTCAACCCCACTTACAGAGCCTATTTATGGCATGCCATTGTACTTAATGCTAGATCCTTTGGTAGCCTCTATTACTACCCAAAATTAGTTACCCAAATCTCTATATCCACTAACCCCTTTGACGCCATGGGGTAAAATCAACCCATCCAACCAATTATTGCCCTTACACCTTCTACCCCTACCATTGACTCCTCTATCTTGGGTGTGCCTACCATTGGTAGGTCAAACCCTCTTTTTACCAACCTTGATTCATTAATCACTACCCCTATTTATAATATGGTAATGACCATGCCTACTACTACACCTCCTACTAGTACCAAAGTCACTACCTCACCCTTGATTTCTAACACAACCATGACTTTTACCCAACCTATAGTAACCTCTCAACAATTACCGGCCATATCCAACCTAGGTTATGGGGAAATCTCAAAACCACTAATGAATTATCAATATATTATCCCATCTCAACCATAATTTATTACCTACAATCCTCCAAGTCCACCACCACAAATAGATCTGATGAAAATGATCATGTACAAGATGATAAACCTAGAGTCATCTATTTCTAGACCCCATAATCTCTTGTTCTATGATCAAATCTATAATGAAATAATTCATCCTTTGGTCCCTATCAAACCGTATCCGACCTAGTGGGAACACCCAAAATTTACTAAATTTAATAGTAAAGAGGATCCCTGACATTATTTGAGAGCATCTAGGCATTCTTGTTACATGATTGCTTATGATGATGCTCTTCTTTTACTCATATTTCCTATGTCACTTTATGGCCCAACGTTGGACGGATATAGTGCCTTTACCAAACATTCCATCTTTTCTTTCAACAAATTGTCTTAGATGTTTTTAGACCATTTATCCATCAACATATCCAAGAAGGTCTCAATTATTGATCTTTATGCCATTCACAAATTTGAAGACAAGTCTCTAGCTGATTTTATAACTCATTAGAGAAGTCTTATCAAATAACTATCATTATCTTTACCTCAACTAGAACTGATCAAACTCTTTACTCATGCTTGTGCAAAGCACATCTCCTCCAACTTGCATGTCTAGAGTTTTAGAACTTTTGATGAAGCCTTTACCATGGCATGCAAACTAGAAAATAGAGCCATAAATGAAGGTAAATTGAAGTTACGTAATAAAAATTTCACCTTCAAGACTAATGAGACTTCTTCTTCTAAACCTAGTAACCAAACCAATATAGGAACCAAGGGTAAGGTAACCACGAATAAGATTGTCTTTAAAACCACTCCTCCACCAAATATCAGTCAACAAAACGCTTCTAATATTCTAAACCAAAACATGCAAAACCCAAACCGAAACAACCAGAAGCAGTTTACTCCACTGGGAGAATCTTATGACTTGATTTTAGACAAACTATTGAGATCCAATATCATACAACTTTTGCCAATTAAACCCCTACAACAATTTTATTCTTCTCATCCTCTTCCAAACTGGTATAATGAGAATGATCTTTGTTCCTTCCACTATGTAGTTATGCATGATGTTAGTATGTGTAATACCTTTAAAAACATTGGCCAATCCCTTATTGATAAGGAGGAACTTGTCTTTGACAATCCCAATACATGTTAGAACCAAGCTCTTGATATTTTCAGGAAACCTTTTCCAATTCACCCTCCATTACAAGAATCAAACAACCAAGTAGAACACTTCCAAGACACTCATATGGTTAATATGGTTCTTGATACTCCAATTATGAATGAACCAACTACCTCCCCAATGATTCCACCTACTCCTTTGAGTGAGGAAAAATAGTCACCTTCCCCAGAGTTGGAAATCAACATTGAGGAGCCACCATTTAACATGGCTTCATTCATGAAGATCATGACATCTTTGAAACCTCCATCAATCAATTTACCTGATAGACATATCATAACTACACTGCCTCCAACCAATTAACCAATCATCCCTCCTATGGATGTTATGTTCAAAGAAGAAGCATCAACCCATGAAATTCCTCCACCAACCATCTCCCCTTTAGATGAAGTGAAGGATGAGGTTACCCCTCTTTCTTCTCCTCCTCTTATCAAAATTTATTTTAAACCAACTACCCAAGGTATGAAACTAGTATATAAACCTTTTTCTTAATTAGTTCAAAAATTGTACTTTCTCTCTCAGCCTAACATGGATAGAGCCACCTATTGGCATCATCTAGGTCCCCCCCACCAAATAAAATTTCCCAAAATATCTATACTCATTACATATCCATCACCTTACTCTTTCAAAGAAGCCATGATAGAGCCATTTCACCCCTCTCCACCCAAATCATCCCATGTCTTCCTCACCAAATCTACCTTGACCTTAGGAATCCTTCCTACACCTAATATTAGACACCCACCTTTAAAATTGGATCTTCCTCCATCTACCTTGTCCAAAAATCACTAAACAAAGTAGCCATGAGTAGAAAATTACTCAAGACCAAATCACACAATAGGTCTAGAAAAATCCCATCCTAGTTACCCTTTATTTTGGGACCTCATCCCTCTACCATCCTAGTTACCTATTCTTCATCTAGAAAACCTACCCCTTTTCCTATAACAACATCCACCAATACCTCTACAAAACCCTCTTTCCTAGATAACTTGATTACTTTTACCCTCCCATATATAACTAAAACCACATCTTCTATACCTTCTACCCCTAGACCGTCTATCCCTAGTAGAGAATCTACCCACAAACCTTGCCTGAGACCAACTACCAAAACTAACCCAAAACCTACTCACTCCATGAAGAAGCCTACTTTTATAAAATCTCCATCTTTGATTATGTCATCAGCTTATGTTGAATCTTATTCAACCATTTTTCATAGGTTATTACAAAATTTTACCTTAATCCTTCCACCCATCAAACCTTTTAACCCCTCTAACCCCAAACCAGCCTGGTTTGATGATAGTCATGTTTTCTCCTATCATCGGACCCTAGGATATGACATGAATAATTGTAGGGCTTTCCAAAGTATTTTCCATCAAATTTTTCATGAAGATGATCTAGTGTCAGATGAAATTCTAGATACCCTTTTGTCACTTCAACAACCAACCATAGCCCAACTCTCATCTACTTCCTCACTCTCACCTAAGAATGATGAGCAACTGAACTAATCATCTACCATCTACCATTCCCACACTATTAATGTTATTACATGAGCATAATAGAAGGATAAGCGAAAATCTAAAGTGTCCATTCATTGAACATACCCATCTTCCACCTCTCAACCTGGCTAGACCCATGCCATTTTATCATCACCCCAACCTAAAATCACTATTTTGGGTACCACCAAATCAAACCCTTCTGAATCAATTAAACGAGTGGTCCTTAATCAGTTGAACCAAAACCATACCAATATGAGTTTATATGAAATCATTTCCACCTCACCTCATCATCTCTAAGAACCAATTGAGGCTTTATAAGCCATTTAGGTTTGGCCTTGTGATACCCAACCTATCCCTATCTTATCTTGACACCTCCATACCCTTTCTATGATAAAAGGTACATTCTTGACTAAGGAGTTAGAAAACTATTTGAAACTACCTTGGAGACTTTTGACACATTTATTCTGACTTAGATTATGGAAATAATGCTTGAAAAAGTTATCAAAACCTTCCTTGAACTGACATATATTTTATACATCTACCTTTCATGCTCATACTTGCATATCATGAAGTCCTCTTTCAATGATCAAATAGGCCAACTAGCAAACTAGGCCTAATTTCTTGACATTTGTTACTTGGATGGTTGTAGGAATTCAATATCACACCATGGATAATAAACATGTGTATTAATCCATATTTTCCCTCTATTAAACCATGAAAACCTTAGGAGAATTCCAATTTGTTGTTTCTTGTTCATCTAGATGGTTATTTTAATCTATTTTAGCCTATTGAGACTCGCTTTCTTACACAGATCTACAAAAGTGACCTTAGGAATGGTTGAGAGGATTTTGAGGTATATGAATTTGAAAAACATATTCACATAGCCTACACTATGATTCTCATTCATTCATCTCTGCACCTTTAAATATTCATAAAAACCTACAAAAATTAGGCATTTATCTCATCTATACAAATGATAGTACAGAAAAAAAAAATGTGGTAAGAACCTGTGGGAGTGCTTAGCATGATCCAACTATCACATGGGAAAATTCAGTCCATTTAGATACATTTTTTAAATA
Organism: Torreya grandis; assembly: GCA_037957365.1. NCBI lineage: Eukaryota > Viridiplantae > Streptophyta > Pinopsida > Cupressales > Taxaceae > Torreya > Torreya grandis. The sequence continues at coordinate 406,634 of JARHVA010002774.1, read as the reverse complement.
TTTTCTCTATCGATTATGGAGGTTATTAGGGTTAAATAAGGGTTTAAAGAGGTCTAAGTTACAAGCAAAGGTTCTTAACGGTTAGGCCCCTAATCTATGAACTAATGCCACTAGTCTCTTTTATACAAGTCTTCTAAAATTGTCACAAGTTCTTAGAAACCCATGAAAGTGTTTTGTATAGGTATAAGCTGATAAATATTCTCCTATCCCCTTCGATAAAATAAAAATAACTATCCCCTCTGAGTAAATACCAATAACTAACTCCACAAAATTGATCTTCTAGCATCTTTCTTTAAGGGAATACTGCCTCTTGGCTCTCAATGCTTTCCCTACCCCTCATGAATATGGATAACTTACCAACTAATGAAGGTACAATCCCAATTTGGGATTAATCATATCCCTTGGATCTCCCTCTTATCAAACCCATTTCATCTATGCAAGAATTAATAAACCTTTAACAAGCAACATTAAATCCTTCTATCCTCATCCCTATACCACTAACTTTTCTTATTTAGAAAAACCCTCCTTCGCTAAGACATACCTTCATAAGTGTCCTAAAAGGGGTTCAGTTTGGGTAATATAAGTATGGCCCCCACTATTTCACCTCATTTGAAACTTGAAAAGCACACAAGAAGCATGGGCTCAGCTTTATCTTGCCAAAGAAGAAAACCTCACAATCTCCCCCTGCCATTGAAGGGGAAGCAGTTTCTCCCCCATCTTGTTTACCTCCACCTCCAAGTGAGGATGATTATATCATCCCACCTAACTTTTTTTTCCCATCTCAATGATTAGCCTCAGACCCTTGACATATCAAAAGTTTGGGGCTACCATAAATCTTCCTCTTACGCATCTTAAGCTCATCACAAAAGACTCCCCTACCATCCACTCCATCCAGTATCAAGATGATCATTATGTACTCACCTACCTTGATGTAGAGGATTACTCCATCCATAAATATATCCCTCTTGATGATTCCACTATTCTAAATGAATCCATAATAGACATAAATTTAGGTACTGATGAGAACCCACACATTATCAAAGTTGGGCAATCCTTGGATTCTATCAAATAATAGGACTTTTATACTTTTATTTATGATTGTAGCATTGCATTTGCTTGGTCATACAATAACATGCCTAGGATTGTCCTTGCTATCACCACCCATAACATTGTCATTCATCATGATGTTAAGCCTGTTTGATAGAAGCTTTGATGAATATACCCTCACATATCTCTCCTTGTAAAGGAAGAACTCCAATGACTCCTCTATATCAATTTTATCCAACCTATTGATTATCCCCAATGGATTTCCAATATCATATCAGTTACCAAGGTCACTAGGGGACTTTGCATTTGAATTGAATTTCAAGATCTTAACCTCACTTGCCCAAAAGATGACTTTCATCTACTTAGCATTAACCAACTTGTTAATCTTACAACTGGTTATTAAATGTTTTCACTCATGGATGGATTCTCAAGCTATAGCCAAATCTTGATTACTCCTAAAGATTAGCATAAAATAGCTTTTATCACCCCTTGGGGGATATTTTGCTATAAGGTTATGTCCTTTGGCCTGAAGAATGCTGGAATAACCTACCAATAAGTAATGACCTACATCTTTCATGACCTTATCCAAAAAATTGTGGAAGACTATGTTAATAACCTTTTTGGCAAATCAAATCTTTGAAAGGATCACCTAGTGGTTATTAAAATCATTTTTGAGCACCTTGTCCACTACCATGTTTGACTAAACCCCAAGAAGTGTATCTTTGGGGTCTTATTAGGTAAACTCTTGGGTTTTATCATCTCTCTTCATGCAATTGAAGTAAACCTAACCAAAGTTAAAGCAATCTTAGAAATGCCTCCCCTTGTTAACCTTAAACAACTCTATAGCCTTCAAAAAAAACTCTAATCTATTCAGTGTTTCATTTCTCAACTATTTGACTGTTACCAACCTTTTCATCACCTCCTTCAAAAGGAAACCTATTTTAGGTGGGGGTAGGATTATAAAAAGGATTTTGATTCACTTAAATACTATCTCCTTTCCACACTAGTTCTTATTCCTCCATGAGAGGATGAACCTTTCTACCTATATATTTCAGCCACTGACCACTCCCTATGAGCAATGCTTGCACATCAGGACAACCAACATAAATATCAAGCCATATATTACATCAATCAAACACTTATCAACTATGAAACATGGTATACCCATACTGAGAAACTTTATCTGGCACTAGTCTTTATGGCTACCAAGCTTCATCATTACCCCCTTAACCATAAAAATTTCATCATTACCAATATCAATCCACTCAAGTACATGCACTCTCAGCCTTATCAAAACTAATGAATAGCTAAGTGGTTGATGCTCTTGGATGAATTTGATATTGATTTTATTCAACAAAAATCAATAAAGGGATAGCTGATAGCTGATCAACTAGTTGATGCCCCTCTATCTGATACCCAACCTCCTTCAGAATTCCTTCATGATAATATCATCACCCTCTCTCAGGCAAATTTTACATACCAATTTACCATGTTCTTTGACAAATCCAAATGCTAACTTGGTGGAAGGGAAGAAATAATCCTAATTCCCTTTGATGGTGAGCCCTTACCTCTATCTTTCAATCTTGACTTTGAATGTACCAATAACATGGTTGAATATGAAGCCCTAGTGATAGGTTTCCAAACTGCCTTGGCCTTGGGAGTAAAAAAATCAGTATCTTTGGTGATTCCCAACTTGTGGTTAACCAAATCAATGGTTCACACCTATGCAAAAATGATGTTCAATAGAAATACAAAAACCTAGATGATGTATTATTGATGTCATTTAAACACTACATAATCCAAACTACCCCTCGATCCATGAACAAGTTTTATTGATACAATGGCTTCCCTTAATTCACATATCTCATCCATATCTTTAGATTCTAAATTGTATGTTATTATCCACTACCTCATTAAGCCATCCTTCATCAAATCTATTTCTCTTACCATCTTTAATGTGATGGATGTCCCAACTAACTGTTGGTACCAACAAACTTTTGACTATCTTAACTGTGCCACCATTCCCTTTAATCTCTCTAGGAATGCTCACATATTATTTATTCAAGGTAATACTCATTACACCATACTCGGGGGCATCCTTTACAAGCGTGGCTTTGATGGAATTCTCTTTCATTTCCTAAAAATTCATGAAGCCTCTCATGATATTAAATAAATGCATGAGGGATTTTATGAAGGGAACATTAATGGTCTTATCGTCACTAAGCATATCATTTGACTCAGCTATTATTGGCCTTCTCTCAACCAATAATATTGTGATTATGTAAAAAAGTGTGTCAAATATCAACATCATGCTAACCTTCATCATGCACTAAGCAATAGTCTTCAAGTATCTAAGGACTTTTAGCCTTTCTCATAATGGGGCTTGGACCTCATTGGGGAAATTCATCTCGATTCTTCATAGTGGCATCAATACATCATCACCACCATTGAATACTTTACTAAATGGGTATAAGTGTCCCCTCTCATCTCAACTAAAGATGATAAAATTATTGATTTCATCAATCACCATATCATTTGTCACTTTGGCATTCCCCATAAAATTATCATTAATAATGGAAAATATTTCAAAAATAAGCAGGTTCAAGCTCTTTGTGACTCTTTTGGCGTCAAACTTAGTTTATCATCACATTATCATACATAAGTAAATGGATAGGCTGAGGGCTCCCATAAAACCCTCAATAATATGCTCAAAAAAATGGTCAATACCTCAGGATGAGATTGGCACTTGCATATTCCCTTCCTTTCATGGGCTTACTGTACTAGTATTCATACTCCTATGGGTGCTATGACTTTCTCACTATTCTTTGGAGTGGAGGATGTACACCAAATCAAGGTCCAAATCCCATCTCTCTATATATCTCTACAAGACCTCATCTCTGAAGATGACTATCATCAAGAATGGTTACCTCAAATTGAACTAATGGATGAAATTTATTTAGCTGCTCTCACCCATCTTCATGTCTACCAAGAGCATGTTAAACATGCTTATAACAAGTACCTCAAAGCATGGGAACTTAATGTTGGTGATCTTGTCTTAATGGAAAATCAACATGTCACAAATATAGAGAAGAGTAAGCATGGTAAATTTTCTTTCAATTTGCTTGGACCCTACATCATAAGCCATAAGTATGGATAAGGAGCTTATCCTTTGTCCTCTTTCAAAGGAAAAATAGAACCTAAGCCTCTCAAATCTTTGCATATGCATCCCTTCTATTGTTATATAGAGATAACAATCATCATTTGTCTAGCTTAAGTTCATCCCTTTCAAACTGCATTCATTTCCCTCTTTTTAGTGGCAACCAACTAAACCTGAATCATGTGATTATTCATCACAATTATAGCCTAATCTTGAACTATGGATATCATATATTTATCCATGGCATGATTCTCATAGTACTTCCCATCTCTTTGAGATTAGTTCTTATAGTTTTTGTCACCTATACCTCTCTTTCACCTACTAAACCTTCATGTCAACCTAGTTTTTACATTCACAATGGTAATCCATTGATCAAGTCTATGTCAAGCAAAATCAAATCAAGACAAAGGCACTATCAAATATCAAAACAAATCATGGTTCATTCTTAGCATTCATAGACTGCTCCCTTGAAGGATAGCTATTAAAATCCAACTAAAATTTCCAAACGTATGGTGGATTTCTCCATTAAAGGATAACTATCAAAAACATTTATACTAGGCACATAAACTCGAACCACTCCCTTGAAGGATGGATGTGTAGCCCATTTGGAAAAACTAGCAATTTCTTGGAAGCTTCCTGTATTGATCAGCTTCTTCGACATTCAAGCACATAACAAACACAAAATCAAAATTAAGAGCAATAAAATTTTGAAATCCACAATCAGATTTCATAACCATAGTAGCTTGGAAAAGATGCAACTAACTCTCCTTAGTAGACTTCTTGCATCAATCAGTCTACGCTTTATATATAGACATAGACTTGTTTATACTACCTCTTTGGACACCTACAAAAAAAAGGCATACTAGTCTTTTTAACAATTCCAATTTCACCCATTCTCCCTCCATGTATCATATGCATGAGACTATGAGCTTACTTGACACAATGATATCAGGATACCTATCTATCAAACTTATGCACATTGATGCGAAGCATCTAAAAGACTTATTTTCACTAAACTAATCCAATTTTGGGTTTCATATGGGTCTTTACCAATAAATAGGCATCATGTTCATGAAATCCTATCACTATGGGCATGAATAATAAATATCACATCAAATGGATGAACATCATACATTCTACCAACAAGAAATGACATATGTCTATTAATGAGTCAAACACAATGTCAACAAGTCATAGCAAATCAGGAGCATCCATCATATCATAAACCATAAACATGTCATTACATAATCATAAGCATAAACCAAATAGCTAAACCAAACATTGAGGCATATATCATTTCCCATTTTACCCATATAACCATAGATAAATAAATGACATGTATCCTATCATAACCATAAGCATAATCAGAACATCCCATGCTTAAGATACTAAGAACAAAATCATAAGCATGAACCAAAGTCATAAGTCATAAGAACAAACCATAAGAAACTATCATATATATTAAGAATCCATCACATACACACTAAATCATAAAAAATAATAATACATGCCATAATGTGTCAGCTCTCTCTCAAAATGATATACATCTTGCTACATCAACACACATGCTAGAGTTAAAATCATATATAAATATCATATCATATCATACCCCTGGGGCACTCAAACCCTTACCACTGGTACCTTCAAAACCTCTACCTACTGGTGGCCCCCTTGAGACCCCTATATGACCAACTATGGATGCTCACTGACCAAGAGTAGCTACTGCTACTCCACTATCCATGCTAGCCTTGTACTCAACATATCTCATAGCATGGGGTAACTACTCCAGTACCATCTCCTTATAATAACATAACTCCTAGATCATGGTTAAGTATCATGCCCAAGGTACTGTATCTATCAGGCCTCTTATAATAATACCTACTCCTCCTATGCTAATCTACCCCTGAAGAGTACCAATCTGACCCTGCATTGTCATTATGTATGCCTATAAAGTGGACACCTACACCAATACCTAATTCCTCTCTCCTATCACAATGATCACCTACCGTTATAAATTAGTAGTTTATCCCTATAAGGTGGCCATTTGGACCTATAATGGTGCCACCTATCCCTATATTAAAGCAACCTATGATCGAGCTATCGCTAAACCAACCACCACCTAAGGGCTACCATATGCCTATGCCTACACCTATGCTAGATCCACATCCATGGTCTAATGTCCCTCATCTCCCTAGCTAAATTTTTTTGAGGCATACTAACCTTGATACCAAGAAACATACCTATCAACAATCCCCACATCATCAATGTGAGCCCTCATTGGCAACTCCTCAAAATCTCAAACTATTTATACCAACTATGGCTTAGATAGTAGGAACTCTCCCTCCTCCTACTAATACTACATCACATCAATAGAAATCCCCTATATAAGTCTAGACTATCTTTATACATGGTCAAAATAGATCCTCTTTGTCTCCATCTCCCACTAATTATATATCTAGTGCTAGCTCTATAGCCCTATCATTTGATACCTCAGCCCTACCCACTATGGCCATCCCACATATGGCTACCATATCACATCCTCAAGCACTAAACCCTTGATAACATCTTATAACTAATGGATATATCTCATCCTACCTCCTTCCCTTGTATAGGTGGATGACCTCCTCCATCGCATAAAACTAGCCACATAATCTATCGATTTGTAAGTGTCATAGAAGTGTACCAATCTGACCCTACATTGTCATTACCTATGCCTATAAAGTGGCCACCTACACTAATACCTAATCCCTCTCTCCTATCAAAATGATCACCTACCCTTATACATTAGTACTTTATCCCTATAGGGTGGCTATTTGGACCTATAATTATGCCACCTATCCCTATATTAAAGCAACCTATACCCATGCTATTGCTAAACCAACCACCACCTAAGGGCTACCCTATGCCTATGCCTACACCTATGCTGGATCCACATCCATGGCCTGATGTCCCTCATCTCCCTAACTAAAATTTGTTAAGGCATACTAAACTTGATACCAAGAAACATACCTATCAACAATCCCCACATCATCAATGTGAGCCCTCATTGGCAACTCCTCAAAATCTCAAACTGTTTCTACCAACTATGGCTCAGGTAGTAAGAACCCTCCCTCCTCCTACTAATACTACATCACATCAGTATAAATCCCCTATATAAGTCTAAAATATCTTTATACATGGTCAAAATGGATCCTCTCTATCTCTATCTCCCACCAATTGTATATATAGTGCTAGCTCTATAGCCCTATCATTTGATACCTCAGCCCTACCCACTATGGCCATCCCACATATGTCTACCATATCACATCCTCAAGCACTAAACCCTCGATAACATCTTAGAACTAATGGATATCCCTCATCCTACCTCCTTCCCTTGTATAGGTGGATGACCTCCTCCATCACATAAAACTAGCCACATAATCTATCTATTTGTAAGTGTCATAGAAGTGTACCAATCTGACCCTGCATTGTCATTACCTATGCCTATAAAGTATCCACCTACACTAATACCTAATCCCTCTCTCCTATAAAAATGATTGCCTACCCTTATACATTAGTATTTTATCCCTATAGGGTGGCTATTTGGACCTATAATTCTGCCACCTATCCCTATATTAAAGCAACCTTTACCCAAGCTATTGCTAAACCAACCACCACCTAAGGGCTACCCTATGCCTATGCCCACACCTATGCTAGATCTACATCCATGGCCTGATGCCCCTCATTTCCCCAACTAAAATTTGCTATGGCATACTGATCCTGATACCAAGCAACATACCTATCAACAATCCCCACATCATCAATGTGAGCCCTCATTGGCAACTCTTCAAAATCTAAAACTATGTCTACCGACTGTGGCTCAGGTAGTAGGAACTCTCCCTCCTCCTAGTGATACTACACCACATCAACAAAAATCCCCTTTATAAGTCCAAACTATCTTTATACATGGTCAAAATAGATCCTCTCTATCTCCATCTCCCACCAATTATATATCTAGTGCTAGCTCTATAGCCCTATCATTTGATACCTCAGCCCTACCCACTATGGTCATCCCACATATGGCTACCATATCACATCCTCAAGTACCAAAACCTGGATAACATCTCAAAACTAATGCATATCCCTCATCCTACCTCCTTCCCCTATATAGGTGGATGACCTCCTCCATCGCATAAAACTAGCCACATAATCTATCGATTTGTAAGTGTCATCAGGCACACTTAAGGGTCTTAGTACCCTGATATGCTCATACACCCAATAATGTAACACTAAGTTGATGTTGATCTCATAACACTAGTTTACCTTGAAATCCCACAACTCCCTCTATACCTACACCAATAACACCTATGCCTAGCCAAAGAAAGTCCTCCACAAGAGCATCTTGACCAGCACACTGAGCAACATATAGGGAAATTGCACACCAATAGAATCTAGAAACATGAAGCTTGTCAGAGCCATAATCATCATTAGGAGCAAGCTGATACACAGGGACATACCTAAATCCACCTACATGGAACAATACCTATCACTGATCATCACCATAAATCTAGTCTATATAATAGTCCCACTCCTCACTCTCTACATGGTATATTAGATCCCCACAGATGGGTAATCAAGTAATCTTCATGACATCCTCCAGTAATATCATGATCTCACCTATCAACAACTAAAATATGTTGGTCATTGAGTACCATCTCTTGATCAATGCTACCATTATCCCTAAATCTCATACCATGTGTTGATAATGTCATATTAAACCTAAGCTTATGGCCTCCATGTGTCTCCACTCTTCATTGCTCATCGCATCTCATACCTGCATGAAGAGTAAAAGAATGTGATCCTGTAGGTGAATCTACTCTCAAGCCTATATACCATTTAACATGTTAAAAACATATGCCTACATACACTATCTATTGATTCTATCATCTCAACACATCTATAAATAAAATAAAACCAAAATATGTCACTATTTTTTGGCTAGGCTAAGAACACCTTTCTCTTTGGCACCAACGATTGATGGTTCTCCCAACTGTCAATGGTCCCCTAGGCACATTTTACCTTGAAGCCTTGATCATCAATAGTTAGGATGACCATTGATGGTCCCTACGTACCATCAAGATGGTCTTCTGTACCCTACTTGTAGACAAATCCATCCCTATAGTTTCATTTTTACAACTACACTGATCTATATTATGAAACTACATCCTACCTACCATTTTTATACCCCTTAGTTCCCAAATTCTCCACATTTTATGTAATTTTCAAACTAGGGCATTCATAGGTCCAAAACTTGACAATTTAACCTAAAATTTCACCAAATCTTCTTATCGAATTACCATTTCATAATACATAAATCTACCACACTAGCATAAAGTCAAAAGCTCCCTACCTCATTCTGTGACTTATGCCATGGATGGAGCCCACATCCCTCCCTTTGGCCAAGCCCTCATCCAATATCCATCTTAGTTAATCACCAAATCACCAATTTAACTAATCATAACTCCCCACCCTAGAATCCACTTGGTCAACCCGTGATACAAAATAACACAGTCACCAACCGCTCTAGCATAACTTTCAGAGGTAAAATGTAAAAAGTAATAATGAATTTTTTCTTTAAATTTTTATCCATTTTGAATTTTAGGGTTTTCACTCTGACCACCGATGGTCAACCTAACCATTGAAGGTCAGCATGATCATCGATGGTTGACCCTAACCATCGATGATTAGATCTAAATTTACACCTACCCTACCATAGGACGTTTGTTCACATCCTATTCCCTACTTACCTATTTTCAACACCTATCTTACCCATGCAAATATACCATCTTTTTGACAAGAACTAAATTTGACTTAAAGATGAGGTGGGGTCTTGCATCCCCTCATCTATGTATGTAACATCTACTTTCCTAGTGCATATAAAGTTAGCTCAGCTGTAACCACCCACCATCACCCCTTTGCCCACCTCAATGTTGATCATTTTTTGCATTAGTTATTTTTGAAATATTTGTGATCCTTGTGCTTTGGTTTTTTTGAACACACCAACCAACTTTGCCATGTTACTTATACACATTTTGCACCACCTAGTACACTGAACTGAGTATTTGTGTCTTCTCGAGAACACTTCCTGCCTCAAATACCCATGACACTCAATCTATTAGTGTTTTCCCATGGACACACTAGAGCTAATTTAGAGACTAACAGGTGTATTCCACTACCATGCCTACATCAATTGTGTGTTACATTGGTCATTTATCTTCAATATATTGTCAACCATTGGCAACTTTCATCCTTTACATGATTTTGACTCTCGTACTTCATCATATTTTGTACGCTGATCATGTTACAAATGACCACCCTTATCACCACACCTACCCATTTATCAAACCTTTGCCCGATTCCATTTTATCTCTTCACTTCCTAGTTTGAGGGGGAACACCTCCTCCTAAACTAGAGGTAGCCCTGAATTCACCCAACTTTTGTTTTTGTTCTATAGCTTGTTGATTCAAGCCACATAATAAAAAAAGGAAAAATGTAGACACTAAAATCTTACACATTTAGATATTGACTGTCAAACCTTGAAACAAATCCTTAGATGTTATAAATAAATCAAAACCCACTTTTGTTTAACTGATCAACCTTAAAAATACCCTTTTTGGTTACTTATGATTGATGGCCTCAACCGTTGATGGTCAGGATAACCATCTACAATCACCTAACCATTGACAATCAGGATAATAATTGACAGTCAAGCCTAGATGTCTAGGATTTTACATGAAAATAAGCATGCAAACACCAACAATCACCCAATTACCTTTTCTAAATATAAGTTGTGAAAATCCTCACATGAGACCTTGTACAAGAAATTTATAATTATAATCACCTCTTAGACTTCTACTTCAGCCCTGGCCCTTCCCTATAAGAAGAGGAGAGTAATAAGACATCAATCCATTTAAAAATATTATCATGAGCTTAGGTACTTGGAGTTTCTTATTGCAAGTCATCTAGTGTTATCAAACATCATCAATAATCTATTTGAGAGAGCCAATCTACCATTGCATCTCAGATTAATTTTTTAGGCACTATCATTCTACTAGAATCAAACTAGATTCCACCTATGAATCAATAACATCTATTAATCAATTGACCCATTTATGGTGAGTCAAGTATTTGATTACTATTGTTTACCTATTTTCATCCCTTTTATAATTAGCAGACCTAGCATCAAACTTTTAGAATTCATTTTTTGAGTCCCATCATCAACTGTTGACAAGCCTAGAATTTGGACAATAAATCAATGATTATTAGACATAATCATCAATGATCAGACCTAACTACTTACGATCACCCTAACCATTGATGGTCACCTATGGTAGAAAAAAGAACCATCAAGCTAATTTGACCCTCTTACACCTAACTAAATCTACTTTTTTGCATCTCTGATCACTAGTAGGCCCCTTTATAATTTTCTAAGCCATACCCTGACCTGTTAGCACTAGTATTAATTAGTCTATCAGTAATTAGATCATTTATAGTATAATTTTATAACAAGTTTTATTGTATTCAATTTCAATACCTTATGATTATTGATGCAAGTACCTCATTTCTAGTTTATCAACTTGATTATTTTAACATGATGGATTGATAACCCCTAAGGAAGCCCACGCTTCTAGGATTTAGTCAGTGTTAGGCAATCCACTTGATTATCTGTCTAAAAAATAAATTTTCTTTAGTCATTTTTTATCTATAGGTTTTCCTCCCTAGCTAAAGAGGAGTTTGTCATAGTCTTTTGATTCAATGTGCACATTTTTATCAAGTATTTCTACCACAACCCATATTTCTAGTATTACTACCTTGTTTGGAATAATAGAAAAAATTGACTGAAACACATATGATTGCATTAAAAAGTGTCCAAAGTGTGCATTATTTATAGGTAAATAGATACTTTCAGCCCTTCCTCTTCAACCAATCCAAGTTGAATAACTGTTCATGCAATGGGGGCTTGATTTCATTGGAAATCAACCCTCCATATAGTGTTGGTCACAAATGGGTTCTTATAGCTATGAACTATTTAAAAATGTGGGTAGAGGAAGTATCCCTCAAGGAGGATAATGAAACTTCAGTTCTTTACTTTTATGAGAACATAGTTATAAGTTTTGAAGCAACTACAACCATAATTTCTAATAATGCCATGGCTTTCAAGGGAGTAAAGATAATGGAATGATCTATAAATATGTCATCTACTTGAGTAATTCCTCTAATTACTATCCCCAAGGTAATGGGTTGGATGAGTCCATTAATAATAAATTGATCATAATTAAAAAGAGAACTATAGAGGACAATCAAAGCATTTGGCATACTAAATTGAAGAAAGTCTTATGGGCTGATAGGATCTCATAAGGTTGTTATTGGTAACTCTCCTTATATGTTTGTCTATGGGAGATAAGTTAAGTTACCTATTTGACTTGAGTTTCTAGATATTGATTTGGTACATTAGCTTTAAAGTATGGAGAATGATCCTATGGAGATAAGATGGGTAGAATTAATAGCATTATAAGAAGCAAGAAATCATGTTATGCACACCATGGATTATCACCAACTTTGACAAGAGAGCTATCTAAAGAACATACAAAGAAAGGGATATTGTTTTTAAGTGAGATGATGATAGATCTAATATTGGTAAGCATACCAATTTTGATGCATTTTGGAGTGGAGCTTATATCATCATTGCTTGTAAGGAACACAATGCCTTTCAACTAGAAAGACTAAATGGAGAAGAATTGAGTATTCTAGTCAATGGGTACACTTTGAATCCATTATATTAAGGTAATTTTTATATATTTTTAAATATGATAGTAGGTTTTAAGTTCCCTAAGTGATTCATGCATAGGTGTTTTCCTTATTTCTTTTATGTCTTCCCTTCCTCTAAGTTTTTTATAACACATGTTTAACACAGTGTTTTTATTTGGTGCTGTCCAATTTTAGTTTATTTCAAGGTGAGTGTCAAGTTTGATTTCTAGAGTGACCCAATTTCAAAATGAAAAAGGATAAATCCACTGATCTATCAACTATGCAAGCATTCTACCCATGTGAGTAGCTAGTTTGTTGACCAATTTTGTCTACTAAGTCAAAAAGGTCAACCTTCTATAGATTGAAACTTTCATAGGGCTATTAAAACTTGTATGTTTTATTATAAATGTCTTGTAATGGTCTTGAAAGGTATTCATGTGGTCATACTTTTATTGGTTTATCATTTCCAAAGGTTTAGTCTTATATGACTTATCTAGTCCTAGAGGTCATTTATAGGTCTTAGTTTATCAAGGGTGACCAAAGTTATGACATGGTTTAGAGGCATTAAAATTGAGTATTAATTAGTTTTTAAGGTTATATTATCATGTGTTATAATTTCATTTTTTCCTTATGTGCTAAAAGATCATTTAACCACCTTTTTGGCTTGTTTTATGGAGTTGTATGTACTTAATTCAATTTCAAAAAGGTTTCCCAATATACCTAATGTTAGAGAATGTTCAAGAATAGTTAGATATTGACAAAATTTCATGTTCAATGTCCAAAGTGGAAAATATGCCACTTTAAAAGAAATTCTAGGTACTTACGTAGCCTTGGAAGATCATTTATCAGTTGGAAAAAGTTGAGTGTCCCTTGGACTCACTCAACTAATTTTCAAGATTTATACAAAGTTTTAGGTTATACATATACTTCAGGCACTCTCCTCCTATTTCACTATGTTTGGTATGATTTTATTTTTACTTTTGAAAATAAGTAAAACTTAAAGAAAGGGAAAGGTATAGATTAACTCCTCTAGTTACATGCTCTATGATCCATATAATGTAAATAAATCCTCTTTGGATTGGGAAGAATGATCTAAAATAAGAATAAGACTAGAAATGGGATTGATTAGTAATATTGGAGGGTGGATTTCCTAGCAAGTGCTAGATCTAAGAAGTATATGACTTCATTGGAAGGCTATCAATCCACTCATTTAATAAATCAAGTTCTGAAAATAATGATAAGAAATGCTTGTATAAAGGAATGAAAAGTACTTTAACACAAGGTAATAAAAAAATTTCAATAAAAATGATTAATTTTAACAAAATGACATTAAATTGTTTAAAATAAATGCTAAAGTGCTAAAATGTGATTCAGATAATTGCTTCTAACTCTATGTTATGATCAGGGTCAAAATACAAGATTTTGGGTTGGGGCTAATAGGTGATTTTAAATTTTTATTTGTAGAAAAATGAATTACATAGAGATCAATATCCATCACTAGATAATCAATGCTGGTCAAGGGTAATCGATGTCGATTAAGGGTAATCAATGCCAGTCAAGGATGACCAATGTTGGTCACAATGCGTTTGTCCTAGTTATGGTTTTGGGAAAAAAGGACATTAGAATGGTTGAAAAGGGGTTTAATGGGCTAATTAGGGGTTGGTTGATGGTCATAAAGGCATAATGAAGTCTTAAGGATATCAAACTTAGAGGTTTAACACTTAAAAGGTTTAGAATGGTTAATGAGGATTTGGTGAAAAAATGGGTATTTGGAGTTACAGAACTCCAACATAAAAGAGAGTGTGGGGAGAGATTAAAAGGGGGTAAAAGTAATAAACCACCAAAAACTAAATAATAAACTTATGAAAAGCACAAAATAATTAGCTATTATGGATTTTCTAGCCTAAAGATTACTTGAAGTTGAGTGTGAGCTGATTGTAAGCCTGAAACAAAATGGTTAGAGTAACAGTGCTTGAATCATCAATCTTGAGGTTATGAAGCACTTCCTGATCTCTGGACTAGTTCTCTAGTTCAATAGAAATATTTGATTCACACAAGAGTTTGAATCTTTCTCAAAATGATTCAACATCCTAAGCAAGGGTTATGGAGCATCCTTAAGTAATTGACATTGGTCCTAGTCAACTGATGTCAGTCGAGGGATGACCAACATCAGTCAAACTAGAAATTGTCTAACTTACCAAAAATAGTGTTTTGCACTTAATTTTGGTATTTAATACCATTGGAAATGGTTTGAGATCATTTAAGTAAGCATGGTCATGTAGGTAGAAATAGTCTAGGTTAGGACTTTTAATTCTAAGGTAGGAAATGGTTTTAAGGATAGGTGTCACTAAGTTAGCCATTGGCTTGGTTAGGGTGTTGTGTAAATAATATTTTATTAGCTTAATTAATTAATTAAGCTAAATGTATATAAAGGGGTAAATGGGTGTTTTAAGGGGTTTTTAAGAAATGTTCTAATCCAAGGGGGTCCAAGGGGGTTGAAAAAGTGTGTTATGACATCTATAACCATTGGTACAATTTTATAGTGTCTACATTTCCCCCCTCTTTATTACGTAGTTTACATCAACAAGATGCAAAATAAAAACTAATGATTTAGTGGAAGGTTAGATGCCCCAAGTGTGGGAGGAGGTGTTCCCCCTCAAACTAGGAAGTGATGAGGTAAAAATGAAGTCAGGTTTAGGTTTAACAAGTGGATAAGGTGGTGATAATGTTGGTTGATTGGTGAGGCTTGTAAGTGAAAAAGGTCACACAAAATTCAATGAAGTTTGAGATAATAGTTGCCATGGTTGTAAATAAGGGTGCACTTAGAAGAGCAAGTGATAGGTGAACCATGCCACAACATTAGGAATAGTTGATGTGGGATACACTTATAAAATCAAGTATTTTAGGTGAGGTATTTGTGTTCTTAGGGATCCAAAAGTAGGGTATGATCTTGATAAAATGAAATGGGTTATAGGTTTTAGGACCATAAGTGTGTAGGCTCCGATGCACCTAAAGGGATATGCACAAAATTAGAGAACATGTGGAAGGCCATTAAGTATGGCAAGGTAGTCTACATGGTTAAAGTGACCAAGGTAAGGTTGGTGAAAAAATGATGTGAATGGTTGGAAATATTGACCAATGTGGGGTAAAGTTGTTACAGGTGGCAATAAAGAATAAGGTTAATCTCTAATTACTAATGGATGAGCTAGATGCAAAGTGTGGTGTTGGTATGTGCAAAGGGATCCTTTAAGTGTGAAAGGGAGATAATAATTAGGTATGTTGTGGGTAGGGACTTGGTTCTAAAATCCTAATTTACTTGACTAATACCAGTTGTCCCAAGGCAAAACCTATCAACGTTGGTCATCCTAACCTAATAGGTTTGAGATTGATCGTCAACCAAACCCTAGAAAAGGGGTTGGTGACCAAAAAGAAAAAGTGATTATTGTTTGTGTTTAAAATATTTGTATTTTATGAGAGCAACTTGAGCCAATAAATTTATGTTTTGATGAATTTTTATTGTGAGAGGCGAGTGGATCTTGTGCAAGTGGTAGTGGGAAAGTTTTGTCTGTTATGTGATTGTGAGAGTGTTAGATAGGGTGATGGGTGGGACATGCATATAGATCATTTTGGAGTAAATTAATCATGTAGCTAGGTAGAGAACAAGCATCATGTATGGGGAAGGTGGTAGCTAGGAGATGGGTGCAACCATGATGATGGACACAATATGAGGTAGGTAGGATTGTGCTTTTTCCATTTTTGAAATTATTATTGTATTTGAATGGTGTGGCATATATATGGTACATAAAGTAGAGGGTAAGGTATATAAAGGTGTTAGGGTAAGGTTTAAATGTCTAGGAAGAGTTTTAAGTGAGGATTTGGGGAAAATTTAGGGTTTCAAGGTTTAGAATTAATACATAGTGACTAATGTTGGTTAAGGGTTGACTGACATCGATCGATAGGGAGTCAGTGTTGGTTGACATGTGATTGACATCGATAAAAGGGTGAATGTTAGGGGGTATAATCATTAGAATGTTTTGGAATTTTAGAATCCTTTAGATTGTGTGTGTGAGTATTTAAGAAGGTTTAAGGGTTAGAAAAGGGTGTAGGAGGTGTGTCTGTGATTGACTTAGCTAAGTAGGTGGTTAGGATAAGTGATAAAGGGTATAAGTCTAAGGTTGACTAGGAGTATCTATAGGTTAGAATAATTATAAAATTATTTTGGTAATCAAAATGAGATTAGGGTAGTCAAATAGGTTTGTTGGTATGGGTAAGTATGGTAAGTATATATGTGTGGTGTTTATAGTAGATTAGTTTGAATGTTTTGTGGTTACTAAGTTACAGATCTAACCCTAAAGGTGAGGTCTCTATTAGCAATGTGGGATTGAGTTTCACTACTACTCAAAGAGTTACATAGAGATATGTCTAGGGAGGAGTGGGCCCACATGATGGTATTGGGTCTAGGTGGTATGTGATACTATCAGTGCATGCCCTATGATATAGGTATGTTGGTGGCCCTCATCAAGAGATGGGATCTAGCCACCAACATGTTATAGATATCAATAGGAGAGATGATCATTATATTAGAGGACATTCATAGGATCTTGAGGCTACCTATATAAGGTCAAATGATGGAGCTAATTCATGGTGATGACTTAGACTCATAGATGGACCTATTATATGGTGAGCATGTAGTAGAGGCCTAATACCATGGCAGACGATTCTACTTCAAAGATATGTATCCATTGGACATAGAGAGGACTATATTGGTGATTATGGTAATGATAAAATTCACATTATTTATACTAATAGATTTGAGTGGTGGGAGGTATCACTGGGATTTAACTGGGGTACTAGTTAAGATGCATGAGGATCAGACAATGCATGCACGGGAACCAACATTATTGGTATAAGTTTATCAAAATATTTGAGGCTATTAAGTGAATAGATAGTATGGGATGAATTTATTATTATTAATTAAATATTGGAATTATGAGCATATCATCATTTTATGGCTAGTTGGATTGTCATGGGCAAAATGGCATGAAGAACAATTCAAATTTGGGTTCATGAGGTGGAGGTCAGATATGGAACTTCCATGGGTAAATGGGTGGTACAATATATAGCATGGTTCAAGCAATAAATAAATGATTTAGTGGATGGTGAGGTCATTTGGATACCATATGTGGGTTTCCCATCATGGAAGGAGTTGTGTGTATAGACCTTTTCCCTTCAAAGTTTTAGATGGATAAATGGGAGGAGGGATGGTGAGATGGATTTGATACCATTCAATTGTGTGCAACATTAGTATGAATTGGTTTAAGGTAATCCAAGAGTGTTCTCAATATATAGATGAGAGGACATAGAGGCACCACTTTCTCTGCCACATCCATAAGAGGATGAACTACTATATGAAGAGATACCAACCCCTACAATAATGGATTATGTCAGGGTGAGTCCAGAGTATATTTCTTGGTGGTAGAGATGGAACCCTATAAATATTGGTCGATATGGAAGATAGGGGCTTGATGTTGGAGGGGATGATTAACAGGGTGAGGAGTTAGGTAAGGAGGGTGAGGATGCATAGATAGAGGATGATGTAACCCATCTATAGATAGTTATTATAGAGAGGGATATAACAAAGGTAACATAAGCTACCTTATAGGCATCACTTACCTCTGTGACATAGGATAAAGACACAACATGATGATATCCAGGAATGGGAACATAGGAGAGGGATATTTTTAAGGTATAACTATCCATCATCACCCACTAGAGAGACTCTGCATAGGGATAGTTGACCATTATAACTCAAGAGAGGGATGGTCTATAGGCATTGTTGACCTTAGTTAAAAATGAGAGGGATGCTCTAAGGTAGGTAGGAGGATGATAAAAAAGTGAACCATCTCTGAGCAGGGCTAGAGCTATCATGAGACCACCATAGAACATTGAATTGAAGATATATACTAGGATAGTGTAGGAACTAAGATACTATGAGGGACATGTTATCACTAGACTTCTAGATGTGCCTTAGTACACAAAGTATCTAGTAGAATAGGTTATGTTGAGGAGCCCTAGTAGTGTTTCACCTGGTGGTGGTACAACATCCATAAGTGCACATACAGGTCATAGAGATGGATATGGTTTAGGGTATAGTAGTGCCCCTACACCATAGATTATTGTCTACTATGCTTATATTATGATTTTGATTCTAGCTTGTTAGGTGTTGTAGCAAGATGTACATATCATTTTGAAAGTGAAATGGATATATATATATATATATATATATATATATATATATATATATATATATATATATATATATATATATATATATATATATATATATATATATATATATATATATATATATAACACTTGGTTTTAGTTATGATGTTTATTTATGATGGAATATGATGTTATGGTGTTATTCATGATTCCTTATTTGATGCTTATGTTATGATGATTTATGATGACACATGGATATGATGACATGTTTGGGTTATGGTTATTGTTTGGCGTTTTTACTTTTAGAAAGTGTATGCTTGATGTAACTTATTAGATTTATGATATGTGTGAATGAATCCATGTGATCCCATATTTAGATGCATATGGGATTTGGATAACATAGTTTGTCAATTTATTTATCTAGTGTATAAAAATGATTAAACATTGCTTAATTTATACCTAATAGAAACTTGTTATGATTTTTATGTGATAAATTAATTTGACTTATGCTTGATGATAAGCAATATTTATTGGCTTATAATGTATAGATGATTTATAAACCAATACGTGATTTTTTTTTTTGATTCATGGACCATAAATAAATTATGATAATATTTATGTGATGGAGAATGTTGTTGACTTAGGATCATTTATGAGGTGATTGATGTAGTTTAGTTATGCTGATGATAATGACTATGGTGTGGGAAATAAAATGTTTTCATGATAATAAAAACACCTAAATAATTGATGTGTATGAGTGAGAAAATAGAATGTGACATTAAAAATTTATTTGTCCTGTTTATAATGGTAAAATAATATGTATTTAACACTCATAAGTGAATTATGATGTCATTTATTTGTAATAGATTGAATGAGAGATGATTTAAAATGTTCAAAACTGCCTTAACATACAAATTAATTTGGTGAAAATGTTATATGTGAAAAGAGTAAATAAATGAGAGAATAATGTTTAATCAATCATAAGACAAATGCCTTAATGAATGTTTCAACAAGTAGGCATGATGAAGAAGGAGACATAGTGCTCTTTCATTGGGAAGGACCAAAATAGCAAGATGGATTGGCTTATGAACATAAGCCCCTCTCATGCCTTACATTACAATTTGTTCATTTGTTTTACGAAGTATATTGATCATGTAGTGTCAAGTAAGTTCAAAATCCTTTTATTTTTAGAGGGTAAAAAGGGGGATGGATGGTAGTGGAACCTTCTATTAGGGACAAATTTCCCCTTTTGTAGGTGGCCTAAGAACCATTATAAAGAGGTCCATGCCTTATTTTGGTGTAGACTGATCAATGCAGGAAGTATATTATTACTTTTATAAAAGTTGATTTAAGCTTTCTTTGGATACATATATTTTTTTGATTTTTGGAATTTTGACTATGGGTCTTTTTGGTGCTTTTGTGGTTGATAGGTTGAGGAAGTTGATTAATGCAAGAAACTTCTATGTGATTTTTTTGACAAATTTTTGACTTAGCCATCCTTCAAGGGAGTGGTCTATGTTTTATATTTATTTTATTTTGATAGTAGTCCTTCAAGGGAGCAGTTTATCTTTTTAAGCAATTCTAATTTGTTTTGGGTAGCTGTCCTTCAAGGGAGAAATTTGAAAGTTTAGATATGACCCATAATATATTATATTTTTGGTTTTTTGTTTTTGTATACATGGACTTACTTATATAGGCTTAAGGTTTTCTTTTATGAGGCTAAAACCATATCACATGAAGGTTAAATGATGGGTGATAGAGTGTTTAAGAGACAACGGCCATAGGGATCCATCCTATAAGGGACAAAAAGTATCCATGAAAATCATACCATGGGTAGATTCATGGTAACCATGACTAGAATTTAAGATAAAAATATGATCAATAATCACATGACTATTTTATTTAATATGTTGTCCTTAAATTAAGGAGATAAAGGTGATAATTTTTTAAAATAGAGGATGAGATTAAGTTAGACACAAGGTGTTTTAGAACTTGTTTTAAAAAAAAATGGATGCAAATGTAAAACATTGAGGGGTTTAGGTTTTGGTCTTCCCTCCATGGATGATAACTGATAGTCTCCTAACCCATATTTATCAATGATAATCAATGATCCAAGGTAATTGGGAGCAAACTTGCTCTGCTAATTCTTTCTATGTTAGTTACATGTTGATTTTCCTCTAGGATGTGGTCATCGATATTGAATTCTTGCTCTCTTATGTGTTTTTTTATAAGTGTGCTTGATTAAAAATTGATGGACATGAAGATGGTTAGGTGTGACCAAATGATGCTCATCAAGAAGATTAATTTGGGCTAGACATTATTGGTGATAGTATTCATTCGAGACGATATCCTTTAGGGATATACAAAGGGAGGGAATTTGCACTTCAAGAGGTAAGACAACCTATACACCATAGATAAGTGAGAAAGGGGTGGCACATGTAGGGGTTTGAATGTTAACTCAATATGCCCATAAGGCAAAAGTCTTGTGCAAGTGCCAATTCCTACATGATTTATTGACCACTTTGGTTAGCATTTTATTAAGAGTTTTGTTAGAGGTTATAGCTTGTCCATTAGCTTTTGGATGGTATGGAGATGAGAATATTAAATGATTTTCCATTATTGTGATGATTTTGTGAGGAACACCAAAAAGGCATATGATATGATGATTGATGAAGTTAATAATTTTATCAGCTTTGGTTGAGATGAGGGGAATAACTTCCACCTATTTGGTGAAGCATTCTATTACAATGATGATAGAGTGATGTCTTTGTAAAGAATAAGGGTTAATTTCACTAATGAGATATAATCCCCACTAAGAGAAGAGCCAAAAATCCTTAGTAACTTAAAGGCCATGACTAGGAACATGATGCAAGTTGGTGTGTTGATGACACTTGACACACTTATTGACATAATGAATATAGTCTTGGTTAAAGGTAGGCAAATAGTAGCCAAGGAAAATGATGCACTTAGCAATAGCTTAATCACTAAAGTGTCCTCCACAAATCCCATCATGAGTTTCTTTGATTATGTGAGGGATTTTGTGACTACATATGCATCTAAAAATGAGGCCATCAAAGCCTCAATTATAAAGGATTCCCTTAGTATGGTATAGTGAGAAGTATTTTGTATAAAAGCTAATTTACCATTTCTATAGAGGTCAGAAGGGATGATGGCTAAGATAAGGTAGTTGAAAAGTTACTTATACCAAATATCAGGTTGGGTTTCTGTTGATACTTCTAAATGAACCATAGGTGTGGTTAGTGTTTAAATAACACTTCTCATTTTAGAATTTAGAAAATTTAGAGCATGAGTTGTAGGTTTTGGCAATGTAGTTTCATGTGATGAAATAATAGTAGAGCAAGATAATCTATTCCATAATATTTATATGATTTGGTAGTTGGGATCCACTTTAGTCTGTTCATTGTGAATTGTAAAGAGTCTATGTTAATACTTAGTGAATTATATCCAGATTTAATCTACAGACTAATCTAAATCTGTATCTATAATGAATCTAAAATTGAAGTGATCTAATAAAAAGGGAGCAAAGAGAAGGGTAAGGTAGAAAATAAATTAGTAATTTCCAATTTTGGTCTCAAAAATTATGAAAAAGCATCAATTACAACTGAGTATGCATTTAACCAATATATAATACAATATAGCCTAATCTCAAATCCTACTATATATCAAGAAAAATTCAAAGGTTAATGTAAAGAGTCACAAGTAAGAACCAAGTCTAGTTTAAAGATACACTACTATAATCAAATAACATTTGCACATCTAAATACAAAGCAAAATGAAGTGAAGCAAAACCTAAGATCTTAAAACTAATCTAGCATATGCACAGATTGGAAACCCTATGATTAGAAAATGTAACTCAAAATTAAAAGACACCATTAAAATTCAAGACATCTACTAGCAATTGAGAGAAAAGCTATAAAACAAACTAAGATTAACAAAGATTCAAAGAATTCAGGCCCTCCTTCTAGCACCATCATGAACTTCTCCTCTTGATGCTTCTAAATTAACCATAGGTTCTCTTAGTATTTAAAGAACACTATTAATTTTATAATTTAGAAAATTTAGAGCATGAGTTGTATGTTTTGTCAATCTAGTTGCCTGTGGTGAAATAGTAGCAGAACAAGATAAACTATTCCACAATATTTATATGATTTGGTGGTTAGGAACCACCTTGGTCCATTCTTTGTGAATTGTAGAGAGTATATGCTAATACTTAGTAAATTATATCTAGATTTTAGCTACAGACTAATCTAAATGGGTATTTATAATGAAGCTAAAACTAAATTGATCTAATAAAAAGGAGCAAAGAGAAGGGTAAGGCAAAAAAAAATGAGTGATTTCTAATTTTAATCTCAAACATCAATTGTAATTGAATATGCATTCAACCAATATATAATGCAACATAGCCTAAGCTCAAATCCCACTATATATTAGACAAACTTCAAAGGACAATATAAAGAGTCACAAGTAAGAACTTAGTTTACTTTAAAGATTTACTACTATAATCAAATAGTATTTTCACATCGAAATATAAAAAAATGAAGTGAAGAAAAACCTAAGATCTTCCAACTAATCTAACATATACAAAAGTTATAAACCCTATGTTTAGAAAATACAAATCAGAATTCAAAGACACCATTCAAATTTAAGACATCTGTAGTCATATAAAATGCAAAAATTGGTAACTTTAGTATGGCTAGTGACACTCGACCGTTAGGTCCCTCATGCTTGCTTTCATGATCCTCTTAGGCTTATTTTCATTGATTCCTAGTCATCCTTAGCATTGAAGACTTGATCCTAGCTGAGATAAACCCCTCTTTTCATGAAAAATCAATCCCTCTAGGTCCCATCTTCTCAATATAGTAGTGGCACACTTGGACTATAACATTGGTGCCACTACTATTCACTTTCGGTGCTATTATCCAAGCTATTTTCTAGCCCAAACAATTTATTTTGGTTTCCCATCCCTATCCTTGTCAGCCTAATATGAGGAAATTCAATATATGACCAATAGATCCCTTTAAAATCCCATTTAAAAATCATTTGGAAAGGGTTAGAAATTATCACTAAGCAAGCAAGACTACTCAAACAATCTTCCCTATTTTATACATACAGCTAGCCAACACACTTACAAGCTCATTCAAGACCTTACACTAGTCCCTAACAACCTAAAACACATCTAGTTTAGCATTCTACATCTTCACATACATTATTTCACAAAGCACATCAAGTGGGAGAACTACATATGGCTTGATCCCTCTTTGAAGTATTGGTATGTAGGTATTATGCCCACACACAGGGTGTGAAGCACATCCAGTGCATCTTACACACACTAACACCCCCACCTCTTACTCAAAATTGGTCAAAGCATAATGGAAGATAGGGTTTGAAGAAATAATCTTATCTATAGGGAGTTATATAGACTTCAAGCTAATGAAACTTTGCAGATAGGGTCACACAGACATAGCGAATAAAACCCAAAAATCTTAGATCTCAGGACAACATCAATAGAGATGGACTATAACTCCAGTACAACTACTATCTAGTTTTGATGCTCTTATCAAATCACAAAATGATGTTTAGATCTCAATTTATGATAGTGTCTCAATCTTGCATAGTGAATTCTAGCCTCTGTCTCAGTCGAATCAATTAGTTTTTAGCTAAGTTTAATTTTCTCCCTCTCATTACTATTCTTAGAAAAGTCTAAATTATAATTAATTTACACAAATTAGTATCTTAAGTATTGTCTATTTATTTATTGATTTTACTACTCAGATCCTTTAATTAAATTAGGAATAATACACTAATATTCCCAAAATTATTAAATCATTTGGTGAACCTGACTTCATTTGCACGTAAAAACTCTAGAAACCCTAGGGTAAATTTCCTACTATTTTTTCATATATTTTTCTAATTTTTTACCTACATAATAAAATAATAAATTAGCATTAAATTTTAAAATTTTGTAGTAATTTTAAAATAATTTTATTTTAAACCCTAGTTGCCATACTAGGTCCCAATATTTTTCCGATCATTTTTTGAATTTTTACTAGCATATTTAAATCAGATAATCCATCCAAATTTCAAAATTCAAAAGTAATTTTCAAAAACATTTATTTTTCAAAACCTTAGTGGCATCTACTAGGTCTCTTTAAATCACTAATTTTACAATAAATTTATGATTTTTTACTTGAATATATAACTCAAAAATTCACTTTCAATTTCAAAATTTCATAGCAAATTACTCAAATAATCATCTTTCAAACCCTAGTTGCATGTACTAGTTCCTATTTTCTTATTAAGGTATCACCTTACATGTATGTGAACTTTTTATCCTTTTTATGCAATTTCAAGTTAACTATTTTTAGGACTTTACATTTCCTACATTCAGTACTTTCATTTTCCATCACTTTGTCTATTACAAATTATTGCAAAAACTTCAATCAAATCTCAAATTATTTTCCTACTTTAACAATGGCCCAATATATCAGTTTTGATGAAATTGTTAAAAGGGAACTTCAATAACTCTTAACTAAACACCTTGACATGCAAGATGCCATGCTTAAAATAATACAAGAAGAAAAACAAAGAGTGCAATCTTCTCAAACCACAGACCAACTAGTTACAAATGACACTACAAAGGTAATTATGTCTTAACAACCCTCTATAGTATCACAACCTACCTCTATGCCATTAGCTACAACTAGTACATCTTTGTCTCCTGCTATGGTAACCCTTGTTCAAGAGATAAAATCTCTTCAATCCAAGGTGCTACATCTTGAGCAAGGTGCTTCTAGACCTACATAGGCTTTGGATTCTTTTGCTCTTCTACATACACCATTGACACATCACATTGCTTCTACACCCTTGCCATAATGTTTTGTTCAACCCAATCTTACTCTATATGATGGCAAGGGTGATTTAGAGACACATTTGAGAGCCTTTCATGTAGCATGCTTGGACTATGTACCCAATGGCTAGCTACTTACCAAGCTATTTTCATGAAGCCTAAAGGATTATGCTTTACAATGGTTCTATAGTCTATCAAATCAGTCAGTCAATGCATTCAATCCTTTATATGACATGTTCTTAGCTCATTTCAACATTAACATTGGTGATAAGGTCTCATATGCTCAAGTTGTATAATATAAATAAAGGGCAAATGAGTATCTCACAGAATATGTTCTCTGATATAAGACTATTTTAGCTAAGATGACTAGTCCCATGGCCGATCAAGAGTTACAGAATATCTTCAAACAAAGTCTTCTACTAGCTTTGCATGAATCAATTATTTTCAAAATATTCTCTTCCTTTACTAAATTATGTCACACACTAAATGAAACAAAAGTCAAGTTAATTTCAATGGGCAAACTCAAGTACATAAGTATCTCAGACACAATAAACAAGAGTAATAAAAAAATCCCATACAAAGTAAAGTTCAACGATAACAAGATTTAGAATTAACCTATAGTTAATATAGATTTATATCCCCCTTAACGAGTGGTTTTATTAGCACCTCCTTGGTGAACCTTCACCAATCTACTAGTTTCTCCAGCCAGTGTTTTACAACAACTATTAGAATGTAACATCATATCTCTCCCTCCTATTCAAGAAGTTGACCTAACAAAGCCTCTTCCACAGGGATATGATCAACATGAATTTTGTGAGTTTTATAGGGCACTAGGCCATACAAAAATAGATGCATCAGTTTGAGACAAAAGATACAAGATTTGATAGATGGCACTCATATTGATCATGGCACTTTAGTTGACCATCCTCAGGCAAAGCAAACATAATATAAAGCTTTTAAAATATTTTCAAATCCTTTTCCATAACATTTCAAATAGGAAATAGGTGACACATCAAGTGTTCACCATGCATATCATGCACATCCCCCACTATATACATACAAGGAACCTTCAATTGAGACACATCCTATAAGCAAAATGATTGGTGTATACAATTTCAGAGTTCTAGATAGACCTTCCATCTCCTTCTCAAAGTAGGAGATAATTGAGGATGATACATATTATCATGTATTCTTTATCAGAGCTTACATTCATAATCATCTTATTCATAGTGTTCTCATAGACAATGGATCTTGTGTGAACATTTGTACTATGACATTATTACAACATTTAGGATATTTAGAGAAAGATATTACACTGAGAGACATAGTTATTAGTGGAATCAGTGGGCATATATAGAGTTCATTGGGTGAGATTGAACTTCTTTTATAGGTGGGTAACACATGTGGCCACACCACTCACTATTGTTCCTAGTGTAGGAGTTTCCATTATGTTACTTGGTTGAACATGGATTCAAAAACTTTGAGTAGTACCTTGTAAAATTCATAGATGCATGAAATTCATCCATGCTAATCAGGTTATTATAGATGGTGGAGTTCCTTATGAGTTACCTCTCCCTAACTCAAAGCCATCTTCTACTTTGTAGTCATCAATTTCAGTTCACTCAACAGTTTTCATTCAGCCACCAGTTCTAGTTATTCTTCCAATTCTGATTTAAGAATAATTGAGGGATCCATTTCTTGCATGGAGAGTTCATACATATCCACAACTTCAAGATTCTAGAAACCTTCTAGCTATAGTGTTCACACCCAGGGTAGTATCATTGAGATATCATGCATCTACTCATTGAGCACATGTTCAAAGAATTTTTTCTACTACCAGATGGGTCCCTAAGATCCCTATAGTTGCATCCACTTCTCAGAGTTATAGGGGAATCCCATAGTTGGTTTCTACTTCAGAGATTTCAAATCATTTACAACATATACAAATTTTAGAGCCACAGTCTCAAAATTTCCATCGTGCTTCATGATCATGCACGATTCCTCTCCTTGATACATGACACCATGATAAGGAGTCTCCCATCAGACTCATCATTTAGTATCATTTCTCCTCAATTTTACCTATAAACAATTTATTATGTTTGATTGTACATAGCTTATAGTTCAAAATATCAAAAACATTCAAATATTTCAAAATACAAAAGCATGCAAATAATTAAAAAACATCAAAAACATTTCAATTGTATACATCATCCATGCTTTACATTTATACTATCATGCTAGACTTACATATGCTATTCTATGTTTATTATTTGTCGATTTATCTACATTACCATACTTCACTTGATATTATTTTGAGTGTGTGCAGTGACATCTATCTCTTTGATTTCTTTACTCTACCCATTAAGGGGGAATCCTACTTTTACATCGAGACACACATCAATATACATACCCGCTTGGGCATCTTCTACATGATTGCACCATCTAGGTTATGTCATTCCTACACCACACATTCTAGTTATCATGTTGATGTGTATTACTCACTTGCTTATATAGAATTACTCTATCGACACTCTCTAGTATATAGCACTTGTGTATTTCTTAGTATATACCTAGTCTTATACTCACATGTCTTGTTTACTTTCCCTCTAGGTTTGATTAGTTAGATGTGATTATACTTCTAGTTCCTTACATGCTTTTTTTTCTTGCTTAACATAGCTAGATTGTTTGCATTTCTCAATTCTTGTTTGTCTCTTATATGTGCTTTAGGACATTTTCCAATGTCCTTTTCTTCTATTCATGTGTATGCCTTAGGATATTTTCCAATGTCCTTTGCCTGTACTCTCTATGTTATTTTGGATTCCACACCAAATTTTCGTGCTTCAATTATATGTGTATGTGGAATTTGAACATGTCTTGTATGCTTTATTTCTAGTTTAAGTGACATGTTCTCATGTCCATTATTTTCTTGGCCCTTAGCCATTTTTGTATTCTTATTTCTTCTTTCCTTGTGTGGTTATTGATTATTTTCTTCTCATTGTTTACAATGCCATCATTCACATCATGTATTTATCTTACTTTCTTAGATGCCATGATGGACATCATACTCCATCCCTCTAACTAATAACTTAAAACTAACTAGACTTTCATTTACATCTAAACATATTGCACATGTTCATACATTACTATATCCATATAGGTATACCCTTGTTGATCGAACATCTCTCAATACAAATCATGTTATATCTTAAGATATCTTGTTGATTACCATTGCAATATCATGTATCTTTACAACATAAGGCCCTTACAAGGCTCTTTCTTCTAAGGGTAATCATTGCAGGGTCTTCATTCCTACCCTTAAAAGAGGGGGAAATAAACAAGGGTTTTGTCTCATAGATCAGAGCTTTTAATGGTCAAAATAGTAGCATTTAGCACACTTAGGATAACAACCAGACATCAAAATAGTTAGAATAGATCAAGTAGAAAGTCAAGAATCTAGAATAATTAATAGATTTAGCCCTAGACAACAACACCCAACTTGGAAAATATCATTATTGCCACTAGTGTCCAATTTTGGTGCTCTTATCCAAATAGCAAAAAAACTAGATTTTCTAGAAATAAACAAAAAGGTAAGTTTAGTTACAATTTTGTTAGCTATAGTTCAAACATAAGTTAGTAGTTTTAGCATAGTTTTTATCAAAAAATATAGATATAGAGGGAATAATGCATAGCATGATGACTCTCTTTTCTAGTTTTAGATAGGGTAAGTGGTACAACTTCCAGATCAAAATCCATGTTCTAGACACTAGTGATTGGGGGCAACGTGTTTGACATATTTCTTTCTTTTCTTTTTAAATTTAACATTACATAGGCATTTTTAGTAGTTACATGCCTTATTATATCTTTAGGTGGTTGGCATCATTTTGGAATGTACTTCATACAAGCCTAACTTCTTGAGTTCCTAAGTTTTAGAGTGGCTTTATTACAATCCTAGTACACCAGTTCCAAGTGGCTTTCATACAAGCCTAATCTCCATCTTTCAAAATGGCCATGAGTGACATTGTTTCCAATATACATTTAGCTATCCATACCAACATTGTCAAATCACAGTACATTCATGGTATTTAAGAGCCATCTCATATGACATACACTTCATATTAGTATCAGTTCATAGCTTCACTTCATAGGGCAATGATGGAGCCAAAGGACTAGCTAGCCTTTATATTCTTGATAAATTTATCCATAAGGACTAGACACACAGTCCAAACATTGATCAACACATGCAAAACCACCTAGCTTCACTT
Organism: Torreya grandis; assembly: GCA_037957365.1. Taxonomy (NCBI): domain Eukaryota; kingdom Viridiplantae; phylum Streptophyta; class Pinopsida; order Cupressales; family Taxaceae; genus Torreya; species Torreya grandis. The sequence goes on along the minus strand of JARHVA010002774.1, from coordinate 376,288 downwards.
AGTGGGTAATGATGGAGCCAAAGGGCTAACCTTTGAATTCTTGAGCCACTTTCAAGGAATTGAGCACTCAACTCTGTTCATGATATTGCTCCTAGTTTAGCACACATCCAACATTACTCAACATCATTCAACATCATAATAGGTTTTGTATTGGTCCATGTACTTGATGATGTGTATTCATTCCTTTCTCTTCTTCTCTCTCTTACCTAGCTTTGTACGTTCTTATTTTAGATATAGTGTATATAGTAAGAACTGATCTACTTTCTATTTACCCTTATAGATTCACACTTCACAACATCCTCTCTCTATCATACCCAACATCACATAGATTCATGAGCTTCACCCTTATAGGTAAGTTCTGGTACACTTTTTATTTTTCCTTTATCCTAGTATTTCACTTTATTGCATCACTAGAATAAAAGGGGGGAAAATATAGTCATATAAAATGTAAAAATTGGTAACTTGAGTGTGGCTAATAACGCCCAACCCTTAGGTCCCTCATGCTTGCTTTCATGACCCTCTTAAGCTTATTTTAATTAATTACTAGTCATCCATAGCCTTCCAGACTTGATCCCAATTGATCCAGACCCCTCTTTCCATGAAAAATCAAACCACCCAAGTCCTATCTACTCATAATAATAACACCAAACTTGGACTATAGTATCGGTGCCATTACTATTTGCTTTTGATGCTATTATCCAAGCCTATTTATGTCCCCAATGGTCAATTTATCTTGGTTCCCCATCCTTATCCTTGTTATACTAATGTGATCAAATTCAATCCATGACTAAGAGATCCCTATAAAATCCTATTCAAAGATACTTTGGAAAGGGTTGGCAATTATCACCAAGCAAGCAAGAATACAAGCAACACTACTCAAGAAATCTTCCCTATTATATGCATACAAATAGCCAACACACTTACAAGATCATTTAAGTTCTTACACTAGTCCCTAGCTACTTCAAGCACATCTATTTTAGCATGTACATCTTCATATACATAATTGCACAAAGTTCATCAAGTGGGAGAACTACATATGGATTGATCCCTCTTTAGAGTATTGGTATGTAGGCAACGTACCCACACACGGGGTGTGAAACACATCTAGTGAATCTTACCCACACTAACCCCCCTTGCTCAAAATTGGTCAAATAATAATGAAAAATAGGGTTTGAAAAAATAATCTACTCTACATGGGTCTATACATACTTTTAGCTAATGAAACTTTGCATACAGGGTCACACAAACATTGTGAACAAACCCCAAAAATATTAGATCCTCATAAAAGCAATAATATAGATGAAATATAACACTGATGTCACTACTATCTAGTTCTGGTGCTACTTTCCAATCACAAAACAAAGTTTAGATCTTAGTTTATGATAGTGTCCCAGTCCTACGTAGTAAGATCCAGCCTCTATCTTAGTCAGATCAATCAATTTTTAGCTAAGTTTGATTTTATCCCTTTCATTACTGTTTTTAGAAAAGTCTAAATTATAATTAATTTAAATAAATTAGTAGATTAATTATTATCTATTTATTTAATGATTTTACTACTCAGACCCTTGAACTAAATTAGGAATAATACACCAATATTCCCAAAATTATTAAATCAATATCTACTAAAAATTGAGAGAGAAGCTATATTAGAAATTGACAAATCAAATATGGACAATCCTTGCAGAATTCCTTGATTATGTTAATTGATTCAAGTGTAAAAAAGTCACTCATAAATCCCTTCCTCTTAAAAATGGTAATACATGCCTTTATAGAAAGACCAGGTAGTATACTACTTAGTTACAAAATACACGTGTACGAAGATAAGGACAACTATCCTTACAAGTTATAAAATACATGTGCTTTTCACAATCATACTGACCTAGAGGAAAATATGCTAAAAAATTCGCATATGCCTTTACAATAGAATATTCTATTTAAAAAACTTATAAAATTTTGAAAAATAAAATATTGCTTAATTTGCTGGTGGAGCCTCTAATTGCCATTGTTAGAGGATGCTCATGGATTTAGCATGTTGTTCATCAACTAGCTCTAGATCCATAATAGGCTTCATGATACACTCCTCTTGATCCACCAAGTCATCAACTTCCCTAGAATTCTTGGCCATGGTTTCTTTAATGTTCTTAGCTTCATTTATCCTTTCTCCTACATTGAATATCATGTCTAGGATCTTACTATTATTAGCCCCAAATTTGCATTGGATTTTTCCTTTGATATTTTGGGTTACCAAAGTAGCCCTATATTTAAATTCTTCATCAATTATGATTCTAAGGACATTGGGTTGTGTAGGATCTATGATCATAGTCCCAAGAAGTTGCTTAATTCTTTTAATTAACTCCTTATCATCTTCCAAGAGTCTTTCCATATCATTGTGCCAAACACTCAAAATTTGAACCTTGTCAACCATAATTCCCAAAATTATGCTCAAGTGTCCCTAATTAATGGTTTTGAAGCTTGGGATCTGTTTCCTTGTTCAAATATTAAGGAGTTGGGTAATTTTTTTCTTTAAGGCTTGCCATTGGGTAACCAAGCCCTTGGCCAATACACACTACCCTTATAATGCACTCTACTTTAGTTTCATTATTTTGAGTACTTCAAACATGTCATAAAATTACTCATCAAGCATTTTGGTCATTGCCTTAGGAACTAATAGAATTGCCTATGTCTACAAGTTTTCCTTTTCTCTTTCCAAATTTAAGATCCTTTGCTTCAGCCCCTAGACTCCAGCTTTGGCTTGTGATAATTGGGCATCAATCAAGCTTTCCACATCCTCTTCATGAATTGTAGCTTCACCAAGATGCTAGTCCTCCACTAGGGTTAATCCCATAAAGGGCTCCACCTTTTGAAAGGTAAATTCCTTTATTTTAGCACAAATATCCTTATTGTAATCCTTTCCAATCTAGCTATTTAAGGGTTGAATTGGAGGGTAGTGACTAGATTCTTGAATTTAGGAGGTTCTAGGACCTCCATACCTGAGCTACTTTATGTCTCTAGGGCATTCATTCTTTTACTTTTTGGTCTTTATGTGACCATAATTATTATTTATTCTTGATATTTTACTATAGCTCTAATCCATGGCTTTATGTCAATTTGTGTCTCAACATTAACAACTTTTGTCAAGGCCCATAAATGAGAAAGAGAAGGAATCTTTTGTAACTTTCCATAAATGAACTAGTTAGGAATGACTAGTCCATGAATTGGAAATTCATCATTAAAGAGATTGATTTCACTGGTGGGGTGAGTGAAAGTCAATCTTGGTCTCTTCTTTGGTCTAATAGGGACCAATGCTAGTTCTACCTTCCTCTTTTCTTGGGATGCCATAGGGACAAGCTCTTTTCCTTTATCTTCCTTAGGATCCTCTTTCCTGTCTGAGTCATAGGCATCAACAAGTTCATTGAGGGCACCCTCAAGTATTTATTCTAGATCCAAGGCCATCATATCAATATATTGAATTATGGAAGGTGGTCTTTGGTGAAGTTTTGAAGGTGGTGGTCCCTCCCCAGGTCTCTCTTCCAATCTCACATCTCATAATTTATCTTTTCCTTTGCCTTATTCATCCTAATTTTTCACAATTTTCCCTTGAGGCTATGGATATGATTTTTTTTCTTAGGTTTGTTCTTGGGCCATTCTTGATGGACCAGGTAGCAAGTGATACTACAAAGGTAGCATTTACCATGTCTCTGTTGAGGGCTTATCATCCTTAGTTAGCCTATGTTCAATCTTGATGTTATGGCCTTGGATCTTGGACAATAATTCTTAGCTTTAATATATATGGTGTCATAAACACCAACTTGATGTACATATTCAAGCTTTAGGAGCTTCTTATCTTTCAAGTGGCTAGCCACTATACCCATAAGATCCCACATCTTAAGTTCATCAAGTTGAAAACCAAATTAATCTCACTGTTTAGCCATGGTCTCAACCTATTTCCAATCTTAAATTATGGTGGTTCAAATGATAAGAGGGAAGGGGTGGAGAATTTCTTCCTTATTTCTTTACAAGTGCCATCAATGCCATGCAGGAACTAGGGAGCAATTTTTTACTCAGCTAGCTTGGTAGCAACATATATTGGAAACTTGCAAGGTCGAGACATGATCCCCTCAATTTTGATAACTTTATATTTAGTGTAGTATAAGATATCACCTATCATCTCCACATACTTCTTGATTAGGGGGTGAACCCTAGGCATAAAAACACTTGTGATGGCCTCAACTATGGCTGGATAAACACAGTCACACATAAATTGGATGTGGTTTATATACTTGAAGACATGTAATTTAGAATAATGGTATGAAATGGTGGTTTTACCATTTGAGTAATAATTAATAATACTCTATAAATTTATTAAGGCAAGCACGACATCTAACAAGTATGACATCATATAAAATTGCTTGGAAGTCTTTCTTTTTATGGTAGTGAATTTCTTGGTGAGGAAGATACTGATTAAATCTCCAATTGGAGGGGTGAGATTCTATTCACCATGAAATTTTCATATATGACACAAATTTTATTCACATAGGGTTTGAGGGGGATATAAAGGCTCAGTTTAATAGGGTCATTATAACCCTACTACCCTCCCTAAATTGGACTACTAGGATTTTTCCCTCAAAGTCCCTGAAGATATGAGGGTCTTCTTAAAAATTACTCACACTGAATTTAAAATGATCTTTTTAAAATCTATCTCATGCTTATAAACATAATTAATTTCTCCTTTGATCAAATTGTAACCAATTGAGTCCATTTGGGACACCTTTATGGAGGTTTTAGGGTTTGGGAGCTTTAATGGTGGAATATATCCAAGGTTTGGCTTATACATGCCTTGGATTTGATTTGGACCTTTGCCTTTATACCTTTTCTTTTTTGAGCCCACAATATTTCATTTTATGTCTTTTTCTACTTTTGTGGTGCCTATGTGGCATCGGTCTGGGCCTTTCATGGCATTTTTCATAAATGCCTTTTGAGAACTAGTCATTGGCATTTAAAAATGCCTCTTTTATTTTACTTCATTAGATCAAAATATAGGATTAGCATGAGCCAATGAATTTAGTTTGGGCCCTTTCCTTTGTTTTTCCCATTTTATTCCAAGAATTGTAGTTTAGACACTTGGCATTTTTATGTGCCTTACTCATGCTCCAAATGTTATGTCAGTCATTTGTTGAACGAGCATTGGCCATGTGGTGATCTCATTGGACTTTAAAAATTCATGAGATCCTTTACACCATTGTATCATATTCCAATTATGAAGCATGAAATATTATATCCTCTTTTTAACTCTACTTTTAATGTGCTTTCACCATGCAACCAGCTTGTGGGATCTCAGGGCTTTGTTTAAAAGTCTTTGGGCACCATCACATCATTAGATCAGGATCCAGTGATAAATCATGAATCTTTGATATATAGAGATGCCCAAAAATTAATTTATCATATTATTAAGACTATGACTTAGGCTTAAGTCCCTTAGGCTAAGTTTTGTTTTTCTTATTAAACATGAAATAAACCCTAGGCTAAGGGGTTTATGCCTATGTTTTTTGATTTATATGCAAGGGGGTCATGGCCTAAATATTATAGGCCAATGTTTATGCCTTGTTTACTAAACACAATGTAAAAATTGGTGTATAATATTTATTCCAAGGCTTATAAAATATTCTCAAAAGGATCAACATGATACAATGGTCTAATAACACATAGGATTTTATTGTATTGACAAACCACATTAAAACCTTTAGCTAGAAGCATTTGGTCTAAATTTTATGCTATAAAGACTCTCTTTTTAAAATAAGATTTCGTATAATACTATAATTTAAGGCTCATATCATTTAAATAACATGTCATGGGTACTTTAAAGTATAGACTTAGACTAGGTTTTTTTTTGCATATACTTAGATTATAATACCATTTCCACATTTTGCAATTTGAAGACTTCTAGTGTTTGAGCATTTTTAAAGCACTTCCATTAGTATATAAATCTATTTAAAATCCTTCCATCAATATTTTGGAGTATATTTTGATGTTAAACATAATATTTCATTAACTTAAATTTAACAATCTCACAGACATAAAATATGTCCTCATATACGTCAAATAATGATCACATGAACATCAATTTTAAGCTAGTAAAGTTTTTAATTTAATGGGATTAAATTTAATGGTTGATTAGGCATCAAATACATCCTTTTGAACATAAAATGATGGTTATTTGAATGCAAATTTTAAGATCATCAAATTATTATGACTCAATTTGAGAATGCCACTTGGTGCATTCATGGGGCCCCCTAAGATCTTAGCCTTAATTCACTCCATTAGATCAAAATCTATGGTGAACCATCAGCTATTGATCTTTTTTTTTTTTAGTTGAAACCTATTTGTCTTTGATCATCAAATGCAAGGGTACTATGTGTCAATCATTTGAGCCTTCTCTAGTCTTTAAATTTTCAACTATGCCTTACACCATCCAATCGAGTGTTTGCAAGCAAGCGAGAAGCATTGATCATGATATGAGGGCTTGAATGTGATTGGTATAATGTAATATATGTATGATTCTATCAATTTTCCTTGTGCCATCTGATCAAAGGGCCATGGAAAGTGTGAACCATTAGATCATCTGAGATGTATGCTATTTAAGCCAAAGTTTGGACTTTTCTCACTCTATTAGATCAAAGGTTGTGATAAAATTAAGGTCATTGGATCCTAAGAGATACAAGGAAGTTAAGTTAGGGCCATAGAGATAAAGACTTAGGTTAAGGTGTTACTACTAAGTTCCTGATTGTATTAATAAATACATTGGGCCCTTACATTTAAAACCTTAGGATAAAGTAGAAATAAGTGTTTGAATTAACATAAAAGTGGATTCAAGAAACTAGAACTTAGGCTAAGACGTTAAGACTAAGGTCCATTTAGTATTTAATAAATACATTAGGGTCTTATGGCTAAAGTCTTAGGCTATGTTAGGAAACATTAAAAGGACCCTACAGAATGAAGGTTAGGTATACAAGGACCTTTTAAAGGGAAAAGTAATAGATGGGACCAAAGACTTTAGACTAAGTTTTAATTATGTTAATAAGCACGATTAAACCTAGAACATGAATTTTATGCTTAGGTCCAAAATGAAATTTTAAAATATTCACACTGGTTTGGTTCCCACCAACATTTAAATTTAAATTGAGGGCTTTGGATAGGTTTTTAAAACATGAAATTCTTAGAGATAAACACCATGGAACCTGTAACTAGAGTAATAAAGACCATTTATTAACGATGTTAATCTAAATTAAAGCCAAAATAAAACCAAGTAAGCCTACCTTTAACATAGTGGATGATATTCAAATTCTATAAATGATCCTATCATACTAAATTTTCATGTTCAAACTTTAGGGTTTCTTCAGGGTCCAAATTTTCAAAAATGGGGGTATGTTGGTCCTAATAAATATTAACTCAAGGGGGAAGCATGGAAATATGTTAGAACTTAGAGACTCTATTTTTGACAAATAATTAGGTCATCCATTCATTTGATCAATATCATCATTCAAATTATATTATAGTTGAAACAAACCTTACATTTGTAGAGTTAGGGCTAAACACTATGATAGAGCCATACTATGTGTGTGCTTTGATTCCACTTACTATTTACCATGGGGTTCAAGAAATAACTTCTAGGTTTTATGTCCTTAGTCATTAACATTGACTTATAACATGTTAAGATGTTCATTAATAAACATGATTTTAGCTTAGGGAAGGCTTGGGTGTTGCGCTACTACCAACCAAGCATCCATAACCCTAACAAAGATGCCTTGGGTCCACTCAAGGCCTTGCTTCATTTCTAGCTAGGCATCCATAGCCTCGATGGAGATTACCAGAATCACCTATGCTTATAAATATTTTAATTTTTCATTGAGATCTTTTTTTAAAAATTTTCTTGAGGCTTTTATGCTTTTTAGCAAGGTTGGAAACCATAATAACCATGTTTCAAGATTTGGTCAGGTGTTTGGTCTTTGAAAAATCATCTATGGTTGTAACCTTTATCCTAGGTAAGGATGTTGATTAACTACTAGTATGAATATAACATGGTAGTTTGAATTTTCACCTTACAGGTGCAAGTCTTATTAAAACCAATTTGAGGCCAATATAATGCTTAAGTTCCCATGAAACAATTGACTTCTTCTATTTTTAGTTGCCAATTTATGCAAATTATAACATTATACTTACATTTCTTGACCATGGTTATCACATGCAAGTGGTTCATACCTTCATTTCTAAGTTTTGGGAACTTTTAGCTGAATTCATAACTTTAAGCTTAAGATTATCCAAGAGAGATTATTAGAATCAAGGAAAAAAGCAATGAGAAAGAAACATACAATAGAAAGTGGGAAAGAAAGATAACAAGGGAAAACAAATAAATATATACATTCTTATGCACAAACAAGGGATAGAAAGGAAAGAACTGAAAGGAAACTAGCTATCCTACCTACTATAAATCTAACCATCTTACAATTTACTCCATGAAGACCTCTAGAGGAGAAGTAGAGAAGTAGTGCTTGAGGTATTGCCCATTGGTGGGTAATGTAAACTCTACCCCTTATGGATATTTGAGCTTAAAGGTGTTTTTACTCAATGTTTTTGCAATTTGGTATGGGCCAATCCATAAGGGTGTGAATTTACCATGTTTTCCCTTAGGCTCAGATGATTTGTCCCAAAGGAAAACTATGTCTCCCTATCTAAACACCTTGATTTTGGAATTTTTATCAAACCATCTCTTGAATATGGTTTGATGCCTAATACAATCAACAAAGTCTTTCTCCCTTGCATCTTCCATTTGAATGATGTCCAATAATATAGAGTTGGCAAGCTTTTAGCTTTCTTCCATATATTCTTGCATAAATCTGTATGTGGGCAACTTGAGAGTGATAAGAAAAATAGGCTATTATCCATACACCAATAGAAATGGTGAGGTTATTAAGTCTTGATTTATTCTTATCTTATCATCCCAAAGTTTAAATTCAAGGAGCTTATGGCAAGTCCTGGGTTTATCTACAATAGACTTCTTGATTTCCTTCTTTAGGTTCTTATTCATATATTTAGAGACTCCATTTCCTTGGGGATAATGGCTAGATTCAAACTTGAGAGTGATGCCATTATCATAATCCCATTCAATCATCTCTATAGATATGAATGCAAACCCATTATCACACACTAGAGAGACTAGAGTTCTAAACCTAGTACATACGTTTTTCTCCAAGAAGTTGATCACCTATTTAGTTTTTCATTGTTTAGTGGCTACAACTTTAGTCCACCTTATACAATAGTTTGTGGTAGTAAGGATATACTTGTGACCTTCAGATGATATTGGATTGATTACCCTAACAAATTATAACACCCATTGAGCAAAGGGTTTGTCAACCATGACTGGTTGCTAAGGCATTACTGCCTTTGGTTCCTTGATGTTAAAAATCTGACATGATTAGCATTTTCTCACATGTTTATGAGCATCTTTAAAACTAGTTGGCCAATAATAACAACCTCTAAGATGTTTTTGATTTGTGGTCCTCAAGATCGATGTCCACTATCCAGATTTTCATGAAAGGTACTCATGATTTGGGTGGCTTCTTCTTGCGAGATACATCTCAAATAAACCCCTTAAAAATTTCTCTTGTACAAGACCCCATCCTTGATCAAGTAGTGGGTTGATTTCAACCTTAGGGACATTTTTTTCTCCCTAGATAGACTTGTAAGACAAGTACCATTAATTAACAAATGTATGATTGAATCATACCACTCACTAGCTTGAAAGTTCTATTATCCACTTGCATAATACTTAGCCTTGGGTTACTATTAACAATCATCTATATTAGACCTTGGCATCTTACCAATTTTTTTATTTTCATTTCCAAGTCATACTCCTAGAAAACTGACATCCATTTACCTCTATGCTTTCCTAATTCATTTTGAATTAACATAATTTTGGTGGTAGGGTCAGGTAAGATAGCATACCTTCTTAGGGTTCAAAAAAATACCATACCTTCTACATCTTTCAAAAACTTGATATAAATGCATGAAGTGATCTTCCATGTTTTAGAAAAAACTGTTAGAACATCTATATAACTAATGATACACTTACCTATCAGGCCTTAAAAGGCATGGTTCATATCTCTTTGGAAGTTAGCTCCTGCATTTTTTAGCCCAAAGGGCATTCTCTTGTAAGTAAAGGTTACCCACTTGGTGGTGAAATTTGTCTTCATCCTATCCTCCCTATCAACCAACACTTGGGTGTAACCTGAAAAGCCATTAAGAAAAGACATCATAACTATAATTGAAACAACTTCAATCACTTGATCTAGGGAAGGAAGGGGATAGTTGTCATTTTTTGATGCTTTATTTAAGTTTTTTAAGTCAATACAAAGTCTAATCCCACATTCTTCTTCCTAAATGGCACCAAATTAGCCACCCAAGTTGAATGCCTAACAAGGAAGACTATCCTAACATCTAATAATATTTTGACCTCCATGAAGGTCATGGGTTCTAAGATAGGGTTTACAGGCCTCTATTTTTGCTTGAATGGTTTACAACTCTCCTTTAGGGGTATAGTATGGGTAATTACCCTTGGATCAAAGATCTTTAAGTCATCATAGGACCATGCTATAACATCTTTTTATTGAGTAAAGAGCTCTTTGTATATTTTGTTCTCCATATTTATACAATACTTTCCAATATTTACCAATTGGGGTTGATATTAGATGCCAAGATAAATAACATTATAATCTTTCCCACTTACCTTGGGAACTTTGGAAACCTCAACTAGTTTATCCTGATCAAAAAGTCTCTCCAAAGAAATCATCACCTTGGGGATCTTGTTGTCATTCAGCTGAATGACTTTACCATAAATATTATCCTCCTTAGATGTGCTTTCATTAGTATCATCAATAATATGAGCATCAAATGCTCCAAAATTGGTCACGAAGTTCAATTATATTGATCATCATTGAATAATTGGAAATGGTTAACATTATTAGGCACTGAAAGACAAGAAATCAACTCAATGCTGAAATTAAGGGAATATTGGTTAGGCATGAGGTTGGCTGCAACAAATGCCAACTCATTAGTAGCTTAGTTTTCTCCTTCTAGGATAGAAATGATGCCAAAGGCATCAAAATATTCAATCAAATCCACAACTTTGAACTTATACCTTGTTAAGTATGAGAGCTTACATTGGTATTTTATTTTTGTGAACTAGGAATTTGACTCAAGAGATGTGTTAGTATCCTGCTAGTGACAAAATAAAATCATATTGAAAAACCAACACAGTAGCTAGCATACATCTCTAGGCTTAGTTACTAGGGAGAGCTTAGTGAGGGAAAGCCATTTGAGAACACAACTAAAAATGGAAAGAAATAATAAATATGAACACAAAACACAAATTTATTACCAAATCCTTGATTGCTCTAAAAGGCTTCTTCTTTGAATTGCTCCACTTGTGCTTCAAGAGATCTTCTTCAATGGAGTCTGGCTACCTTCATCTCCTCTTGGCACCTTTGGCTTTGGCTTGGCTTAGTTTGGCTCAAAAATTTGGAATTATAACACTAAGATGCAATGATTTTTGAATGTATTTAGGCATTATAAGTTTGGTAAAAAAGAGCTTAAAATTCAATAGGCAAGGCCTCTTATTTATATATTTTTGGAATGGTTTGAGGATCAATCATGACCATCCATCTCAAGATTGAGATGTGTTGCCATGAATAAATCTAAATATAAAATTTATTCTAAAAATATCCTCATTAATATTTGGGATAGATGGGTATTGAATAGGCATGGAGGGTCTTAATGAGGCATGGGAGATCCATAATCCTAATATTTTATGCATTTATGGCTTACAGATACCACCCCATATGATGATGTCACCTGATGATGAAGTTAATAAAAATAAATTTCTAATAAATATTTACTCAAAAATTTCCATGGAAAATAACTTAAGTCCCTAATATGGTTTAATTTTCCTAAAACATGATTAATCAACTTTGGTGCAAATTTTGGCTCTTCGTGCACACATTAATCAAAATGTCTTGTTATTGGTCCAAAATTTGATTGAATTTGAATTATAAGTCAATGTCAAATGCATTGGATCTGTTATCTCATTTAGGATGTTACCAACACCAAATAACAAAGAGACATGTCTTGTGTAAGAGATTTGACATAAAAGAGCAATTCAAGACACTTAGGGATGAAATTGACAATTTGACTCAAAATGATTTGATCAAAGTTAGCTGGATCATAAATTGCATTACCCCATTTAATTATACTCTAGCCAAAATTGGCACTTGAATATATCAATTTCAACTTATTTAATGAGCTTTAGTATTTTTAAGCCAAATTGTGCACTTTGGTGGAAATTGGTCAAGAGTTTGGTTGGAGGTTATTAGTGGCAAAATTTAGGTGTCTACCATTTTCCCCTATTTGGGAAGGTGTTTTAAGATACAAGCATAACAGTGTCTTTTCAGAGAATGAAAAGGTTCTATATGCCTAAAACTACAATGATGATAAATTAATTGTATGATGCCCCCTCGATCGAATGGTTAGCACAAGTAGGTCGACAAATGGTCCCTTGATAAGAATAAAAATGAGGGGATGAAAGAAAGGAAAGATGATGGGGTAAAAACACAATGATTTAGAAAAATTAGTCAAAATCATTGAGAATGCTAGTGGGATGATGTACAATGGTTTTCCCAAAGGTAGTTATAAGTATTGTAACTCGATAGTGGTAACATGGTATGATAACACAATGATTTGCCCAAAAGTGGTTATAATTGTTGGTTGAATGTTTTGTCGATCAGCATACTGATAAAAAAATAGGTTTGATTAGCCAAAGTAGGAAGATTGGTCATCCAAATGTTTAGATTCACCCCCCCCCCCCCCCCCCCCCCACACACACACACACACACACATATATATATATATATATATATATATATATAAATAGAAAATAATACTCAAGGGTACGATAAACCATCCATCTCTCTTTTTTAAGAGATGATGTGTGCAAATCAAAGGAAAAATCTGAAGGGAAATGACAAAAAGCACTCTTCTTTCAGAAGTACTATTCAGCAAACCACAAGAATACTCCTAGTAGTAATTGCAAAATGTAAACAAGGACGTGGTAACCAAAAAATTGAGATGTAGCACAAAGTCTCCACCTAAATTGCTCAAGAGTGAGATACAAAAGACAATGAGGGCACAAATTCATCCCAAGGTCATTTACACAAAAACAAAAATAAAACACACTAAATCTAATTATGGGGGAACAAAGTCTCTCCACAGTTGACTTCAGGACATCTTCCTGACTACTTTCACTAATTCTGCTTGTTGAATTAAAGGAACATAAAATATATTAAGGAAAAAGACATAAGAACAATTTCCTCAACAACAAAGATATCATAGCACAATGTCTGAAAAGTCACTTGCTTTCTTATTCCAATAACAAAATATGAATAACAATCTGAGCTCAAAGTCTTAGCAATGCCTTTCAATTTTGGCAGAATTTTGTTTTCATAATCAGAGAGAGATAGCCTTTACACTAACAAAAGAGTCCCTTATATAGCCTCTTCAAGAAGGCCTCAATAATAGTAACACATCATGTTGCATTGAATTTTGTTAAGAAGACATGCTAGAATTCAGGGGCATTTACCCATTTTCTTTTCTCAATGCGTATAAACGGGTCACGCCATTGAAAGTTTGCATCTTTCAATATCCACCTGGTGGTCTACTTCTAGAAACATATCTAATGTGTAAATGTTCCTGATCCTTCCTCATCATTCCTCCTTTTTTGGTTAATTGAATTGGGTCCTTGATTCAATTTTATTCTCTATTCCTTAGTCACTTCTTGCAGGTCTTGGCCATAAAGCCTTTGAATGCATTTGGGTCTATTTTAGGTCGAGAAGAGCCCCCCGCAAGGGTATTTGACCTTTAGGTGGTCTTCAGATGGCCTTCAATCTTCTTTTGGTAGGTCACTAAGTTCTTTGGCTCTTCTTTAAGGCTTTACAAAATCAACAGCTATTTTATGAACCTTGAAATTGACATTTGCGCACCTGTCACTATGTTTCTAATGGCTAGTTCATTGTGCTTGACTTTGACGTCTTCAAGCATGTCACCCCTTGGACTTTCTTCAGCTATCCTATTTTGCATCCTCCCAAAGGGAAGGTGACCCTTAGGCTTTGGTAAAGTGTCCTTTAATTTGGCAGTTGAGAGTCCCTTGCAAGGGCACCTACCCTTCAGGGTCCTTCAGCGGCCTTTTTTCTTCGGAGTCCTTCAGAGCTTTCCCGCAGACTTTTTCCCACAGACCTTTTCCCAAGGATAAAAAGTTTGCAAGAATTGTTTCAAACTTTAGCTTTAGCCTTCAAAAATTCTTTTGGGCTTTTCTCCCGCAGCTTCCCCAAATTTCCTTCGGACTTTTTGTTCGAAGGAATTCCTTTGGACAGAAGTTTGAAAGAATTCATTTCTTGCCTTAGTCTTTTTTTGAAGGAAATACCTTTGTCTTTCGGTCTTTTCAATCGGTCTATGTGCCTCCTTCTTTCCCTCTGCAAGGGTATCTGATCCTTTGGCTTTGGGGCAACCCCTTGAACCTACCGATTGAACCAAATTTGGCTCAATAGTTCAATGGTTCATTCCCTTTGACCGCTTGAACCAAGATCTTTTTAAACAAGCCACATTGAACCTATTGAACCTTGAACACATTGAACCTTTGAACCAAAGTGGTTCAATGGTTCATTCCCTAAAAATGACTAAGTGTCATAAACTTATTCTTTTGATTGAACCTTCCTATAGAAGCTTTTGAACCTGCTGAACCATTAGTCTGTCACTTCCTTGTTCTTTCTAAGCTCTTTGATCTTCATTGCACTGGTTGAACCTTTGAACTTGTCGCTTGAACCAACCGATTGAACCAACTTTGGTTCAAGGTTTAATGGCTCAATCAGTTCATTCTTTTTATTTAGCTAAGTCCTTTTGATCTTTTTGAACCAAACGCGTTGAACCATTTGGTCGTTGAACCTGTTGAACCCATTAAACCTTTGAATCAGTTGAACCTTTGAACCAAAGTGGTTCAATGGTTCAACGATTCAATGGTTCAAGCCTTCTTCTCTTTGATAAGTGTTTTGAAGCCGTTGAACCTTGAAGTGGTTGATCTTTGAGCCTTGACAAATGCACTTAACTCTTGCTAATGATGTTGAACCTTTCAAGCCATTGAACCTGTTGAACTAAAATGGTTCAAGGTTCAACGGTTTAATGGTTCAATCCTTGCTTAAAAGCTTATTGAACTTTTTTGGTTGAACCTTGTCATTAAACTAACATTGAAATCACTGAAGTGTTGAGAGCTTACTTTCTTCCAGTAGAATCTATAAAAATTAACCTGTGAAGCCCTTTGAACTTGGCCCGCATAGTCCATAGATTTCCTTCTTGCAGAGTCCATAGATTCAAGCTTGCAGAGTCTGTAGATTTTCTTCCTGCAGAGTTCATAGATTCAAGCCTGTTGAGTCTGTAGATTTCTTGAGAAGCTTTAAAAATGAGGAATTTGAATGCTCAAAATGAATTTCAAAAATGGAAGAGACAATTTTGGTCTGTAAGACCAAAATAGTTCAAATGTTGTCCCAAAAATGAGTGATATTTTTTGGGGGACAACAACTGGCTCCAGTTGGGGAACTTCTATCAATTGTAAAATTAATTGAAGGGAGTAAAATCTAAAATCTCCAGTGTCTTCATGTGTACCATTGGGCTACGGAGTCATGTTACCTAGAAATGAAAGGCATAAAAAATGGAAATAAACAAAACAAAATAGAATTGAAAACTATACAAATATACATATGTATAGATAAAATGATCTGATACTTCAAGAGTTGAAGTGTTTCAAATGTTGCCCACTTTGAGGCAGAGAAAAGAGTGTGCCATCTTGAATTGTGTTGATGAATTATAAATGGGCCTCTCCAAAGGGAGTCAAACTTTCCATGCATCCCTTTTGGTTCTCTCCTTTTGTCCCATAGCAAGACTTGATCCCCAATCCAAAAATCATGATTTTTAGCCTTTTGGTCAAAGATTTTATTTACCAGACTTTGATGAGTAGCAATTCGTTCCACCACCATGGTTCATTGTTCATCTAGGTCAGTTAGGCACATGATTCTTTTATCAAGAGAGATTTTATATGTCTGATCTTCAATTTCCTTTGCCAATTTCAAGGCTGGCAATTCTAAGGTGATTGGTATTTCAGCATTGATACCATAAATAAGTTGAAAAGGAGACATACCAATTACCCTATTTGGTGTGATTCTATCTGCCCATAGACCATCAATCAATGCTTTATGCCATGTCCTTTGATTGTCATCTGCTAGCTTCTTGATGATAGTTACCAGGTTCTTATTGCTTGATTTAGCTTGTTCATTCCCTTGTGGAAAATAATCAGAAGAGTGAGATAGTGTAATTCTATAATGGAAACAAAATTATGTAATTTGTTGAGAGGTGAAACAAGATACATTGTCAGTAGCAATTTCGGTTGGAACTCCAAACTTGGAAATGATATTCTCTTTGAGGAAGTTGCATATAACTTCTGAAGTAACATGCTTAGTTGGGATTGCTTCTACCTACTTGGTGAAATAGTCAGTTGCTGTAAGGACATAATCATGTCCAACACTTGAAGATGGGTTTATAGTCCCAATAAAATTAATCCCCCATTGTTGGAATGGTTCATCTATGATCATTGGCTTGAGAGGTAGGGCAGCTAACTTGGGTCTTCCAACAAATTGCTGGTAGAGTTCACATTTTCTCACCCACTTATATGCATCTTAGAAAAGACTTGGCCAGTAATACCTGGCTCGCAGAATCTTGTGAGAAGTCACAGGAGAAGAAGAATGTCCTCCATAGGCTAGATTGTGGAAAGATTTCAAAAGTTGGCTTTGTTGCTCTTTGTTTACACAGCGAAAGAATACTCCATCTATGCTTCTCTTATATAAGCCATTGTCCCAAAGGATAAAATTGGCAGCTTTCAACTTGATAGTCCTCCTTTCTTTATAAGACAAATGAGTAGGACATTCACCATAAGTAAGGAAATGAGCAATACCTAAATATGACTCATTGGTAGTGGAGACAAAAAGGACAGTTGGTGTCTCTTCCACTTTAGCTTCTTCATGCTGTGTATCTTCTGGCTTTTTGTCAGCAATTAATTGGCATAGGCCTTTACCCTTGACCAGCTTTGTTGGCTTGATGTCTAGATCAAACTCTTGGATCTTTGAAATCTAATTACCTCTTTTCGTGCCAAACTCTTGTTGAGTTAATAAAGACTTGACTGTAGTGTCATGAACTAAGGCAGTAGTGTGTGAATTCAAAATATAGAAGCACAAATGTTTGACTGCTTTCACCAATGCATAAGCATGCTTCTCTACATTTTAATACTTCATCTCATGGGTTTTGAGAGGGAAACTAATGAAAGGAATAGGAGATTCCATACCTTCCTTGTCTTGTTGAACAAGAATTACTGAAAGCGTGTGTTCAGATGCATAGTTGTATATGATGAAATCTTTGTTGTAATCTTGACAAACCAAGGTAGGGGCATGAGCAATGGAAATCTTGATATCTTGAAATGTTGATTTGCCTTCTTTAGTCTAGTTGAAGGTGGTCTTCCCTTTCATCATGTTCACAATGTGTCTAGTCTTCTCAAAAAATTCAAGGATGAACCTCCGTAATAAATTCACCTTTTCGAAGAAAGAGTGAACAACATTCTTACTTATAGGCAAATTAAGCTCTTGAATAGACTTGACTCTGTCTGAGTCAATCTTTACGCCTTCTTTAGACACAATGTGTCTAAGGAGTTTCCCTTTTGTTACTCCAAAAATAGACTTCTTAGGGTTCAAGGAAATACCATTTTGGTGGCAGCACTCCAGCACTTGTTGTAAGTGGTGTACATGATCAGAATGACGCTTTGAAAAGATATTCAAGTCATCAAGGTATACCACTATGAATTTATCTATCTCATCTTTAAAATCCAAGTCCATTTCTCTCTAAAAGGTGGCACCAGCATTTATCAAACCAAAAGGCATTCTTCTATATGTAAATGTACCCCAAGGTGTGGTGAATGTAGTCTTGTGTTGGTCTGCTTCACTGACCTCAACTTGACTATATCCTGAGAAGCCATCTAGCATTGATAACATCTCTGAACCTATCACCGTTTGAAGCACTTGATCCATGATTGGTAAAGGGTAATTATCTTTCAAAGATGACTGATTCAGATTCTTGAAATCTACATAAATGCGAATTTCACCACTCCTCTTCCTTATAGGCACTATGTTGGCAATCCATGTGGAATGATGGATTGGGAAGATGATTCTAGAATTTAACATTTTTTGTATCTTAGACAGAATATTACCTGATATTTTTGGATTGTACTATCTAGATTTTTGCTTATAGGGCATTGAGTCAGCCTTGAGAGGAATGTCATGGTGGATTTCATCAGGTATGAGAGACTTCAGGTCATCATAAGAATATGCTAAGACATCCATGTATTGACATAGTAAAGTGGTGAACTTGAATCTTTCTTCATGGGTTCAACACTTACCAATGTTAACCATCTTGGGATTTTATTTAGTAGTCAGATTTACTTGATCGAATCCCTGAGAGGAGCTTGAATCTATTTGTTGTTGTTTGATGAATCTATCATGCTTGTCAAATAGTTTCTCAAGAGAAACTAGGCCTTTGGGAATTTTATTTCTTTTCATCTATAAGAATTCTTCATTTATATCTGAACTAGATTCAGAGGTTGATTCATACTTTTGAGATTCACTACCTTCAAAATGTAGTTGTTCAAAATTGTCTTTTCGTTCCAAGAAGGCAATGATTTGATGATCATCATTGAATACTTGCCAATGATCAACATTGTCAGGAACACTTAGTCTATAGACTAGCTCAATAGTATACCTATCTTATTTGAAATTCGAGTGATGAACTAAGAGAGTTCCTAAAATAGCAAGTGCATCAGCTCTGTCATTAGATTCCCCGAGTATGGCAAAAATATTGAAATCATCAAAGCTTTCAATTTGGTCCCAAACTAGGTTGTGATAGTGACGTAATCTTTCATTCTTGGTTTGGTATAAGTTTCTCACTTGAAAAAACACTAATTCAGCATCCCCTTTGGCATGGAGAAACTTGATGCCTTTGTCTTGAGAAACCTTCAATCCAAGCAACATAGATTCATATTCAGCTATATTGTTAGTGTTTCTAAATTCTAATTTGTAAGATGAAAGAAACATATCTCCTTGAGGATATATCAACACAATTCTGGCTCCTAAACTAGTAGAGGAACAACTGCCATCAAATTCTAGAGTCCATATCTCATTAGATACTAATTTTTCTTTAGACTTTCCTTCATCAGAGAGGGAGGGTCCTTCTTCATTTGTATTAAAACCTACTAGTTCTTCTGCTATTCTAGTTAAACTAATTTTTGAATTGACACTTTCAAGAATTTTATCAGATGCTTCATGCACTTCATCTGTAGATAGAAAGTAGTTACCCATACCTAAGGATTCAAAAAGAATTTGAGCTTCGGGGGCTGATGTTTGGGTGACCACATATTTTGCCTCCTTTTTAGTGAGTAACCTTTTCATTACGCCTTGGACAAGGATCCTTGCCTTAGATAGGTTCATGCTTAGTTCTCCTTCCATGTCCTTGCAAAAATTTCATCTAAGCAAAATGCCATAGGATGTTGGGATGTCAGCCACTAGGACAGTCATCTTGATTCTCTTGTTTAGAAACGCTGCAAATGAAAATTGGGCATCTTTGATTTGCCCCAGCAATGGTACTTGCTTATTTTCCATGGAGAAACATCTCCCAAATATTTTGGTCAATGTGAGGTCAAGAGATTTAGCTACTTTAGTAGGTATGACATTATCAGATGTGCCTGAGTCTATAATATAATTACTTATCTTGTGACCATTTATTAATAGGGAAACATAAAAAGGTTCTATTTTCCTAGGGGTAGCTGAAGGAGTAATGATAAGATTATTCAGAATGGGCAAGTTCTTTAGAGAATTAGGAGTTACCTTTTTAGCTTTTTGTCCTGCAGGGATGGTTTGGTTCTTGACATATTAGACCAACTTATTCAATTGATCAAGATTAGACTACAAATATTCAAATTTAGACATTTGTATTTTTGTCTTTTTGACATGATCAATTATGTCAAATGGCTGAACTGAGCGAGGTATAGAGAAAGGTATTTCAACCTTTTGAGTTTTAGGAGGAATGGGGGGAGGGCTAGTTTATGAAATTGAAGTAGAAGATGAAGGTGAAATTGATGTATTTTCCTTTTGGGTGATCACCGGATCCTTTGACTGGAAAGGCAAAGTGGTCCCATGCTTAACAATTGTAATTACTAGTTGAGGTTGCTCCTCTATCTTCTCTTTATCAGCTTGCTAGATTGATTGGTTCTTAGACCTAGTAAACATTGCATATGATCCATCAAAAGCTTTTCCTTTGCTTCTAGGTTCATCTTGGAAGTTTAGGAAACCAATGTGGGAGTCTCCAGCTGATTCTTCTTGATTTTTTACAAGGAGATCAACATCATTTTCTTGATTCAATTCAGATTGGAAAGAGAACTCTAATTCTGCTTCAATATATCCCATTACTGAATTGGTTAGAGGAGTTCCTAGGGCAAGTTTCCCTTGTGGGGGAGGAAGATGATTTTGTTGCCCTTGATTCTTGGTAGCATTGCCCTGATATGATTGATTTGGAAATCTCCTTCTTGGCATATCTCTGTATGAAGGAGCAGAAGACATTCCTTGTGCCATTTGCTTTTTGAGAGCAAGCAACTCATTTGCCAACTTTTGAACCATTGGATCTGTGGTGCTTGTAGATGAATATTCAAAAGATGATGAGGGTCTATTTTTATTTGTATCTTTTCTTATCTTCCCTACTAAGATGAGATCATATTCTACCTCAGTGGCTAAATATTGAGTTGTGGCAAGAACTATTTGACCAACACGTCTCAAAAGAAAACTTACTTTAGGTAACTGAGAATTAATGAAGAAACATTTGAGATTCTCAGCTGTAGGTTGAGCAATTACAGAAATTCTATTTCTTAGTTTGTCAAACTTGGCTATGAAGTCCCTCATTGGTTCATGAGGTTCTTTCTTCATCTGTGTAAGTTGAGCTAGAAGTGCATGTGCATCTTTTGTAGGTTTGAATCTGGCTTCAAACTTAGCTTTGAGGGTATTCCAAAATTAATTACTGACTGAGCTTGTAGATGATAAAACCAATCTACAGTATCACCTTGTAATGTTTCTATAAATAGCCTGACTACTACATCTTCAAATTCTACTCTAATTATGCCACAGGCTATGCTGAAGGCTACAATGTGTTCATCAGGATGAACTTTCCCATCACCATAGAATTTGAAAAAATTCTTCCTTGAACTACGTGGAAGCTTATGTAGAGGTGGAGTAAGATTGAGAGGACCAAAAGAATTACCCCAGGGGCCTTGAGCTGCCATTATAGGATTATGAAAAGGAGGAATAACAAATCTCAAAGGGGTAATTATTAGCAAAGCTTTATCAATAGTAGAAGTGGATACTTTGTTTGGCAATGGAGATTTGACTTTAGTAGGAGGAAAGATCTTGGTTCGTTGGAGGTGAGATGGTGAAGGAAAAAGATCAAAATTACTTTGCTGTACCAACTCGAATACCTAGTCAATAATACCTTTAGCCCTTTGGCTTCGTGTATACCTTGAATCTGCCAAATTGTGAAACAAAATGGAAAAGAATTGACCTTGCTTTAGTTTGAAGCTTGAGGCTTAAACCTACACATTCTTTCCTGGTTAGTGTGGAGGTGAATGGTAAGGTTATAATAATAATGGATAAAACACAGAAATGGAATGGAGTCTATAATGAATAATGGTAGAAACTGATTCAATCTAAAACTTGAGGTTTTAGAATGCACATAACTATATCCCCACTAGAGTCATAAAAAACAGTTGGTTGAATATTTTGTCAATCAACGTACTGATAAACAAAATAGGTCTGATAAGCCAAAATAGGAAGATTGGTCATCCAAATGTGTAGATTCACCACATCAAAAGGGGACTAATCTCTCCTCTCATCAAGGGGAGGTTCCCTATAGATATGCTATATATATAAATAGAAAATAATACTCAAGGGTAGGATAAACCATCCATCTCTCTTTCTTCAGAGATGATGTGTGCAAATCAAAGGAAAAATCTCAAGGGAAATGATAGAAATCACTCCTCTTCTTTCAAAAGTACTATTCAACAAACCACAAGAATACACCTGGTAGTAATTGCAAAATGTAAACAAGGATGTAGTAACCATCAAATTGAGATGTAGCACAAAGTCTCCACCTGAATTGCTCAAGAGTGAGATATGAAGGACAATGAGGGAACAAAGTTATCCTAAGGTCCTTTACATAGAAGCAAAAATAAAACACACTAAAGTCAATTATGGGGGCACAAAGTCTCTCCACAGTTGACTTCAGGACATCTTCCTGACTACTTTCACTAATTCTGCTTGATGAATTAAAGGAACAGAAAACATATTAAGGAAAAAGACATAAGAATAGTTTCCTCAAAAACAAAGATATCACAACACAAAGTCTGAAGAGTCACTTGCATTCTTATTCCAATAACAAAAAATGATCAACAATCTGAGCTAAAAGTCTTAGTAATGCCTTTTAATTTTGTCAGAGTTTTGTTTCTGATAATCAGAGAGAGATAGCCTTTACACTAACAAAAGAGTCCCTTATATAGCCTCTTCAAGAAGGACTCAAGAATAGTAACACATCATGTTGCATTGAATTTTATTAAGAAGACATGCTAGAATTCAGGGGCATTTACCCATTTGCTTTTCTCAATGTGTATAAATGGGTCATGCCATTGAAATTTTGCATCTTTTAATATTCACTTAACGGTCTACTTCTAGAAACATATCTAAAGCACAAATGTTTTTGATCCTTCCTCATCATTCCTCCTTTTTTGGTTAATTGAATTGGGTCCTTGATTCAATTTGATGCTCTATTCCTTAGTCACTTCTTACATGTCTTGGCCTTAAAGCCTTTGAATGCATTCAAGTCTGTTTTGGGTTGGGAAGAGCCCCCCCGCAAGGGTATCTTCCTTTTGGGTGGTCTTCAGATGGCCTTCAGGCTTCTTTTGGTAGGTTTCTAAGTTCTTTGGCTCTGCTTTAAGGATTTAAAAAATCAACAACTATTTTATGAACCTTGAAATTGACATTCGCGCACCCGTCACTATGTTTCCAATGGCTAGTTCGTTGTTCTTGACTTTGACATCTTTGGGCGTGTCACCCCTTGGAATTTCTTTAGCTTTCCTATTTTTCATCCTCCCAAAGGGAAGGTGACCCTTCAGCTTTGGGAAAGTGTCCCTTAATTTGGTAGCTAAGTGTCCCCTGCAAGGGCACCTGCCCTTCAGGGTCCTTCGGTGGCCTTTTGTCTTCGGAGTCCTTCGGAGCTTTCCAGCAGACTTTTTCTGTAGACTTTTTCCTATAGAATTTTTCCCATGGAATTTTTCTTGCAGACAAAAAGTCTGTAAGAATTGTTTCGTGCTTTGGCTTTAGCCTTTAGAAATTCTTTCAGGATTTTCTCCCACAGCTTCCCTGAATTTCTTTTAGACTTTTTGTTCGAAGGAATTCCTTCGGATAGAAGTCCAAAAGAATTCATTTCTTGTCTTAGTCTTTTTTTTTGAAGGAAATCCCTTTGTCTTTCAGTCTTTTTAATTAGTCCATGTGCCTCCTTCTTGCCCTCCGAAAGGGTATCTGATCCTTTGGCTTTGGGGCAACCCATTGAACCTACTGATTGAACCAACTTTGGTTCAACGGTTCATTCCCTTTGAATGCTTGAACTAAGATCTTTTGAAACAAGTCACATTGAACTCGTTGAACCTTGAACATTAAACCTATTGAACCTTTGAACCAAAGTGGTTCAATGGTTCAACGGTTTAATGCTTCATTCCCTGAAAATGACTAAGTGTCAAAAACTTGTTCTTTTGATTAAACTTGCCTGTAGAAGGTTTTGAACCTGCTGAACAAGTAGTCTATCACTTCCTTGTTCTTTTTGAGCTCTTTGATCTTCATCACACTAGTTGAACCTTTGAACCTGTCACTTGAACTGACCAATTGAACCAACTTTGGTTCAAGGTTCAATGGTTCAATCAGTTCATTCTTTTTATTTGGCTAAGTCCTTTTGATCTTTTTAAACCAAACACATTGAACCATTTGGTCATTGAACCTATTGAACCCATTGAACCTTTGAACCAGTTGAACCTTTAAACCAAAGTGGTTCAATGGTTCAATGGTTCAATGGTCAAGCCTTCTTCTCTTTGATAAGTGTTTTGAAGTCATTGAACCTTGAAGCAGTTGAACATTGAACCTTGACAAATGCGCTTAACTTTTGCTGATGATGTTGAACCTTTGAACCCATTGAACCTATTGAACTAAAATGGCTCAAGGTTCAACGGTTCAATGGTTTAATCCTTGTTTAGTAGCTTGCTGATGAACATTTTTGGTTGAACCTTGTCATTGAACCAACTTTGAAATCACCTAAGTGTTGAGAGCTTGCTTTCTTCTTACATAATCCATAAAAATCAACCTGTGAAGCTCATTGAACTTAGCCTGCAGAGTCCGTAGATTTCCTTCCTGTAGAGTCTGTAGATTTCCTTCCTGTAGAGTCCATAGATTTCCTTCCTATAGAGTCTGTAGATTCAAGCCTGCAGAGTCTGTAGATTTCCTTCCTACAGAGTCTATAGATTCAAGCCTGCTGAGTCCATAGATTTCTTGAGAAGCTTAAAAAATGAGGAATTTGAATGCTCAGAACTAATTTTGAAAAGGGAAGAGACAATTTTGGTCTATAAGACCAAAATAGTTCAAATGTTGTCCCAAAAATGAGTGATATTTTTTGGTGGACAACAATAATCATTGAGAAGATGGGGCTACCCTAGTTAGGATAGACAAACAAGATAAGGCTACCCCAGTTAGTGTAGATAAAAAAGATCACAACATGCCCTTATTTGGGTGGGAAAAGTAAATTTAGTGAGAACACAATGATTTTCCCAAAGGCAGTTATAATAATTGAGAAATGTAGGTGGGATGGTGTACAATGATTTTCCCATAGGTGGTTATAATCATTGGACCCTGATTATGGAAAACATGATAAAATTGGTTGAAAATGATGATAACTTAACATAGAGGGTAATGATGAATTGGAACAACCTACTAGTAGGGAGATGCTCGTCTGAACTAATAAAGGTTGAAATTCTTTCATGGTTAATTACTCTATTTAGGATATGATTGGGATTGAATCAAGATTTAGGTGCCGAAGAGATGTTGATGCCACCATTGCTGAATAAATTTTTTGTAGCCAAGGTTTATTATAGCACATATTGATAGGCATCATGATATAACATCATGAGGATTTTGTTGAAATATGCATGAGGACTGTCTCTTGTAATCTAATACTCAATAAAAAACAATGCATAAATGATAGAAAACATGATGATAGTATAAAAATATGAATATGGATGGATTCAAGTATAAGTGTGGGCAAGGAATCACCCAATGAACACACATAAACCAAATCAAGGAAATAGTGCTAAAAGCAAACAAATAAGTAGATAAACAAATAAAATAAGGATACACAAACAAACAAACAAACAAACAAACAATGCAATAGAAACCATAAAAACATTTCCCCTAAAAAATAGGTGACAACTTAACAAATGAACAAAATGGGGGAATAGAATAAAAGGAAGGGGGTGGCAGAGCTATCTCCATATGCACTAGGCAAGTGGATGATACCTACATAGTTACATATATTTAATATCCAATAAAAAACTTCAGGCCAAATATAGTTCTCTCAGGGAATGGGAAGAATGTGATAACTGATGAAAACAAATAGAATGGATATGATATAAGAATAATAATGGTCTTGAAAAATGGCAAGTGTATGAGGGAAAAAGGCCAAAAAGGATGGAGAAACTAAGAAATAAGATATTTTGTTTGCAACTTAGTAAGGGTTCTCAGAATCCTTAAGGCAAAGAAGTGGTTAGTGTTTTTGACTTTTTCTAATGATTTTATAAATGTTTTTGGAATTTTTGAAGTATCTCAAATCGATCAAGATTGAGACACTAAATGGTTTAAGCTCACAAAATAATAAGATCATTCAAACTTAAGCTCATATAATAGTGAGAGCATTCAAACTTAAGTTTCTTAAAAAATGATGAGAGCATTCAAATTTAGGTTGATCACAAAAATGTGAGAGCATTCAAACTTAGGTTTCTCAAAAAATGGTGAGAGCGTTCAAACTTAGGTTGCTCACAAAATTGTGAGAGCGTTCAAACTTAGGTTGCTCAAGAAATAGTGAGAGCATTCAATCATAGGGTACTCATAAAATGGTGAGAGCATGGTGGAAAGGGTGACTGAGCTAACTTTAACAAGTATCAAGCATTGCCTACATAGTCCTAGAGTAGGACCTCAAGTCACTGTAGTTCCACCCTTATAGCAGATGAACCAAACTAGAATAGCCATCAATTCAAACAAAACAGACACAATTTGTAAAAAGGCATAATATGGCATAAGAAGTGGAAAGTTGGTATGTCAAGGATCAATAAACAAATATTTCCCCTAGTTTTCCCATAGATGGTTATAATTAAGACAATGGCATAAATCAATGGTACTAATTTACCCAAAGGCCATTATAATTAGTATCAAGACTGGTAATAATAAAGGAACAACAAATGAAGGATGTAACTACAAAAACTTTTGTCATACTGCTCCAAAATACAATCTCTATCTGAAGTACTCAAAATAATTAATGAAACTGATCAAATTCCTTGGTGCCAAAAAGGTACAACTAATGGCAAAACCAAGGTCAAACAAGGTAAGATTTAGAACATATTTGGTCGATAGATCATAATAGTAAAGCATATAAGGATAAGAACATGGATAAGAATGATATTTATACAAAGAAGAATAGTGATAAAATGGAACAACTAAAATGGTCCTTACAAACAATACACCCTAGTGCTCAAGCATAGTTACACTTAAGGTGAATAATATTCATTATCTGACGAAGCTCATCTCCATCTAGTGTGGTGAACTTGTATGCTCCTAATCCATAATAAACAGTAATGATGAAAGGCCCTATCTAGTTTGGTTTTAATTTACCTTTATGCTTCTTCTCAGTCATGGTATTATTTTGGTTTTCTTTAAGAACGAGATCACCAAATTCAAATTTTCTATACTTAACATGTTAATTATAGTGACATTTGAGTCAATTTTAATATGCCTAAAGATTTTTGAGTGCAACCTTGCATTTTTCATCAAGTAGGTCTAGCTCTTACAGTAAAGTTACTCGGTAGTCATGATCATCTTGAGCATGTTCAAAAGATATGCATAGTGAAGGTAATTTGACCTCAATGGGAAGGATGGATTCAGTATCATAAATGAGTATGGAGTGGCTTATATGGGAATATGATGATTGGTATGATATGCCCAAAAGATAGGGAATATTTGTAGATGCTAATCATGATCGACATCATTGACAATGTTTTTGAGAATATTGATAATGGTTTTATTCGATGCTTCAGCTTGACGATTACCTTGAGGGTAATATGCTATAAAAAAATATTGTGTGATATTGTATTCAGTACATAGCTTGTCAACATCCTTATTATTGAATGATCTTCCATTATCAGATATAATTTTGGAGGGGATACTGCAATGAAAAATGAGATGGTTGAAGATGAACTTAGAAATTTGCTTTCTAGTCACGTAAGTAAGGGGTATAGCTTCAACCCACTTAGTAAAATACTTAATGATGGTAAGGATATGTTTATGGCCATTAGATCAAGTGAGGTTGATTTTCTCAATGAGGTCGAGTCCTCATGTAGAAAATGGCCATGATGTCAACATCAGTTTTAGAGTTTGTGCTAGGGCATAAATCAAATTAGCATGCCATTAACATTTGTCACACTTATTTACATATGAAGCTACATCTATGTCCATCATGGGCCAATAATAACCAATATGCAGGAGATTTTTGGATAGGACTATGCTGTTAGAATGAGCTCCAAATACTTCTTAGTGAACTTCTCTTAACGCTAGTGTAGACTCTACCAAAGTTAAATAACGAAGTAGAGTTCCATCAAAACTATGGTGGTAAAGGGTGGATCCAAGTAGAGTATAATAAGTATAATGATGAATAAATGCTTTGGTTAGTTTTCAAGATAGGTTAGGTGGTATAAATTGGTCATGGAGGTATTTGTAAGGGTTTGAGTACCAAATAGAATTAGGACCAACAATATCACAAATCATTGCAATGGTTGAAGTTTCATGAGCTAGTGTGAACAAATTCTCAACAAGGAACTGATATTCTTTAGCTTTATTTATTTGTCAAATTAGAGAGCCAATAGTAGCCATGGCATTTGTAGTTCTATTATTAACCCTTGGTATATGCTCAAATTGGATATCTATAATTTGTTGTTTTAGGGTATTAATCATAACCTTATATGGAACCAACTTATCATCTTTGGTTTGGAAATGGTTTATGACCTGATTGATGATTAACTAAGAATCACCATAAACTTAGAGATGAGATATGTTCTAGTGTACTACCTATTTAAGTCATACAACAAGTGATTCATACTTGGCCATGTTATTTGTAGAAGGAAAACTGATTCTGAATGATTTAGGGATTACATTCCCTTCTGGTGTAATAAATAAGAGGCCTACCCCCGATCCATGTGCAGTAAATGAAACACTAAAATATAGCTTCCATTACTACTCCTTAAGAGGTGTGTCAATGATGGTCATTATGGATTCCTCAGGAAATTGAAATGTGAGTGGCTTTGTGTCTACAAGGGGTGCTTTAGTAAGTTGATTTGCAAGGACCTGCCCCTTGATTGCCTTATGATTGACATACTCTATGTCAAAATCACTAAGAAACATGATCCATTTGGCCATTCTACCTTATAAATATATTTTAGATAGTAGATACTTGAGTGGACCTACTTTTGAAATGACCATAGTCTTATTGTTCAACATGTAATGGTGTAATGTTTGAGCTATGAAGACCATGGATAGACAATCTTTTTCAATAGGTACATAATTATGTTCATATGTGACCAAGGTATGGCTTAAGTAGTAAGCTACATGCTCTTTTCCATTGTTATCATGTTTAGATAAAAGTGCCCCCAAGGCATTGTCAGTAGCTGATAGATACAACAAGAATGGATTTCCTAGTATATGAGGTAACAAAATAGGTGGATTAGCTAGATAGTCCTTGAGTTATTGAAAAGCTATTTGCTAATGATCATCCTATTGAAATACAAATCCTTTATTCAAAATATGTGTAAATGGATGACACTTGTCTGCTAACTAAGAGATGAAGCTTCAGATTGACTAGATCTTTCCCTACAAACTATAGAGTTGCTTTAAATTGGTTAGTGGTGGCATCTCAGTTATAGCATGAACTTTAGATAGATTGAATTCAATACCTCTACAAGACGTGATGAAGCCAAGTAATTTGCCTAAGGTTATGCCAAACACACATTTATTTGGAATGAGTTTGACTTTATACTCCCATAGTCTTTCAAATATCTTATGTAGCATTGTTGGATGTCAACCCTAGTCTTAGATTTTCCTAATATGTCATCGACATAGTCTTCAATAATGTCATGCATCATATCATGAAATATGATGTTCATGGTCCTTTGATATGTACCTTCAAAATTCTTAAGACCAAATAACATTACCTGATAAAAAAATGTTCCCCATGGAGGGGTGAACGCTATTTTATGTTGGTCTTTTGGTGCTATTCTGATATGGTTATATCCTAAAAAATCATCCATGAGTGAAAGCATTTCATAACTTACTATGGATTCAATGATCATGTCAATATTAGGCAATGAAGAGTCATCCTTAGGGCAAGATTTGTTGATGTCTAAAAATGAGTACAAATTCTAATTCCTTCAAGATTTTTACTAATAAGTACAACATTAGATATCCATTCTGAGTAGTCAATGGATCGGATACATCTTGATTCTAAGATTTTTTCCAAATCTTTCTTTACTAAGATAGTAATGTGAGGATGAATCTTACATAGCTTTTATTTCACTAGTTTGGCATCAAAATTGACCACAAGGTGGTGTAAAACCAAGGTGGGGTCCAAACCTGGCATGCCAGAATATGTCCATGCAAATATATCTATAAATTCTCTTAATAGAGCTGTAAAGACTTCATGTTCCTCCTCAATGAGGGATACACCTAATTTTCTCCATTTTAGGTCTAATGGAGTCTTGATGTTTACCTCTATTATATCTTTGACTAGAAGGGTCAAACCATCTTCTAGGATAATAGGCAAAGACTTGAATTGTTAGACTATATCAGAGTCCTCTATTAAGACTTGCTCTTTAAATTCTCCTAGGCATGGTGAATCTGAGTCCCCCAATAGGAGATTTGGCCATGTGACCAAAACAGTTGAAATTTCTTTAATAATTTAATCAAACACTTTTTGTTGTTTAAAATTTAACTCAAATCCATAGGTAAGTTCATCATTGGTGGGATCCTAATCTAAATTCAAAGAAGAATGAACACCCCCGTCCAATGACACCTAAAATAGGTTTTCACCACTAGA
This sequence comes from Torreya grandis, assembly GCA_037957365.1. NCBI lineage: Eukaryota > Viridiplantae > Streptophyta > Pinopsida > Cupressales > Taxaceae > Torreya > Torreya grandis. The sequence goes on along the minus strand of JARHVA010002774.1, from coordinate 345,613 downwards.
TTGGTCTTTATCTTTACTTTTTCCTTGGTCAAAAAGTGCCTCAAAGAGGTTTTCACTTGGGGACCTCAATGTTTTATTGATTTGTTTTTGGCTAAGGGTGTTCACCTGCTCTCCAAAATAGGCTTCATGATCCAATGTAATTGAGAATATTGATTTATGATCTCCCAATGGAATGTTGTTTCTAAGGCCTAAAAATTCATAGAATGCCTCATTGTTTTGAAACTCATCAATCAACAAATTAGATTTTTGTTGGTCCCAATCTATTAGTTGGGGATAGTATAATGGCAATGGGTTGTGATGAATGACTGGGATAAGGGTACAAATGGCATTATTATCAAACATGTTAGTCTCAGCTAGGTCATCAAAGGTGAGGCTATGATCAGAGTCTACTTTACTGTCAACATCATCATCACTAGCCACCAGTGATGGAACTTGAATAAGATATGTGGGGTCACCCCCAAGCAGTGTAAATCTAAGTCCATAAGGTCTTTTATACTTAGTCATAGAAATTGGCTCAATAGTTCCTTGTTAATTTGGTTTAAGGCCTCTTCTTTCATAATCTTGATGTTCCATGATCCTATTAGGAATAGGATACTAGGTACTCTTGTAATAATTGACTAATTTGTCATTATATAACCATGATTCATCTCCTTTAAGGGGGTCTTATTCTTGGTCAGATACCAATATGAACATGATTGGTCTAAGATTATGAAGTTTATCTTTAGATTTTTGTTTCCAATACATGTGTGGGGTGACTTTAGGTCTTCCAAAGATTTTGGGATCCTAAGGAAGATTGGCAATATGAAAGGTATCATGGGTCACATACTCCCCTAAGGCATTAGCTAAAATGGTAAAATGATTGGAAGCTTTAGGAGGTGACATGTGGAAAAGGGAATCCAAGGTATTATGGTCTATAAAATTATCCTCTGGAGAATCAATAAGTATGGGCTTTCCTTTATCCTACTTGGAACTTGGATTCAAACTATATTGGTAATTGTAAATTTGAAACTCGGCTTCAACATGTTTGCAGTGCTCATATGGGTGAAAATCTCTTAGAATATTTACTTCCATCCCTGAGTTAGGTAACTTAATATATTAGTGAAGCATTGATGGGACTACATAAATATCATGTAACCAAGGCCTTCCTAGAATCATATTATATGATAACTCAAGATCAAGAACATGGAAAAGTGTATCATGGGTCAAAGGCCTAATGATAACTGGTAAGCAAATGGTTCCTTATGATTCTCTCCCCTGATTATCATAGGCTTTGATAGTTATTCTTTTTGGCTAGAGATATACCATTATGTACCCAAGAAGCTTGATAAGCTTTAGAGACACTATGTTGAAGCCTAATCCATTTTCTATAAGGACACGTTTCAATTCATGCCACTTTATATAAAATTATATGTATAATGGATTATTATGGAGCAGGCCAAGGGAAGACATATCATTTTGGTTGAATGTGACTTATTCAGCTGGAGCTAGGTGTCCAACCAAAGCTTGAAATTTATCAGGGTATATGTCACTAGAAATAGTTGATTGGGTTAAAAACTCATTAAATATGTTCTTGTGGATTGTTAATGTTCGTAAAAAATCTAAAATATAAATTTGTGCTAGTGTCTTTTACAATTATTCTACAATATCAAATTTCTTGTCTTGGTCAATGGTGAATAGTTTATTTTGAGGTTGAATAATTGGTTGGATAATAGGCAAAGTGGCAGATGGTTCTGGGCCTAGGATAGTAATATTTGAACTTTGAGTTGTGATTGCATAATCAAGATTAGATGTTGGACCATAATTGCTAACAAATGTTGGGATTGGTGTGGTCTAGATAAGACAAGTCTCAGTTGCCAGTACACTTGTATGTGTTCACGTGGCAAAGATGAGTTATCGGTATAAGGTCCAAAAGTGGATGTCCCAATTTGTTGGTTCACCTATGCGTAGTCCCGGGTCAAAGAAAGATTATCCATGTAATTTAGTTGAGTGGTATTGTTTAACAATGGTCTAGATTGATTAGTGCTCAATCTAGGATTAACAGAGATGGTATTAACACTACCCCCTACAATATGACCTACAACCCTATTGTAGTCTTCTGCAACTACATGGTAGGTTTTTTGGTTATTACCATTCTAACCTTGGTTTTGCTAATTGTTCTGATGTTTTGGATTCTACTATTGATTCTATTGGTTTGACCTTTGATTTTAATACTATTGATTTTGTTGTTGCACCAGCCAGTGTTGTTGTTGTTACTAATTATTATGTTGTTGTTGGGTGTTATGTTAGGGAAAGGGGTTTTGATAAATATCAAGAGTTTGATTAGAGGTGGAAGTACCATTATCTAATGTTATCTCCCCATTATCCAACATATTATCAATAAAATACTTGATTTGCATGCATCTTCATAGATTATGATTGTTGACCCAATGATATTCACACAAGTCATTTTCATGGTACTAATTAGGATAAAGAATGCCTTTCAGATAATGCTTTGGTATAGACCAACTAATCAGATTAGAAGTGGAAAGTTTGCAAAATATAAACTCAATAAGCTCTCCCAAGTCACTAAAGACATGATGTGTAGGTGTAATTATTCTCAGAGGAGGGGTTTTCAATGGTAAAGGTTGCTGTATTTATTGCATAGGTCTTGGTTGTTATGCTTGTGGCATTGGTAGGAGAGGTTGTTGGGCAGAAGTAAGCTAAAAAGGTGGTGTAGATGATGTTTGCACTATTTGGATATGATGTAACTTAGGTACTCCATTACCCACAACATTCTAATTGCAGTTGAATTGCTTTGGTCTATCTTGGTTATTGGCCTATGCTAGTTGTGATTCTTGCACTCGGATTGGATGTTAGTTTTGGCCACTTCCCTGATTAGTATCTTGATTCTAATTAGTTGAAGTGAGATTGATGATCCCTTTATTAATAAGGGCTTGCTCAATCAACAAACCTTTGTCGATGATATCCTTGAAAGTATGCACACTTTGTAATTATGATAAGCCATCTTACTATGCAAATTTTTAGTAAACATAATGGTTAATCCTTTATCTAGTAAACTACGAGTGAATCGGCTTGCAAGGGCTCTCCATCGCTATAGATAATTTGAAAAACTCTCCCTAGTTTTTTATTTTTATTGTATCAATTCAACCAATGGTGCTAAGAATTTGCCAATATCTTCGCTTGGGAATATAGTGATTTGAAGGGTTTTAACCCAAGCTTGGCCCAGCATACCATTGAGCTAGAAGAAGGTGCCAAGCTAATCAATCAGAAGCAGAGGCCTGTCAACCTAATGATTGATCCTCTCATGCAGAAGGAACTCACCAAGTTGATTGAGTCCAAGATAATATTTCCAATCAAACACTCTTCTTGGCTAGCCAATCTTATTCCTATTTGAAAAAAGAATGGGGAGATCAGACTTTGCATTGATTTTAGAGACTTCAATAGAGTCTCTTTGAAAGACCACTATCATCTCCCAAGCATGGAGCAGATCCTTCAAATGGTGACACACAGTGAGCGTTTCTCCCTCCTAGATGGGTATTCAGGATACAACCAAATTTTGGTGCAAGACTGTGACGAACACAAAACAGCCTTCACAACCAAGTGGGGAATGTTTGCTTATAGGAAAATGCCTTTTGGACTATCTAATGCTGGTGCCACCTTCCAATGAGCTATGGACATGGCCTTTCAAGGCCTGATGAATAAGATTGTACTAGTATATCTTGATGATCTAACAATTTTCTCCAAGGAAGTGAGCCAACACATGAAACACCTAAGGCAAATCTCTGAGAGGTGTAGGGAGTTTGGTATCTCTGTCAATCCTAAGAAATTCATGTTCATTGTCCATGAGGGGAAGCTCCTTGGTCACATTGTTTCTTCGGAGGGTTTGGCTATTGATCCAGAGAGAGTTCTCTCCATCTTGGAGCTGTCCTTACCCAAGCACAAGAAAGGCCTGCAAAGCTTCTTCGATAAGATAAATTTCATACTGAGATTTATCCCAAATTTCATGGAGATGGTCAAGCCATTAACCTCTATGCTGAGGAAGGGTGAGGAGTTCACATGGATAGTACATAGAAAATATAGTTTTTAAGAAATCAAGTAGGCCATAGCCCGGGCTACTACTTTGATCAGCCTTGACTTCACCAAAGATTTCAACCTTTACACCTTCAAAAATTAAGAGGTAATCTCCGCCATGCTTACCCAAGCAAGTGATGATAACCTTGAGCAACCGATTGCATTTTTTAGCCAAGGCCTAAAAGGTTTTGAAGTCAGATACACATATGTGGAAAAGAAAGTCTTGGCAGTCATACAGAGTCTGAAGAAATTTAGACACATGTTATCAAATAGCAAAATCCACCTCATGGTTCCACATCCTGACATCAAGGATTTCTTGATCGATCAAGACCTAAATGAGAAGAGAGTAGGGTAGATCACTAAGGTGATGGAATATGATGTAGATATCAAGATCACCAAACTGGTAAGAGGAAGAGGCCTGTGTGAACACCTCACTATAAATTTTAAGCAGAAAAAGGAGGACTATCTACTAATTCATGATGCAACTATGGTAGAAGAACCAGCTATCGTGAAGGATTGGACATCAAATATGAGGCATTTCCTTCTTACTAGTGAGTGCCTAAAGGGCCTTGATAGGACCAAGAGGAGATATTTCAGACTCTAGTGTCTCCCTTATGTCCTGATTGATGGAGTTCTATTCAAAAAGGATTTCTCAGGAGTCATTTTAAGATGTTTAGATGCAAGACAGGCCAACAAGGTGTTGTCTGAGTTCCATGATGGGCTAGCTGGTGGTCATTTTGCTTCTTAGGGCTACTGCAGCAAGAATAATGAGAGTTAGCTATTTCTGGCCTGCTCTTTTTAGGGACACCCATGCCTGGGTATGAAAGTGCCAAAAGTGCATGCTTTTTGATGGGAAACAATGGTTGGTTGCCATGCCCTTATAGCCTATTTAGGTGGAGCAACCATTCATGTAATGGGGCCTAGACTTCATAGGGATGATTAATCCTCCCTCCAGTGCTAGACATAAGTTGTTCCTAACCACCACAAATTATTTCACAAGATGGGTAGAGGTTGTTACTCTAAAAGAGGCCAATAAAAGTGCAGACCTAGATTTTTATGAGGACCTAGTGGTGAGGTTCAAGGTTCTAGCAACCATAATCTCAGATAATGTGTTAGCTTTTTTAAGAACTAAAACAAGTGAATGGGCACCGAGATATGGTATATATCTCAGTACTTCATCCAATTACTACCCATAGGGGAATGAGCTGGCTGAGTCTACAAATAAGAACCTAATCAGGATCATCAAGTGAACTATGGAGGAGAATCAGAGGACTTGGCATGCCAAGTTGAAAATAGCCCTGTGGACAGATAGGGTCACCTCAAAGAGGACAATTGGTAATTTGCCATACACGCTTGTCTATGGAAGGGAAGCTAGGCTCCCCATTTCACTCAAATTGCCAGCCTTAGATTTTTCTCACCGGCTGCAATTAGAAGAAGGAAATAACATGGAGGTTAGGCTATGTGAGCTGATGGAAATCCAAGAAGCGAGGGACTAGGCTATGACTTCTATGACCAGCCATCAACAACAAGTGAAGAGACATTTTGACAAGAAATCTTCATCAAAAGATTTCTCTTGTTGGGTGAATATTTTGTTTTCAACTAACTAATGACAAAATGGGTATGTCAACCACAACATAGGGAGATTTATGCCATGAAAAGTGTGGGTTTACCAGATCTAGACAAGGTAAATCTCTCCTCTTATCAAGGGGAGGTTCCTTATGAATATTTATATGCTATATGTATATATAATTAAGCAAAAAATAATACTTGGGGTGGTATAATAGCATCCACCTCTCTTTTTTTAGAGGTGATGTCCAAGGAACAAGAGAGAAAAATCTTGGTCGTTGGCCAAAATCATTCCTCTTCTTTCAGGAATGGTATCCAACGTAGAGTAGAAAATCACCTAAAGTAAGTAACAAAGTTAACAAAGAAACCTACGTAAGCACAAAGTCTTCCATTGTCTCCTTCACTGATTCAGAACATGCGTAACCGTAGAGTGAAATGAAGCATAAAGTCTTTGCTTGAAACTACAAAGGATAAAAGGATCACAAAGATAAAAGTAGCTCAAAGTCTCTCTTCTATCTTTTAGAAACATCCTCAGATAATATCAACACACACACTTTGCTTATTTAATCAAACAAATACGAGATTATCAGGAAAGACGGCATAAGAACTGTTTCCTAAATAACATAGATAACTTCAACACAAAGTCTAAAATAAACCTACTTCTCATTCATTTAACAAAATATGATTTACAAGTTGAGCCCAAAGTCTCAAAAGTGTCTCAATTTTAGTAGAGTTTTTACTCTCAATTATTAGAGATCTTTTACAAAAGAGGTCTCCACTATATATAGGGAGAAACCTTCAAGATTTAAAAAGATTATAATATAAAAATATCTCGGTCAAAGATGAGTCACTTTTGACTTTTGAGATATTTTTTTGGATTTTTTACATGTAATTACACATTACAAAATTGCATGCACTTTTACATGACAAAAGTGCATGAGAAGAGAGGAAGAAGAGAGAAGGGGAAAAAGGTTCATCTCTTGCTGCCAGACTTTTTTATATGAGAATCATACATAGCAATGGATGCCTGAAAAAGGTTCAATGCTGTGATTGCCTTAGCATGACTAGTTGACCTAGATCTCAGATTATCTAGAGTTAACTAAGTATCTAAAATATTGTCCACAAAAATCATTGAGAAGGCTTTCCCTTCAAAATCTCTCTAAATCATACCCTTGAAACCTTGGATCATCTCTTCAGCTGAGAGAAATTGATTATTTCTAGTGGTGAGGTCACAAGGCAGTTCTTCTAATCTATTTAATAGGCCTATGTCACTTTTCTCGCTAGCATCCTTGGAAGACTCTAGATCTTCAATCAGCTCCTTGAGTACTTGAATCTTGTATACCAGTGATTCCTTAATCTCAACATAGGAATCTTTGCTGGAAATAACACCAATTGAAATCAAGGTGATTTTATTTAGATCTTTCATTTCCCTGCACTTGCCATGATATTTCTCTGTACTGTCAATGTCTTGAGAAATAAGAGAGAGAAGGTCTTCTAAATCTATCCTCAGCTTCTTCATCTTGCCTATCTTCTCAGCAACCTCTGTAAGTAAGGAAATTCCCTGAGTGTGCATCTTCACAATGTAATCCTCTAACACTTTTCCTTTTATACAGGTTCTCTCTGCCTTCTAGATGACGGTGTCATCAATAGAGAAGGCTTCTGGAGTTGTCACTTCAGAGGAAAGTGTGAATTTCCTTATTACTGCCGTCAACTACTCTATCTTGGCCTTATAGTAGTCCTTCATCTCTTTTTCTCTGTCGAACTTTTGGACCATGATGTCCATTGTAGACTGTAGATCACTTTTCGCACCTTCGCAAGTAACTTTTCCAAGTTTAACACAAGAGATGGAATAGCTGCTCATGTCAAAACCCTCAAGGGTTGCATCCTATGGTGGTTTAGCTATTTCCAAAAATTTATGCCCCTTTTCCTTAACCAATTTTGAGAGGATCCTTGGTCTCTTAGGGGCCTTAGCTTTCATCGACACTATCTTGCCAAAATCAAAGTCATTTGTAGAGATGGCTAGCTTCTTTACTTTAGGTGTGAATGCTGACATCCAAGGAGGGAGAGAAGTACCTAAAGTGGCAATAGTTTCTATAGCTGGTGTTACCATGGTGATTTCTACACTGCTAGTGGTAATGATGGTTTTAGTAAGAGTAATAGGGGAAACTGTACCAGTCATTGATTGATCAAGGGCAAAGCTTTCTCCTAGATTGAAGGAAGGAAATTCCAGACTAGGAATAGAGCCTGAGGAGTGAAGAGTATCTCTAGAAGCATCTTGAGGATCACCAATCATTACTTTGAAAGGAGAGGCAGCTCTAGAAGAAGGAACAGTGATAGGAGATAGAGGTGAAGGAGATGCCACAGGAGACTGAGGTGGGGAAGGAGAGACATCTGTAAGTGGCTGTGCCCCTCCCTAAGAAGGTAGAGGGTCAATCCTCTATTGCTCTGAGGGCCTGTCATCTGTCTCCATGTGTTGAGCTACCTATTCTTGGGAGCTTTGTTCTCCAACTCCCTTAACCATTGAATTTGGATCCTCAACAACCTTTGATTTCTTGAAAACAAAGATGATTCTAGGCTTGTGAGGCCTAGATGGAGAAGGAACATCACCTTTGTTCTTGGTTCTATTTTCTGCCTTCTTACTCATTTCTACTTAGAACTCGGCCTCTGATCCTGTAACAAACTCTTTCAGCATGATCCCTTTGGCTGCTAACCAATCATTTGTGTTAGCCAATATTGGTTTGAATCTTTTCCTCAAAGAAGTAAATTCCTTTTTGAGACCACTGAACTTGAGGAAGAGGGGAGTCAGCAACCTTCTCAACCAGGTACCTACTGTTGATAATGTTCTTGTCATCGACTAGATTGGGAGGAATCTTTGCAAGCCCCAAATATTTGATCTGCTCCAAGGTTAGCCTACTATAGTCCATTTTCTTGATTTCTTTGGCTATTTGTAGGTCTACCCAGATGTCTTCGATCATAGGCTCATAAAACTGAGTCTTTCTTCTAATCATGTCTTTGATACTCCTATAGTCAAAGTTGTCCCTTCTTTTGAATTATTTCATAGTAACTAGTTGCATCTCCATCTCCATGACCTTGGCTTTAGCTACAGTTAAAATTGAGTATCTGCCAATTTCGATTGCAAACTTGAAATCTAGCTTTTTTAGTTCCATCTGCCTAGTATGTACGACAATCATTTATCTACACAGCTCCATTAGAACTAACTTATCAAAAGGAAACCTGGGGAGCATATAGGGATAGCCTTGGAAATATCCAACCCAAAGATAGCAAAAGAAAGGAAATTGTAGGAACATACAACCATAGTCATTGATGATCATCTAGGCCTCATCAGATACTCTCTTTTGCTCAAGCTAAGGGTCAAAGAGGCATAAAAATACAGCAAAGAAGGTGTCATTTACCCTTCTAAAATGGTGGATTGATCCTTGCAACATTAGCTGGGGGTAATATGAGTAGATTGGGGTGGTCTTTCTTTCCCCTTCAGTTGTCAAACCTGGAAAGGTTCAGATTGACGTAGCTATGTACACCAAGTACAAAGTCATATAAAACTTTGAAGTAGTCTGTACCTTGGTCAATTTCTCATGAAGAGCATTGCTAATCTACTCACCCCAGAAGATGACCTGCTTACCTTGGAGGATGATTTTGATGAAAGGGTACATCCACTCATGGAACTATGAGGAAGACAGGAGGCCTCACACTCTACTGAGAAGGGTGATCAAGTCACCAACTTCTTCAGTGAAATCACTTCTTGGGAAGTTCTATGGCCATTTGGATAAATTGGTTCTAGGGGTCTTCAGCCACCTGTTATTCATTACTTTTTTTTCCTTCTCAGGGTCCTTGTCATACTCCTTCTGTGCTTCTATGAAGTCGATTCCCAGCACTTCAGTAGCAAGAGGGCACATGAAGACCTTGTCAATGAATTCAAGGTCTAGTTAAATTATTACACTGCAATTAGCATCTGAGACTAATCTCATTTCTTTGTTCTAGAACTAGGTGCATTGGAGGATGAACTCTGTATGATGTGCTGCTACTGGGAAAGTGGCAACCAGATGAATGTTGCTCTCGATGATCCTTTTCATTTCAGAGCTTGGGTTCATTGAATTGGTTTTGGTCATGAACTCAGCCATATCCACGTGGCCAACCTCTGTATCTCTAATGTCATCAACATTAGAGTTGACTGAGGTGATAAAAAAACACCTTGGTATCAGTATTTCATGGATTTTAACTTCTTTAGAGAAGCCTCAGTCATTGGAACTGGTCTCGGTTGAGTGGGTGTTGACGAGCAAGAATCTTTAGAGGGTATTGCACTCATGATTTTGCAATTAGGGAATAGTGGGAAAATAGGGAAATTCACACATGGGGTGATCATGACCAAGGAAGGGCACTTAATAGGGCTAGGTTGAAAAATGAGGGAAAAGGGGAGGAAGTGAAAAAATGAAAAAGAGGAAAATTTCTCTGGAGTTGGAGGAGATTGGAGGAAAACTGCAAGGGTGGCAAATTTTGCCACCTAAGTATGTAGCATGAACTACATGCAGGGGCGGTGAATTTTGCCACCCTTGCATGCCTAGATGGAAGGAAGGTGTAGGGGCAGTGAAATTCCCTACCCGTGCACCTTTGGCCTACATTGGCAACAAAGTTTGCCGCTGATGCAAGTTAGGATGGAACTTGCATCGATGATAAAATTCATCACCGATGCGAGTTTTTGGAAGCAAAGGAGCGCAAGTGGTGAAATTCACCACCCGTGCAGGGTTAGCCAGAAAGACATGGGTGGCAAATTTCACCACCCATGCAGGTTTAAGCAAGAAATCCATAGGCAAGAAGGGAGGGTGGTGAAAATTGCCTCCCCAGCATGAAATGGAAGCTTGGAAGGCTGACGGGGAAGGGGGAAAAAATAAACCTCAACAAAAAACCAAAAAAGAAAGCAAACTCAAAGAAAAGAAGAAATAAATGCCAAATACCAAACCTACCTGGGAAAATATGAGTGCCATGAGCTCAAATCTACCAAAATGTACTTTTACCCGCTTATTGGATCGTTTGGAGGTAGAGGGTAGGAGGAGGAGAGGAGAAATGAAGCAAAATGAGGTTAAAACCAAATTTAATGGGGTGAAAATCAACCCCAACAACCTGGTGTGCATGGTAATAAATGCCATGCATGGAAATCGAGGTAGTGTAGGGGTGGCAAAAATCACCACCCTTACACTTGGAAATCAGGTAGGGTCATGCAGGGGTAGCAAAAATTGCCGCTCCTGCATGTGAGATGGAAAATGTAGGGGTGACATTATTTTCCACTTGTGTAGGACAAGATGTAGGGGTGGCAAATTTTGCTGCTTCTGCATTTAAAAAGTAAAAATGCACTGGCGGTGAAATTCACTGCTCGTGCATGAAAATGGAAGAAAAAAACTAATGCTAAAAAAGGCAGATTTTAGTCCCCTTGTCGTATCGAGACCATAACAAGCTTCACATTTTGGGGAAAACATAATGAAAAGATGCTACGAATTTTGAATGGTGCAGTTGGGCCAAGACGAGAATGAGAAAAACCCATCTCAAAAATAGACTTAGAGAGACAAAAGGAAAAATGAACAAGTTTCGCAAGGGGTTGATTCCAAAAAGGAGCTAAGCTAATTTTGGAAACAACATCTCTGAAGGGGACATTGTCTTGAAATGGGATGAAGACCGAGCTAAGCTTGGAAAGCATGTGAAGTTTGACACCCTATGGAGTGGCCTGTATATAATCACTTAGTGTAAGCAGCATAATGCATTCCAACTCTCCAAGTTAGATAGTGAAAAACTATATATCCCAGTTAATGGGATACATCTTAAGCATTACCACTGAGCCCCTTCATCATGTATATATTTTCCCTTGCTTTTTTCTTATTTTCCCTAAGTGCTTTTTGCACATGTTGGTAGTTTTCTTAGCTTGCTGTGTGTTTTCATTTCCTTTTGAGGTAAATCTTCATGTTTGGTTCTAGATTTATTAGAGATTTTGTTGATCCTTAAGTTACAATCTGACCCCGTGCCCAATGGATTTTGAGGCAACTGGCTTCTAAGCATAACACGCATGCTTCCCCTAGGAGTCACTAGTTTTTTGACCATTTTGGGTCTAATAGGCCAAAAATTGGTCCCCTTCTTCCTCTGATATTTTAGGCCAATTCATTTTCTAATTTTTCAAAAGTCCATGAATTTTTTACGGACTCTGCAGGTCTATTTCTATGGACTCTACAGGTCTATTTCTATAGACTCTGTAGGCCTATTTCTATAGACTCTGTAGGGTTTTATTTTCTACGGACTCAATAGGGCTTGATTTTCTATGGAATCAGTAGGTCTTGATTTTCTATGGACTCTGTAGGTCTATTTCTATGGACTCTACAGGTGTATTTTTTTGGCAAGCGAAGAACCAGTTCAGAGAGTGCAAGGTTTTACAAAGCTTCTTAGAACTCTTGTCTGAAGAAATTCATAAGGAAAGAGAGATAAAATGGTTTAGAGACACTTTTCCTTAAGGTTGGAAGAGTGGTTCAATGACATAATCTTTCAAGGAGTTAACACCTTTGAATCGTTGAACCGGTTCAACGCCTTTGGTTCAATGCCTTAGTTTAATCGCTTGGTTCAATCGATGAGTTCAATGCTTGGTTCAATCGGTGAGTTCAATCACTTGGTTCAATCAATGAGTTCAATGCTTGGTTCAATCATCGAGTTCAACACTTGGTTCAATCGATGAGTTTAATCACTTGGTTCAATCGGTGGGTTCAACACTTAGTTCAATCACTTGGTTCACCGCAGAAGGTTCAAAGGCTCGGTGCGTAGTGTTGAACCGTTGAACCATTTTTGGTTCAATCGGTTGGTTCAACGGCTTGGTTCAAGGGAGCATCCTAAAGTTGAAGGGCAAGTTCCCTTTTGGAGGGCAATTTTGAGTTCAAAAGCCCTTGCAAAGGGTAGGAAGCACTTCAAAGGAAAGATAGCCGCAAAGGGTAAGTTTTTTGGATTTTTGTTTAGTCATGAATTCTTTCAGACTTTTTGTTTGAAGGAATTCGTTTGGAAAAAAAGTCTGAAGAAATTTAGAAAAGGGCCGCAACACAAAACCTAAGAAAATACTCCAAAGGAAAGGAAGTGAGTGTGAGATCATTCTTGTGGACATTTTGTCTGTGAGAAAAGATGCCAAAATAAAAACCCAACCAAGGAAGACAAAATCCCATGAAGCAGAAGAGCCAAAGCAGAAAGAAACCTGACAGAATTTGCCAAGGATGGTGACGTCTTGAAAGCCATCAATTTTAAGGAGATAAAATAGCCATTGGGTATTCAATTTCAAGGTGATGGCTATGCAGACATCAATTTTAAAACAGTGAAATAGCCATTTGATTTTGAATTGCCTAAATGCCAACCATGAAAAGAGTCCAAGGAATGCAGTGACCTACTAGAAGATCACCCCCGAGGGCTGAAGGAGTAGAAGGAGTCAAATTAGGAAGAATACAAAGAGCCCAGAGAAAAAAGAGAGTAAAGTGCCAAGTGCAGGAACAGGCAGATAGTCCAAGTGGTGAAGGGAGGCACCGATTCAAGAAGTTACTCTAGTAGGTGATACAGTGTCTACAAATTGATTATTAGAAGGTGAAAACGGCTAATAGTGCGACCCATTTTTCTTCATTTTGCATTAATGAGTAGACAAACCACTTAATCACCTTGAAGAAGCGGTCTTGCAAGTAGACAAACAATGTGGCTCATAATTTCTCATTGATATTTAAGCAGCTTGCTCTTCCTAATGACCGGAGCCCAAATGGGTCATTTGTAAAAAGGGGTGCCAAAAGGCCTCCTTCCTTCCTCTATATATTGTAGACTTGTCATTTGAAAAAGGATATTTAACATTTGTAAGGTGAAGCCCTGGAAAATTTTCACCTAAAATCAATAAATGCATTTTTACCTCTATTTTGGTTAGATATCTCTATGTGTGTCTGAGTGTTAGTTCTGTGTTTAGTCATTGCTTCTTAATGCTTCCATAGGTTTAACACCAACATACCTGGTGTCTATAAGGTGCCATTCTTATAGGTGACAAGGAGAGCTCTACCTAAAAGCATAGAGATAGAGAGAAGCTCCTATACAGTGTTCCCTTTCACAACACCTATGGTGAGTCCCTATTTTCTGTGTATTCCATTAAAGCCTCACTGTTAAGTTTCTTACAATCTGGTCCTTCTGTCAGTTTGAAGTGTATGTATGTGTTTGTTTGACTTCAAGTGTGAGTGTGAGTAGGTCAAATCATTTGGTGTGTCACCTCTTTTAGAGTAGTTTGTTTTCCTATAATCCTTCTCCCTTTTCACCCCCCATTATATATCTATATGCCTATATTAGCACTTATTGGAACAACTCAGATGCATCCAAGGGAGCTAGCCCTTACCTAGAGACTCTCCCCTCCAGCTTCACTAGTCCCACAGGTGAGAGGGGAGTTTCCATTTTGATGTGTGGAAGGTAGGAGCTCGGCCTCCTGCCCTAGGTGCAATCCACTGTGTCAACAGGCTCTCCATCAGTATAGATAATTTGCAAAACTCTCACTTGTTTTTTATTTTTCTTGTGTCAAGTCAACCAATGAAATATTATGTTTGAGATTATAGGAAAAGTGTTGCACAAACTTATCAGAAAGATCATCAAAATATGTTACTGAATTCTTAGGAAAAATTTAAGAACCACTCCAAGTCTTATCTATCCAAGATCCTTGGAAATAATAATAAAAGGTATATATCTCTATATGCCACTAGCTGACATGTGACAAAGAACTCGGTTAAATAGGCCTTAGGGTCACCTTTGCCTTTGTATATGTCAAATTTCAGTGGTTCGTACCCTAGAGGAAATGGTATCTACAAGTATTTAATGTTGAATGAATAAGAACACATATCATCCAACTTAAACTTTTTAGTCTATTTCCCAGCCTAAATGGCAACAATTGCATCCTTCATTTGTTACAATTATTGAGATATGAAAGTGGAAGGAACATTGGTTTGAGGGAGAATATTGGTTTGGGTAGATGGTTGGGAGGTCACAAGTGGGACACTTTGACCAGGGTATGATGGAGATATCTGTTGAGGTATATTGGTTTGGTTTGGAAATGAATCAGGAATATGCATACATGGATTAGGATGTACTTGAAATTGCACATTTGGTTGTGTGATATTATGGTTTAGAATGGCTATGAAGGTTTTAATTAGAGGATTTTATGGTTGGGATGGAGGGATATAACTATACTATGCCTACTATGGCTGAAAAGGGACATACTGCCAACTAATCAAACCTTGCTATTGAATGGGAACTTATGGACCAAGACCCTGTCTCTGAAATTATGGCATATTTTGATCTGATTGTTGTCTAGTGGGTACTTGAGAAATATGGGAGCCTCCTTGTTGCACAAATCCTTATTGGGAAGTGAAATCATGTTGAAGATTTGACATTTGTAGCTGACCAATATTTACATGTTGGCTAGTCATTGTTTAGTTTTAGATTGGTACACTGGTCTGTGACTGAGGAGATATATTTTCCATTACCTAATGTGGTGGAACATTAGTTTCCCCTTGTTGAGGTAGAAATATATTCACCCTCTATTATGTTGATACACTAGTTTATGGCTACTATTGTGGAATACTACTCGTCACTTGTTGAGGAGGAGTAGGATTCATCACATTCAGTTATTAAGGTGTGATATTAGTTGTTGGTTGAATACCTAATCCTATTGGTTGCACATTTGATGAAGTAACTAGTTGAGGTTGGGATGTAAAAAATCCTACTCCTTGATTTTGAGAACCAATTACAGTGTTAACTAAAGGCACATTTTTTTGGATAGCTATCGGTGTCTGAACACTACTTTAGTGTGGATTGGATGTTGTTTGCACTTTGTACACTATATTTTGACTATTCTATTGTGTGGAAGCAAAAGATACTTCTTTGATCATTGGGATATGAAATTAGTTGTAAACTAAAGTGTTCTATATGAATGGGTCTGAACTTTGATTGTCTGGATCAGTTAATTCTGTCAAAACTCTTGTTGAAGGGACTAAGTCAACAACATGCTTGCTCACCATGATCATCTGATTGAAATTGCATGCTAGATTTAGGCAGGTTTGATATGCCATCTAAATTTAGGTAAAGTCATCTTCCATGATGTTTTTGCCTCTGTTAGGCATTTTAGTGTCCTGAGATGTTGTTTGGACTAGAGCCAAAGGATTGCTAGAAGAAGCTAGTTCATCATAAATTATGTTGTGGGGCATTGTTACTAGGCTTGGTAAATTCTCATGGGGGAAGTCTGCTAGAACTTGGCCCCTACCTCTATGGATCAAACCAAAATCTCATCTTTATTCTCCAAAAAATGATTCTCAAATAAATAGAGATCATACGTGAAAGGCATATTAGTAGAGCATAACTGTTGAGGAACTAGTTCGTTAGCTATGAGTATTGTAGCTAGGTATTATGTGGTTTATTCTTGGTCTTATTCTGAATAAGGTGGTGTATTAAGCAAATGTTAGCCAATGGATCTTGGCTTTATACCTATAATTGAGTATTATAAGAGGGATAAAGATCCATCTCATAAGAAATATTATCTAAGTAGGGGTCTTGCACCATTTCTTCATGTGCAACCACATTAGTAATCCCTAGATTATACATGAGTCCACTATGAGTGTAGGAGTACATGTTGGGATCCATAGTCAATGCTTTGTGACAAAGGGAGGTCTTTAAAATCTAAAATGACATTGTCTAAAAAAAGATGATGTTCTAACTTGGTCTAGATTCGTCAAAAGGATCAAAATTTTTATGCAAAGATTTGTGATAACATAAGCTAATGTTAAATGTCTAACATTACACATCTTAGACAAAAAATATTAAGTAAATGAATAAAAAATCAAAATGCTAAACACTAAGGTCAAAGTGTTTCAAATCAGTCTAATCTAAGAAATTAAAAGTTGTTAGATATTTTAGCCAAATGCAATGCCAAAAGCTAGGCTCAAACAAGGCATGTGCTAGGACTCTTGGCCAAATTACGTCAAAAGCTAGACTTTGAAAATAGATGAAAATTTTAATCTAACAGATTTGAAACACTTATAAAAAATACTAGAAATTTGATTCTTAGACATGGAATCAACCAAATAGGTATAAGGTATGAAACAAAAGGCACTATAGAGATAGTTTGTTTTCTCACAAATAATGGTATAAAATTTGGTTCCTTAAAAAATAAGCTAGACAAAAGTGAATGGCGTAATTGCACTAGATAAAGGTTCACAAAGGTTCACTCAAATTGGTTTGAAAATATAGGAACAAATTTGAACTCTAAGTAAGAGGGCCTATGAAACAATATCTAATTTTTTTTGGGTAGCATAACAGTGCTAGACTACTCAAAAGATGTGACAAAATGCTTGTTTCAAAAAACTCTCTAAGGTAAAGATAGTTTCACACAAATTTGAAAGCATATCACTACTTTTCTAGACTCAAAATATTATAGTGCATGGACTCAAAGTTCCAGTGTTTAGCACAAAATGACTTAAGTCTATCAAGTGGTGATAATGATCATAAGTCTTAAATAACCTTCAATCCAAAGTGGAAATTGAACCGAAGTTTCCTCAAATTTAGTGCAAATGATGAATCCACTTAACACATCAACCCTATGAACTTATGAAGGTGAAATTTCAAATTTAAGTTTAAAATGAAGAACTTAAACAAACTTTGGCAAAGGTCTAGAATCAATTGGGCAACATAACTGCACTGAAGTGGATGATATGACTCTAAATTTTGGTGAATTTTGAACAAGGCAAAGTGATGATTCATGCAGGCAGCATAATGCCTTTTTGTTTAAAGGAAAATGAGGACCATGTGTTTTTGGTTAAGTTTATTGAGTTAACAAGTAGTTTTAGACACAAATCAAGATCAAAATGATGAAAAACAACTATCTTAAGTCTAATTGACAAGGTATGACAAAGTGGGGTCAACCAAACTAGCAATTTTCTAATGTTTCTCGGGGAATCAATTGCATAAAGACTTCTTTCACGTCATATGATGCAAAAGAAAAGCATAGAAATTGAGTGTTTGTGGTACTTGACTTGTTATAAAAAAGTCTAGTCCTTTTTTCAACCACTACATCCTAATTTTCACTTAGTGTAGTGTGATGTCTAAAGTGCATATACATCCCATCTAAAACTCTATCACTAGAAGGTGGTTTAACCACTCAAACCTTTTAATCTTCATGAGAGTGGGTGAAGCCAATGCTAGGAGATGAAACCCAAGGTCAAAGATTCCCTAAATAAATTGCAAGAGGTAATGATGTCCCCCTCACAAGCTAAGATGCAATGAAATGAAAGATATAAAAAGAAAGACTTTAGGGTCATTTTCAAGGTCACCCAAACTATGACGAGTTTTTGGGGAGTGATTTAGATGACATTATTTCTAAACCTTGGAATAGGATTTTTGAAATAATGATGGTGGTTTTGATTCCAAGGGTTCCCTAAAGGGGAAAAATTTAAGAGAATACATGTACAAACCTTCTCTTTGCCAAAGAAATTTTAATTAAACAACTATTGAAAACAAGAATTGACAGGTGTGTTCAATTTTAAAACCCAAATGAAAGATGTGGTGGTGTTATTTTGAACCCTTAGTTTTAAGTTGAAACTTTTAAATCTTAAATTATAAAAACATTCACTTAAGCACCAAAAATAATATTCCTAATTCATTTTAAAAGCATGCCAAAGATGTTTTAATAGCATGTTTTAACAAATTCCAAGTCCACTGGTTATCTATCTACCCTTAAGGCATCACCCCAAAAGCAAATGTGTTAGGTTAGATAATTTTATCACAAATCTCAAAAAAATAATATTAAATATATGAACACTTGAAAACAACAAATTATAAGGCTAAAAATAAAATATAAAACATAATACATTAAAACTTGCACATAAAATATAAAAACATGCAGTTAATATTTTTAACATAACTTTTAAAATATAGATCAGTTTGTCACAAAATTTTGAGAGGTTGTGAATTAATTATGGTTGCACATATATAAAAAATTTTAAGTCCAAAATGTTAATAACAAAAAATTATCAATACTATTCTAACCATTTTTACCAGAAAAATGAAAAATGGAAAGTGATAGTTACTAAAATAGATATAACTTCTAAAATATAAAAAAAAATTGTGAAAATTTTAAATAATATCAATGACATATTTATATAAATTAATTAAAAAATTTATACAAAATATTAATTAAATAAATATTTATGAATTCTTTATTGGCTATTTTTACTCAAAGCAAAAAAAAAAAAAAAAAAAAGAATTAAAACTATGAAATACAAAAAGTTTGTGGGTTACGATTTTATGAAGATAGTCCCACCAGACATGTCATTATGTGAAATAGGAAGTTGAATTAAGAGAGGTGTTAGTATTTTGTTATTGACAAAATGAAATCAAATTGAAAAACCAACACACTAGCTAGTATACATCTCTAGGCCTAGTTACTAGGGAGAGGTTAGTAAGGGAAAGCCATTTGAGAACAAAACTAAAAATGGAAAGAAATATGAAATATGAAAAAAAACACACTAATTTCTTACCAAATCCTTGATTTCTCCAAAAGGAAACTTCTTTTTCTTGCTCTGTTTGTGATTCAAGAGATCTTATTCAATGGAGTGTGGCTACCTTCATCTCCTCTTGGCACCTTTGGCTTTGGCTTCTCTTGGCTTGGCTAAACAATTTGGAATTATAACACTAAGATGCAATGATTTTTGAATGAATTTGGGAATTATAATTTTGGCATAAAAGAGTTAAAATTTAATAGGTAAGGCCTCTTATTTATATATTTTTGGAATGGTTTGAGGATGAACCATGACCTTCCATCTCAAGATTGGGATGTGCGGCCATGAATAAATCCAAATATGAAATTCATCTAAAAATTCCTCATTAATATTTGATATAGAAGGGTATTGAATAATCATGGAGATTCTTAATGAGGCATGAGAGACCCATAATCCTGATATTTTATGCATTTATGGGTTATGGATGCCAACCCATATGATGATGTCACCTGATGATGTAGTTAATAGAAATCAATTTTAAATAAAGAATTATTCAAAAATTTCCATGGAAAATTAACTTAAGGCCATAATTTTGTTTAATTAGCCTAAAACATGATTAATCAACTTTGGAGTAAATTTTGGCTCTTGGTGCACAAATTAATCAAATTGGTCAAAATGTCTTATTATTGGTCCAAAATTTGAATGGATTAGAATTAGAAATCAATGTCAGATGCGTTGGACCTATTATCCCATTTAGGATGTTACCAACACCAAATAACAAAGGAACATTTCTCATGAAAGAGATTTGACAGAAAAGAGCAATCCAGGGCACTCAGGTATGAAATTGGCAATTTGACTCAAAAGATTTGATCAAAGTTAACTAGCCCATAAATTATATTGTTCCATTTAATGATTCTTTAGCCAAAATTGGCACTTGGATATATCAATTTCAACTCATTTAATGCACTTCAGTGTTTTTAGGCCAAATTGTGCACTTTGATGAAAATTAGTCAAAAGCCTAATTGAAGGTTATCAATCGCCAAATTTAGGTGTCTACACTTTTTACCTAGTTGACCACTAGATTTGAATCCCCATAAATTAGTATTTCTTTGTCCTTATTCTTTATAGAAAACTATAAACCAAAGATAAGGGCTTTGTACTCAAAAAGATTATCAGTATAAGGGAATTAGAGCCTATAATAAGTGTGGTACTCTCTATTAGTAGGGTCAATTAAAAAAACACCAATACCTAATCCAAAATTACACCTAACACCATCAAAATGCAATTTCTATCATCCAAGAATCACATGATCGATCTTGGGATCACATACCTATTCAGTCTCTAGGGTGAAAACCCCTAAGTCTGAGTCAATTATGTTTATTATCATATGTATCATTCTCAGTTCTCTCTCAACCCTGATTTGATTAGGAACTCCCTTCCAAGGTAGCCACATATGTGAGCAATATGTGGACATGTAACCATTCAAAGCCTTGGTCCATTCCCTACTCAATAAGATTCCATAAACATTAAGTATATCAACAACTTGAATATCAATGAATTTCTACACCCTAGGCTTAAAATATAGTTACATGTGAACATTTAAAATATATCTAATTACCTTAACTCTAGATTTGTCTAATTGGGTAACAACCCTATTAGACTTAATAAGAGTCAGGCCATGTTATTTGCATATACCTACAAGCATGATATTGGTAGATACTTATAAATATAATAAGCATTTATGTAAGTTTTTACCAAACTCGTAACAATGAGAAAGAAAGGAGGAGATTCAGCCTTGGTCTTGTGAACAGTCATATTGGCATGATCAAACTAGGGTAGATTATCGGACTTCTTTGATAAAGATTCTAGTAGGAGGTCCATTTGATCTGTAATCTATGTGAGTTCATGAAAAGTAATATTAGCCTTTATATTTTTCATGTCCTCAACTATGTGGTATCTAGTTTTAGAAGAACTAGGAATTTCAATACGAGGTTTAGAATTACTCCCTTTAGGTTGCTCAATATTGTTGCTTGAATACGTGTTTAGAGGAGTTCCATATTTTTTTAGAGTCATTAAGGTAGTCAAAGTTTATCTCTACTCTCTATTCCTCAAAGGGTAGGTCTTCTTCAAGAACTATTGAAAATATCAGATTTATTTAGGGATCTCACTAGGTTCCTTTTCCTCTTGAAAGGGGAAATCAAAGGTGTCCACCATGAAGGCTTAATTAGATGACTTAGATCTAGAAGTAGCTGCACCACTTTATTTGTTAAGGAACACTTTAAATGTATCCAACTCTTCTTGTAAATCCTCAAGGGCTTTGTAAAACTCAATATAATCAATTTCACCATGCTTGGCTATGCAATGTACCTTGTAATAACTAGGTAATGCAAGATCAGTGAGGTTAATGTCCATGGTCTTTTTTTCAAAATATGGTTCACTATTCTTGTTATTATGAAAAATATCATTATGAAGTCTATTGGTTGGCCTATTATACCTTTGAAATGAGAAGTTCTTACCTAGGCTTTCAATAATATTTCCAAATTATTTTTGTACTTGAATAAAATTAGTGCTTAATTTTTGGACCATTTTTAAGATAGATTCATTCTCACTTTTAAGAGTTTCAAAATTATGTACCTGGTTATTGTTAGTAGATGGTACTAGATCTCTTCGATCACCTATATTGAAGCCATTATTAGGATGATTTAAAAATCCCAAATTCTAATTGGGAGCTGCATGACTCAATGGCAATTGAGTTAGGTTTGAGAGTTAGTTTAATGCTAGGATATTCTAATTATTATTTAGGAATAAGTTCATCACATGAGTTTATGGGTTAATGTTTGGCACATAATATGCCATTTTCTCTTGGGGCTGCATTTGATCATTAATGGTTACTGCTTTAGCATAGGCTCTAGCTAATGAAGTTATGGTTGGCATGGATCTGTTCAAAAACATAGAGGTCATGGGATCTACTGCATATTTATAAATCTCTAGAGCTAAGACATCATCATGATTATAAGGGTCTATGGTCCTATTGAACATATTTTGATATCTAGCATTTAAGGACCTAATAGGCTTACTTACATCTCTTCTAATGGTGGTGAATTGATGGTAGATAACATAGGGACTAACAACCTTACCAAAATGATCTATAAATGCATTATTAAAATCATCCCAACTCATGATGTAGTTATTAGGCAAGTTCAAAAACCATTCATAAGAAACATCCTTAAATGTAAAGAGGAATAACCTACAAGTTACATCCTCATGCATAACATTTATCAATATTAAGGCTACTTTAAAATATTTTATATGTTCTTCAGCAATTACTATACCCATTGGACTAAATGTAGGTAAGTACTTTTTAGGGTTTCATGGGAGGTCATGAACCACACATAGTACATTGATTGAGGATTCTCCCAACCAAGCCATATTTGGATGAAGATTGAAAGTACAAGTACCTTGAAGAGGTTAAGTTGGCAAAGATTTGGATCTCTTGTGCCTAGCTTTGTCATGTTTGGATTTTTTATAGACCTTAATTTTGAGCAAAGGATGCCTAGTCTATGAGTGTGATCTTGTTCTAATCTTTGGTAATTTCAAATTGAAATTTGAAGATCCTACCTGAAATATGATGTATCAAGTTAAATTTTATAAAGAATAAGAGTTAGACCTACACATTGAGCTTATTTTTCAAAGGTGGTATGAAAAACTACAAATGACATTGATCTTTGATTGAATTAAGTCAAAGACATGTTCAATTATGCAATTATGGTCTATATTTATAAGTCTAAGCCTAAAATAAATCATATATATGATAGATATGTCCACTTTTGATCAAAATGAGCCATCCTAACCTCAGATACTATGGATTCTTAAAGCTAAAGCTAAATTTACTGGAAACAAGCATCAATACCCAAATAATTTCAAAGGAAGCACAAAGATGTGCTATAGACAACAAAGATCGATGATCTTCATACTTTTAAGCAAAGAATTTGCTTAAAAACACAAAGATACATTAATCTTTAGATAAAATAGACTAAGATTAACAAAGATTCAAAGAATTCAAGCCCTCCTTCTAGCGCTATTGAGAGCTTATATTGATGCTTCTAAATGAACCATAGTTGTTGTTAGTGTTTAAAGAACGCTTCTCATTTTAGAATTTAGAAAATTTAGAGTATGAGTTGTAGGTTTTGTAAATCTAGTTGCCTTTGGTGAAATAACAATAGATCAAGATAAACTATTCCAAAATATTTGCATGATATGGTGGTTGGGAACCACCTTGGTTTGTTCTTTGTGAATTGTAGAGAGTCTATGTTAATACTTAGTGAATTATATCTAGATTTAAGTTATAGAATAATATAAATGGGTATTTATAATGAAGCTAAAACTAAAGTGATCCAATAAAAGGGGAGAAAAAATAAGGGTAAGGCAAAAAAAAAATGAGTGATTGCCAATTTTGGTCTCAAACATTATGACAAAACATCAATTTTAACTGAGTATGCATTCAACTAATATATAATACAACATATCCTAAGCTCAAATCCCACTATATATCAAGAAAAATTCAAAGGACAATGTAAAGAGCCACAAGTAAGAACCAAGTCTAGTTTAAAGATTTACTACTATAATCAAATAGCATTTGTACATCTAAATAA
This sequence comes from Torreya grandis, assembly GCA_037957365.1. NCBI lineage: Eukaryota > Viridiplantae > Streptophyta > Pinopsida > Cupressales > Taxaceae > Torreya > Torreya grandis. The sequence continues at coordinate 321,789 of JARHVA010002774.1, read as the reverse complement.
AAAAATATGAAGTGAAGCAAAACCTAATATCTTCCAACTAATCTAGCATATGCACAGATTAAAAACCCCGTGATTAAAAAATGCAAATCAAAATTCAAAGACACTATTAAAATTCATGATATCTACTAGTAATTGAGAGAAAAGCTATATTAGCAATTGACATATCAAATATGGACAATCCTTGTAGAATTCTTTGATTATATTAATTGCTTTAAGTGTACACAAGTCACTCAAAAATACCTTCCTCTTAAAAATGCTAATACATGAATTTATAGAAAGACCATGCAGTATATTGGTCAATTATGAAATACAGGTGTACAAAGATAAGGATAGTCATCCTTATAAGTTCTAAAATAAACGTTCTTTTCACAATCATACTGACTAGAGGCAAATATGCTAATAAACTAACATATACCTTTACAATGGAATATTATATTTCAAAAAGTTAGAAAATTCTAAAAAATAGAATATTACTTTATTTGTTGGTGGGGCCTCTAATTGATGTTGCTAGATGATGCTCATGGCTTTATCATGTTGCTCATAAACTAGCTCTAGATCCATAGTAGGTTTTATGATACACTCCTCCTCTTGATCTACCAAGTCATCAAGTTCCCTATCATTCTTGGCCATGGCTTCTTTAATACTCCTAGCTTCATTTATCCTTTCTCATACATTGAATATCATGTCTAGGATCTTACTATTATTAGCCTCAGATTTACCTTGGCTTTTTCCTTTGATTTTTTTGGGTTACCAAAGTATCCCTATGTTTAAATTCATCATCACTTATGATTCTAAGGACATTGGGTTATGCAAGATCTGTGAGCATAGTCCTACAAATTTGCTCAATTCTTGTAATTAACTCCTTATCAACTTCTAGAAGTCTTTCCACATCATTGTGCCAAGCACTCAAACATTAAACTTTATCAACCACAATTCCTAGAATTATGCTCAAGAGTCCTAAACTAATGGTTTTGAATCCTTGGATCTATTTCCTTGCTCAAATATCTATAAGTTGGGTAATTTTATCCTTTGAAGCTTGCCTTTGGATGACCATGCCCTTGTCTAATGCACACTACCATTCTAATTCACTTTGCCTTAGTTTTATTATTTTGGGCACTTTAAACATGTCATAAAATTAATCATCAAGCATTTTGGTCATTGCTTCATACACTGATAAAACTACCTATGTCTACAAGTTTTCCTTTTCTATTTCTAAATTTAATATCCTCTACTTCATCCCCTAGACTCTAGCTTTGGTCTGTGCTAATTAGGCCTCAATCAAGATTTCCACATTCTCTTCTTGAATTGTAGCTTCACCAAGTTGCAGGCCCCCCACTAGGGTTAATCCCATAAAAGGATCCACCTTTTGAAAGGTAAATTCCTCTATTTCAACCAAAACTATCCTTATTATAATCCTTTCCAATCTAGTTATTTCATTATTGAATTTGATGGTAGTGACTGGCTTCTTGAATTTGGGAGGTTCTAAGACCTCCATACCTGAGCTACTTGACGTATCTGAGGCATCCATACTTTTAATTTATGGTCCTTGGGTGACCATAATTCTTCTTCATTCTTGCTCTTTTACCATATCTCTAATCCATGGCTTTATGTCATCTTGTATCTCAACATCAACAACTCTTGTCAAGGCCCATGAATGAGAAAGAGAAGGAATATTTTGTAACCTTCCATAAATAAACCAATTAGGAATGACTGGTCCATGAATTGGGAATTCATCACTAAAGAGATTGATTTCACTAGTAGGGTGAGTGAAAGTCAATCTTGGTCTCTTCCTTGGTCCAATGGGGACCAATTCTAGTTCTACCTTCCTCTTCTCTTGGGATGCCATAGGGACCTAATCTTTTCCTTTATCTTCCTTAGGATCCTCTTTCCTCTCTGAGTCATAGGCCTCTGCAAGTTCCATGAGGGCACCCTCAAGTGTTTCTTCCTTCTCCAAGGCTATCATATCAATATATTAGATTGGGGAAGGATGCCTTTGGGGAATTTTTAAATTTGGTTGGCCCTCCCTAGGTCTCTCTTCTGATCTCACTTCTCCCAATTTCTCTTTGCCTTTGCCTTGTTCATCCTGATTTTGCATAATTTGCCCTTGAGGATGTGGCTATGGTTGTTCTACTTGGGGTTTTTTTTGGGCCATTCTTGATGGACTAGGTAGCAAGTGATACTGTAAAGGATACATTTTCCATGTCTCTCTTGAGGGCTTGTCATCCTTATTCAACCTATGTTTAATCTTGATGTTATGGCCTTGGATCATAACTAATACTTCTTCATAATTATTAGCCTTAATATATATGGTGTCATGAACACTAGGTTGATGTACATATTCAAGCTTTGGGAGTTTCTTGTCCTTTAGGTGGCTAGCCACTATACCCTTAGGATCCCAAATCTTAAGTTCATAAAGTTGAAAACTAAATGAATCCTAGTGTTTGTCCATGGTCTCAACATGATTCCAATCTTGAAGTATGGTCCTAATTATTAGAGGGAAGGGGTTGATAAGTCCTTTCTTCTCTTCTTTACAAGTGCCATCAATGCCATGCTAGAATTGGGAAGTAATTTCTTGCTTGGCCAATTTGTTAAGTACATATACTAAAAAATTGCAAGGCTAGGACATGATCCCATTAATTCTAATGACCATGCAATCAGGGCTGTACCGGCTATCACCTATCATCTCCATGTACTTCTTGATTAGGGGGTGAACCTTAGGCATATAACTCTTGTGATAGCCTCAAATGTGGCTAGATAAACATAGTCATAAATGAAGTACATGTGGTTTTTGTACTTGAATATATGTAATATAGAATAGTGGTGTGAAATGGTGGTTTTTCCATCTAGGGACCAATTCCTAATACCCAAGAAATTGATTGAGTCTAGTATGACAACTAGAAGGTATGACATCATATAAAACTAGTTGGAGGTCTTTATTTTTATGGAAATGAATTTATTGGTGAGGAAGATACCAATTAAATCTCTAATTGGAGGGGTGAGCTTGTATTCCACTATGAAATGTACATATGGGACCCAAATTTTATTCACATAGGTGGTTCAGGGGGCTTCAAAGGCTCAGTTCAATAGGGTCATTATAACCCTAATTCCCTCCCTAAATTGGACTACTAATATTTCCCCCTCAAATTCCCTAAATATATGAGGGCCTTGGTGCAACTAGGGTCTAAGGATAAAATCTAGGTCATGGTTGCTTGCCCACTCTTTGATCTTGGATAAATCCACATAGAAAAGAGGGTGCTTATAATATTTCTCAAATGCCACATGAGAAATATATGCTATTTCCTTAGAATTTTCCTCATGAATGATCCATTCATTATCAATTCTATAGTCAATAAAGATGGGAGCAAGAATGTCTATATAGTGTAGTACCTCAGGTTTTGCTGTAGCATGGTAAAGGTCATCCATCTAGTAAATAACTAGGTCATAGTGCCTATGGTTTACTATGACAATTCTTTTCTCCTCTTTTGTGATGGGTTTCAATTCTTTGATCATGAAGAAGAGTTCAGACTAGTTCCTAATTCTTAGGATATTCAAGGCTATAATTTATAATTTAGTGTCTCTAAAGAACCAACCTTCATTATCTATTGACAAGTAGAGATTGGTCTCTTCATTTGATTATTGTTTGGGATATGCCATTGTTCCTATTCCTAAAAAATTAATCACACTAGATTACAAATGATCTTTTAAAAAACTCTCTTATGCTCAAAAACACAATTAATTTCTCCTTAGATCAAATTGTAACCAATTGAGTCCATTTGGGTCACTTTTATGTAAGGTTTTAAGGTTTGGGAGCTTTAGTGGCAGAATATATCTAGGTTTTGGCTTATACATGCCTTGGATTTGATTTTTACCTTTACCTTTATACCTTTATGTTTTCAATCCCACAAGATCTTGTATTTTTTCCTTTTTTGCTTGTATGGTGCCTATGTGGCATTAGTCTGGGCCTTTTGTAGCATCTTTCATAAATGTCTTTTGAGAAGTAGCCATTGGCATTTAAAAATGCCTCTTTTATTTCACTTTTTTGGATCAAAATATAAGATTATCATGAGCCATTGATTATAATATGGCCCTTGCCTTTGATTGGCCCCTTTTGTTCCATGTATTGTAGTTGAGACACTTGGCATCTTTACGTACCTTCCTCATGATCCAAATCCTATGTCAGTCTTGTGTCGAATGAGCATTGGCCATGTGGTGAGCTCACAGGCCTTTGAAAAGTAATAAGTGTCTTCACACCATTAGATCATGTTCCAAAAATGAATCATGAACTATCAAATTATCTTGTTAGCTCTACTTCAAATTCATTTTCACCATGCATCCAAATCATCGGCTCTTGGGGACTCATTGAAAAGTCTTTGGGTGCCTTTATGTCATTGGATCAGAATCCAATAATAAAATGTGAACTGTTGATCTGTAGATATGATCGAACATTAAGTTAACATATTATTAAGACCGTGACTTAGGCTAAGGTTTGTTTCACTTATTAAACATGAAATAAACCTTAGGATAAGGGGTTTATGCCTAAGTTTTTTGATTTATATGCAAGGGGGCCATGGCCTAAATATTCCAGGTCAATGTTTATGACGTGTTTAATAAACACAATGTAAACATTGGTCTATAATATTTATGCAAAGGCTTATAAAATATGCTCAAAAGGATCAACATGACACAATGGTCCAATAAAACATAGGATTTTATTGTATTGAAAAAACACATTAAAACCTTTAGCTAGAAGCATTTGGTCTAAAATTTACACTATAAATACTCTCTTTTTAAAATAATACTTAGTATAAGTCTATAATTTAAGGTTCATGACATTTGAATAAAATCTCATGGGGACCTTAAAGTATAGACTTAGACTAGGTTTGTTTTACATATAATTAGATTATAAGACCATTTCCACATTTTATAATTTAAAGACTTCTAGTGTTTGAGCATTTTTCAAGAACTTCCCTTAGCCTATAAAGCCATTTTCAAGCCTTCCAGTAATATTTTAGAGTATATGTTGATCCTGCAAATAATAATTCATTAACTTAAATTTGATGGTTTCATGAACATTAAATATGTCCTCACGGATGCCAAATGATGGTCATGCGAATGCCAATTTTAAGATAGTAAAGTTTTTAATTTGATGGGTTTAAAGTTGACGATTTTGCAGATGTCAAATAATGGTCACAAGAATTTCAATTTTAAGATCATCAAATTATTATGACTTAATGTGAGAATGCCACCTAGCGCATTCATAGGGCCTCCCATGATCTTGGACTTAATTTAATCCATCAAATCAAAATATGTGGCAAAGCATTAGCTATCGATCATGATCCAAGATCTTGCTCATGATTGGTTGTTTTATCAGGCAAGACCCATTTATCTTTGATCATCAACTACAAGGGTGTGCCATGTGTCGATCATTTGGTCCTTCTATAGTCTTTGAATTTTTAACTATACCTCATATCATCTGATCAAGTCTTCATGAGTAAGCAAGAATCATTGATCTCAATTTGAGGGCTTAAATGCAATTGATCTAATGGGATATATGTGAGATTCTATTAGTTTTCCTTATACCATTTGATCAAAGGTCTATGGGAAGAATGAACCATTAGATCATCTAAGAAGAATAGTGTTTAAGCTAAAGTTTGGGTTTTTCTCACTCCATTGGATTGAAGGATATAATAAAGTGAAGGTAGTTAGATCCTAAAAGGTGCAAGGAAGTTAAGTTAGGGTGATAGAGATAAAGACTTAGGTTAAGGTGTTAAGACTAAGGTCTTGATTGTATTAATAAATACGTCAGGGCCTTAGAATTTAAACCTTAGGCTAAGGTAGAAATAAGGGGCCAAATTAACATAACATTGGACTTGAGAAACCAGAACTTAGGCTAAGATGTTAATACTAAGGTCTTGTTAGTATTTAACAAATACATTAGGGCCTTAGGGTTAAAATCTTAGGCTATGTTAGGAAACATTAAAAGGACCCTGCAGAATGAATGTTAGGTATACAAGGAACTTTTAAAGGGAAAAGCAATAGATGAGACTAAGTAATTTAGATTAAGTTTTAGTTATGTTAATAAACATGATTAAACTTAGAACATGAATTTTATGCTTAGGTCCAAAATGAACTTTCAAAATATTTCCACTAGTCTAGTTCCTGTCAACACTTAAATTTAAACTGAGGGCCTTGGCTAGGGTTTTTAAACATGAAATTCTTAGGGAAAAACACCATGGAACCTACAATTAGAGAAATAAGAACTATTTATTAGTAGTGTTAGTCCAAATTAAATACAAAAAAAACCAAGTAAGCCTACCTTTAACAGAGTGGATGATCTTCAAATTCTATAAATGATCTTATCATACTAAATTTTCATGTTCAAACTTCAGGGTTTTTCTAGGGTCCCAATTTTCAAAATTGTGGGTATGTTGGTTCCAATAGTTTCATTCACATTACAGATGGAAGGGATGTCCATTTCAATGTAAGAGGGTAGGTTAAGTCTATGAATGGTGACAAATATTTTGGAGTTTGAAGGTGGAGATGGGATTTGAGAAGCAATATAAGCCATGGTATTGACAAACTTATTTTTTAAATTCAAAGTAGCTTGGATAAGGTAATGATAAAATGATGTTAATAATACATCTACCAGTTGTTTATATTTTGGGAGAGTATCATTTTTACACTGGTAGGAACCATTAATCTAGTTGATCAAAAGTTGGGAGTCATCAAAAATGTTAATCAATTTTACTCCTAAGGATAAAGATATTTGAATACCTAAATCTAGGGCCTAGTATTCAACCACTTTATTGGTGCAATCAAAGTCAATTTTGAAGGACAAGGGAAAAGGATCACCTTCAAGGGGGATAAGGATGATTCTAGAACCCCCACCACATTAACATTTTGGTCCATAAAATAAATGTTAGAGGTATAATCATTGAGAGGGGGTGAATCAATGATGTAAGATAATTAAATCCAATACCCAACTCTTAAACATTCAACACATAGAATCATGATGCATATAAATTAATCATTGCAATAAATAAGGAAGATATAACAAGATCAAGCATATAATACATAATATATGTGGGAAACCCTCTTGGGGGTTAAACCCACTGAACCCTGAAAGATACACTATAATCTTATAAAATAAGATATAAAATTTATACCATCACCAATTAATCAAGGAACACCCATCCCTTAGTTTAGTGAGACACCAATCCCATAAAGAGCTACTGCCCCTATCTAGCCGAGCACCCATAACAACTAGACTTTTAGCAAGATTTATCTTGAAAAGAGGAACCAACCCCCTAATAAACTAATAAACCACTCATCTACCTTTAAAAAATCATATTAAACACCTATTTTTTCTCTTTAATTGATGATGACCACCTTTGTCTACAATATTAACCTCCAATCTCTCTCAAAATACCTCTAGAACTAACTTTCTCAAACTACCTCTTTTAGGATCATTAGGCCCATTGACCTATGTGTCCTCCTAAATAACCTTGATCAGACAAGCATGAATAATCCTCTTCACTCTCTATTATTCCTCAATGACTTGTACCTTATTTTTAAAAAGGTCTCTCCTTTTGAATCCAAAACTTTTTACAACTAGCAAAAATAGGCCAATAATGCCTTGTATTTATACCACTCTCTTGGAGTAACCCATATTGGTCAACCAAGATGTTTAACATACTTGTTATACCTTTTAAATAGGTCCTCATACATGTTACATTTAAGAATGACATAATTAATAGGTTGGTCATTACCTCATTATCCCCAAACCACCATTAGGTCTTGGTAAGACCTAAAACAATTAGGCCTTCATAATCACATGTTACATGTGAGACTAATTAGACCAAATTCGTCCTTTAACAATGATTAAAACACATCAAACCTATATCCAATATCCCATTTCTCACTCTCATATGGTTTCAAGATACCTATAACACCAACTCAACACTTGAACCTGCCAATTAGGTTTCCTCACTCTTTAGGCTTCATACACAAAAAACATAGTCTCAAACTTTTGAAGCAACTACTCAAAATATTTCATATATACATATGATCAGATAATATGGGTGAAAACTTTAGGACCTATGAAATTCTTTCATATGCTTTAGACACTTCAACACAAGTTCTAAGGACTAAAAACAACATTCTCAAAATGACCACCTATGCTGGTCACACACAGTCAAAATACAATTATACTATTTTTAATCTCCATATCAGATAAGGGGCATATCATGAATTTAAAAACTTTATAATAAGACTTAGAGACTTATATAACATCTCAATACTCATTCTATTCTTCAATTCTTCTCAGAACACCTTCAACTCACACTTGTAACATGGTCACTCAATCTTCCAGTGCATTCAACAAACACAATCAAATTTTAAGTAATTTTTCACACTTAAGATGGATTGGTCAAACCTAAATAAACCACATAGATGGTCCACATGGAGTATATAACACTCTCCAATATATATTTCATCTTGAAATATCAAAATACTATCAAGAACAACTCAAATATCCTTCTCTGGTCACTTACATAACATGGTCAAACCTTCAGTCAATTTTGGAGCTTAATATCTACAACTATACAATATTAAAATATAATAATCAACTTTGATGGGTGAGAATTGAATATATTTATAAATTTTGTTTTTACATCACCCTAAAATTCATCCTAGATCAAAATATATAAGAAAAATACACAACATTGATTTTTATTTTATTAATTTTAAATACCAATGATCACTAGTAAATGCAAATATTATAGACACATGTCTTTATCTCATGCTCCTTAAATTATAGATCAATTTAAATCTATTGATCTCCTTAATATACTCATGAATTTAACCTATATCACTCATCATTGATCTTATATCCTCTCTTTTGAGATCAAGCAACTTGACAGCCCCACGTGCCCTCTATGTACCCTATAGTCAATTTTCAATGCACTAATACCATGTGGAAACCACGCATACCCACTAAGAATGCTTTGACATATTGAATTAATATATATCTTTGGATCACTATCTTAAAAAATCATACACTCTATTAGATACTTATTTTGTTAGATTAGATGCTCACCATTAGATCTATTGAATGCTCACCATTAGATCTATTGAACGTGTTGTTCCCCAAAAATATCACTCATTTTTGGGACAACATTTGAACTATTTTGATCCTACAGACCAAAATCCTCTCTTCCCCTTTCAAAAATTGTTCTGAGAATTCAGGTTCTTCATTTTTCAAAGCTTTCTCAGAAATCTACGAACTATGCAGGCTTGAATCTATGGACTCTGCAGGAAGAAATCTACGAACTCTGTAGGCTTAAAACTATGGACTTTGCAGGCTTAAAACTATGGATGCCATAGTCTCATTTCTATGGACTCTTTCAAGCCTTGAGATAAAACATAGAGAAAACTATGAACTCAGTTCTATAGAATTCACAAGTTGATTTCTATGGACTCTGTAAGAAAGAACAAGTTTCCACCACTTGGTCATTTTCAGGATTGTTTCAATGGCTTGGTTCAACCAAAAGAGTTCATCAGCAAGCTTCTAAGCAAGGATTAAACCATTGAACATTGAACTCTTTTGGTTCAAGGGTTCAATGGGTTCAAGGTTCAACACTGTCAGCAATAGTTGGTGCTTTGGCAAAGGTTCAACAAGTTCAACCGCTTCTAGGTTCAACGGCTTCAAAATACTTATCAGAGAAGAAGGCTTGAACCATTGAACCGTTGAACCATTGAACCACTTTGGTTCAATGGTTCAATAGGTTGAATTACCAAATGGTTCAATGCATTTGGTTCAAAAAGATCAAAAGGACTTAGCCAAATAAAAATAATGAACTGATTGAACTGTTGAACCTTGAACCAAAAGGTTCAACGAGTTCACAGGTTCAAAGGTTCAACCAGTGCGATGAAGATCAAAGAGCTTAGAAAGAACAAGGAAGTGACAGGCAGAGGAAAAAACCAATAAAGTGATTGAACTAATAAAATGATTGAACCAAGGAGCCGAGAAGGACGCTCAAACCATTGAAATAGTCAACCAATGATGTCCCTGCAGACGTCAAATTTAAGGTAAGGGAATATCCATTGAAATTCAAATAAAGCGTGGAAGTTGAAGGAAGAACCAAGCGACTGGCTGAAAAGATATCCTGATAGCTCAAATCACAGCAAGAAGAGACAAAGCTGGAAAAGATAAAAGTGAAAAGAGGGAAAAGCCAAAAATATATGCGTAAAAGTTATTCTAGTAGATGGAACAGTCTGCAAAGTAGATATTCAAGCTTGCAAACATTAGAGGCACAACCTGTTAGTCTCCTTTAGAGTAAAGACAAAATGGATAGCTGTACAAATGTCAGAGGGGATAGACCAGATGATCCAGACCCAGGAAAAGACATATTAGATGAATAGACATGCCATGGTTAAGGCGATGTACTGTTCTAGGCATGGTCCCTCCAGGCAGAATTAAAGGCGCATTGAAGGCATTGACTACAACATGGGCTGTCCCATGGGAGAGAGAGCCAAGCCTTGCTTGGTGGCTATATATTGTAATCTCTTTTATTGTTTTAGAGAGATCTTTCCCTTACCAGAAGCAAAACTCTACCCGAATTGAAAGGCATTATTGAGACTTTGAGCTTAGATTGTAATTCATATTTATTTGATTGAATGAGAAAGCAAGTTACTTGCAGACTTTGTGCTGTTATAGCTTGTGCTACTTTAGGAGATTGTTCTTATGTCTATCTTCTGAAAGCATTCTTATTTTTTGATTTAACAAGTAGGACTAGTGGAGGTGATAAGGAAGGTGTCCTGAAGCCAACTACTTTTAGACTTTGTGTTGTCATAGTTGTCTTCAGTGTGTGTTTTTCTTTTATGTTTCTGTGTAAAGGACCTTGGGATGACTATGTGCCCCCATTGTTCTTCATATTTCACTCTTGGGTAGTTAAGGTGGAGACTTTTCCCTACATTTTAGGTTGCTAGTTACTTTGCACCTTTGGTTACCAGTTACTTACCAAAAAGATTCTTGTTGTTTGCAAGAATAAGCACTTTTGAAAGAAGAGAAGTGCCTTCTATCATTTCATTAGGATTTATACTATCCAAGAAGGGATCTGGCTCTTGACTAAACATTACTTATAAAAGAAGAGAAGTATTTTCACCAATCACCTAGGATTTATTCTCTATTTTTTAGCATCATCTCTGAAAGAAGAGAGATGGATGGTTTATCCTACCCCTGTGTCTTACTTTTTGCTTATATATATATATATATAGTATATTACCTCTACATATTTAATAGGGAGCCTCCCCTTGATGAGAGAAGAGATTTGTCTCCTGTTGATGTAGTAAAGCTACACACCTAGGAGACTAATCTTCCTATGCTATGGTGATAGGAACTATTTTGGTCACTAGTTAGTTGGCTGACAAAATATTCACCTAATAGTTTTTGGTGACTCCACTGGGGATGAACGTGCAGTCTGAAGCCTCAAGTTTCAAATTGAAGTAGTTCCTTCCCTTATCCATTATATTATAGACTCTAGCGACTCTGTTCCATGTCTTACCCATTATCATTATAGCCTTACCATCTTCCTCCATCTCTGTTATATTATCTGGTCTACAAAACCAGAGCCGCTAGGAAGAGTACGTAGTTTGAAGTCTCAAGCTTCAAGCTAAAGTAGATCTTGCTCTTTTCCATTTTTTTTCTACAATCTGGCAACTCCACATTATACCAGATGCCAAAAATCCCAAGGTGTTGTTGACCCTACTTTTGAGTTGGTGTAGTAGAGTAATTTTGAGTTGTTTCCTCCACAACCTCACCTTAGATGAACTAAGAGTCTTCCTCCTAGCCCTACCAGGCCACCAACACAAGGTAGAGCTTCTTTTTCTACTACTAGCTGAGCTTTGCCTATCCACGCTACACCTAGATTAGTGATCCCACTTTTGCATAATCAAATCATGGCTTAAGGCCCCTGGGGTAATTCTTTTGGTCCCCTAAATTTGACTCCACCTCTACATGAGCTTCCACACAGTCCAAGGAAGAATTTCCCAAAAATTTTTGGTGATGGGAACGTTCATCTTGATGAACACATTGCAACTTTTAGCATAGCCTGTGGTGTAATAGAGGTGGAATTTGAAGACATAGTGGTTAGGCTATTTGTGGAGACACTACAAGGTGCCACTGTAAACTGGTTCTACCACCTGTAGGCTAGATCAGTGACTGATTGGGACACTCTAAAAGACAAATTTAAAGCTAGGTTCAAGCCTGTAGAGGATGCACATGTGCTGGCCTAGCTTACTCAGATGAAGAAGGAACCTCATGAGCTTATGAGGGATTTTATTGCTAGGTTCGACAAGCTGAGGCACAAGATTCCCATGGTTGCCCAACCAACACCTCAAAATCTCAAGTGTTTTTTCATCAACTCACAGCTGCTTGAAGTGAGTTTCTTGCTGAGATAGGCTAGGGACATAGACCTTGTTGTTGCTCAGAACTTGGCTATTGAGGTAGAATATGACCTTATCTTGGCTGGAAAGATAAGAAGAGGTCCAAACAGAGGTAAATCTTCTCCTTCTTCTGAATACACCCCTTCAGCCATCACTGATCTAATGGTGTATAAGCTAGCAAATGAATTGCTGGTCCTCAGAAGACAAATGGCCCAAGTTATGTCTTATTCTCCTGATTGAGATATGCTAAGGAGGACATTTTAGAATCAAGCATACCAAGGAAATGCTGCCAGGAATCAAGGGCAGCCAAATCACCTTCCTCCCCCACAGAGAAACCTTGCCCTTGAAGCGCCTCCAACCAACTCAGTAGTTGGATATTTGGAAATAGAACATGATTTCTCTTTCCAACCTGAGTTTGATCAAGAAAATAACACTAGTCTCTTCATGGAGGATCAAGAATAATCAACTGATGACTCCCACATCAATTTATTGAACTACTAGGATGAACCCAAAAGTAAAGGCAATACAGCTGAGGGGTTATACGCTGTATTCACCTAGTCCAGGAACCAGTTAGCTCAACCGACTGATAAGGAGAAAGTAGAATAGTGACCTCAACTAGTAGTTTCAATTGCTAAGTGGGGATCTACTCTTCCTTTCTAGCCAAAGGACCTGGTGATTGCAAGAAAGGTAAGTACCTCAAATGCCCCTGTGCCTTCTAATCCAAATTTTTAGTCTAGTCCTCCCCCTTCCAAAAATCAAAAGGATGAATTCCCATCCTCTGCTCCTGGCTCATTCTAGGCATTTGACATAATTAACCATATAAAGAAAACCAAAATTCAAATGTCTGAATTTGAATTTTTGCAGTCTCATCCTGAGCAATTGGACAAGTTGGTTCAATGTGTCAAGAACCAAATCATACTTGCAAGATAAGAGGTTAAGAAAGTAACTTATGATCCCCCAAGGAACATGCCTATCCCAAACAATCTTGTCATTACCCCTCATGCTACCCTTGGGAAAATAGAGCCTTTCTATGTTTCCCTATTGATAAATGGTCACCAACTCAACGATTACATCATTGATTCTAGGGCTTCAGACAATGTCATGTTAGGACCCGGAAGCACAATTGATTACCAAGAAACTAAACATGTGGAATTATCTAGAAGTAACAAGTAACTATAATTCAGAAATAACATAGAATATGAGAGACAATACCCAATTGTATTAATACTCTTTCAGAAAAGAATTACAATGAAGAGACGCCACACTCTTCCTCACCTTACAGGCTTCCCACACCAAGTGTACAGTAATTCACCTTCAAGAGCTCACTCTCTCAATTATGGTCCCAACAACAACTCAAGCACAAAGTTGCTATTCACCTCCAACCAGTCAGTATCACTACTGCCAGTACCACCAGTCAGTATCACTACTGCCAGTCCAACAACTACTCCATATACTCCACGATCGAGTACACACCGTACTCCAAGTACACAATGTACTCCAAGTAGATCTCCCCTGATCTTGCTACCTGTTGTGTTGCTGACCTCCCTGATCTTGTACACCTCCAAATAAACCTAGTTTTGCACACCTGCAAACCTAGATCTTACACACACACACTTGCAGATCAACCGATCTTACTTACCATATGTAGATATCTGAATGTGGCCTTGCACACCTACCGACCAAGATCCTACAAACATGAAGAACCCTTCTAATTCTCCAAACCAACACCCCTGTGGATCTTCTACTATAACTTGCTATCCTGCAGCTCTACCTGATCATACACACTTGGCACCCCTGTGGAACTAGGAAGAACACACCTTGCTCTCTTCACTCTGAAGGAGCTAACCTTGTTCTTACTCAACTACCACACTTTACAATATAGCCCATGAGTCTATTATATAGATCCCATGCAAACAATAATTAGACATCCAATTACAATAATTAGATCCACAGCTCCAAGACTAAAATTAGCCTTTAACATGCAAACAACTAGTTCGTTAACAAACTGTTTGTGAAACTCGCAGTTCAAAACCGCACAAGTGACCGACATTGGTCCCTGTTAGTCTGAGGATGATAGATGTTAGCCAATCCATGACCGATGTCGATAGCTTCTTGTCTCCCCCTGACCGACACTGGTTGGCCTGACCAACGCTGGTTGGCCTGACCGATGCCGGTGACTATGACCCTCAACAACCTCCACCAATGTCTGCATTAGTGAAGCTTTTAGCTCCATAACCTAACATGTCATGCCTACTAAAGTGGAAAAATCTTTGGGTCTCACACTGACCAAGACATTTGGGAGATGTTTCTCTATGGAGAACAAATAAGTGCCATTATTGGGGCAAATTAAAGATGCCCAATTTGCATTTGCTGCCTTTCCAGACAAGCGAATCAAGATGACTGTCCTTGTGGCCGACGTCCTAACATCATATGGCATCCTTCTTGGGTGGAAATTATACAAGGATGTTGGAGGGGAATTAAGCATGGACTTGTCTCAGGCAAGAATCCCTATGAAAGGTGTAATGTAGAGGTTGCTTCTTCAGAAGGAGGCAAAATATGTCGTTACTCAGACATCAAGGCCTGAAGCTCAAATTCTGTTTGAGTCTTCAGGTAGGGGTAATTATTTTCTATCTACTGAAGACATTCATGTTTTAGTAGATGAAAATCCTATAAGTGATGATCTAGGAATGGTTCAGACGGAATAACACCAAGTATGCCTGATAGTGCCAATCATTGGTACGTGTTGAATGGGAACAATCAAATCATGTGCTGGACTAAACTAGAAGAGCAACTAATTATGGAAATGGACCATGCTATTGCACATCAAAATCAGGAAAAGGAACTCTTTTTTAAGAGAGCAAAGATTTGAGGTTTTTGGATTAAAAGTCAAGTCTTGCTGTGGGCCAAGAGGAGAAAACCAAAGGGAGGACACAAAAAATTAGTTTCTTGGTGGAGAGTTCCATTCACCCATCACCGATTATGGGGAGAAAATGGGTTCTTGCTAGTTTATCAGGATAGAGCACCATTTTCACTACCTCTCAAGAGGCAGCATCTGAAGTACTTCCATTCTTGAAGTACCAGATAAGTTCACCTGTACATATGTATATTTGTATGGTCTTTGTTTCTACTTTGTGTTGTTCATTTTCATTTTTTGGGGCCTTTCATTTGGGTAGAATGACTCTATGGCCCAATGGCACACTTCAAGGCACTAGAGATTCTGGTTTCTACTCCCCTAAGATATTCCAAGTTTTCACTTAAAGGTAGTTCCCCAACTGAAGCTAGCTATTGTCCTCGAAAAATGCCACTCATTTTTGAGACATCCTATAGAACAAAATTTCTCTCTTCCCTTCTCAAAATTTATACTGAGCTTTCAAATTCCTCATTTTAAAGCTTTTTTTGTAAAGGGATTCATAGGTGCAATAGGTTAAAAAAGTTTTTGCATGTGAGTTTAGTCAAAAGAACAAGCTTCTAACACTCAGTCATTTCCAAGATTGGTTCAACGCCTTGGTTCAATAAAAAGAGTTCAATCGGCAAATGATAAAGGACAAAGGCTTGAACCATTAAACTTTGAACCACTTTGGTTTAAAGGTTCAATGGGTTTAATGACCAAGTTGGTTCAATGTACTTAGTGCAAAAGATCAAAAGGACTTAGCCAAATAATGAAGGATGAGCCTATTGAACCATTGAACTAGTGAACCAAAGTTGGTTCAATCGGCAGGTTCAAGGGGCTGCCCCAAAATGAAAAAGGCAAGTGCCCTTGCAGATGGTAGGAAACATTAGTTCAAAGGTCAAAGAAAAGATATAATTCCTTTGGATTTGTTCAAAGGCCCAAAAGGAACAATTCTTTCAAACTTTTTTCCTGAGGAAGATGGCTAAGACCAAGAGGCTGAAAGAATACTTTCGGGAATATTTCCTCAGAAAAATGTTAAGGTAAAATTTCTTCAGACTTTTTGTCTGAAGGAATTCACCCAGAGAAAAAGTTTGAAGAAATAGAAAAGAATGAATGGCCAAGTAGCAAGAAACTTTCCTTCAAACATTTTGTCTGAAAGAATTCTTTCGAGATTTTTGCTTGACAGAAAAAGCCCACCAAAGAAGTAAGAACCCTCCGGGGAAGTTGAAGCCTGAAAGACAAGTACCCTTGCAGGGGGTACTTGGCGACAAAGAAAGGACCATTTTAAAAGCTCGAACAAAGATGTAGAAAATAACTTTCATGGACTTAGACAAAAAGGGGCTTCAACGAGTGAACCAAATGAACCGAATGAACCATTGAACCAAAAGTTTTAATGAGTTCAAGGTTCAAAGGTTCAACCAGAGCTTGGAAAGATAAAGGAAGCAATGTTTGAGTGAAACACAAAATAAACCAATGAACTGATTGAACTTTGAACTAAAAGAGTTCAAATTTTAATGGTTCAACATGGTTTAAAAGTTTAAAGGTGGCCTCAGTCAAAGAAAAAGTGGCACACAAGTGGTTCAACAGATGGTTCAACCAAGGGGCGAAGAAGTAATTGATCCAAGAAGCAATAAAAAAAAGAGATAGAATGAAATAATGAATCGATGAAATTCAATGGCTCAATGGGTTCAAGGTTCAACTTGAATCAAGCAATCAACTGAAAAGAGAACTCGAAGACTCAAAGAGAGAAGATTGATGCAAAGGACTAGAAATGTCTTTGAAAGAGTTATTTCCAGTAGGTGGAATAGTCGATCGAGTAGACTTCTGAGTGCACCAAACCAAGGACACAACCTATTTTCTTTCATAAAGTAAAGACAAATATGCAAAGGACTAGACGGTCCATATTAAGGAGGAGACATATCAGATGAGGGGACACACCATAGTTATGGTAGTGCACTATTCTCAAGATGGTCTCTCTAGACAAAACTGGAGATGCATTGAAGACATTGACTGTAGCATGGGCCGTCCCATGGAAAAAGGTGCCAATCCTTGCGTAGTGGCTATAAGTTTATTAATTCTCTCATTTGTAAGGGAGACTTTTATTTTTACAAGAGTGAAACTCTGCCCATTTTGAAAGAAGAAGACTGAGACTTTGAGCTCGAGTTGTAATTTCATTTTCATTTTTTATCTGAATGAGAAAGTAGGTTCTCTATAGACTTTGTGCTGTTTTGACTTGTATCATTTTAGAAGATCATTCTTACGTCTATCTTCTGAAGGTGTCTTTATTCATTTAATTTGGTAATCAAAATTAGTGAAGGTAATAGGGAAGTGTCCTGAAACCAACTGTGGGAAGACTTTGTGCTTTCACAACTGCTTTTAGTCTATGTTTTTCTTTTATTTTTTGTGTTGAGGATTTTTGGGTGACTTTGTGACCCCATTATCCTTTGTGATATACTCTTTGGGCAGTTGAGGTGGAAACTTTGCATTTTGCCTCATCCTGCTATTACTACGCCCTTTGGTCACTGGTTATTTTACTATTTGAAAGAAACTCCTATTGTTTCCTATAAGAAAACTTTTAAAAGAAGAGAAGTGACTTCAGTATTTACACCAAGATTTTCTCCTTTGTCTGTGTGCATCATCTTTGAAATAAGAGAGATGGATGGTTTAGCTTGCCCCCATGTGTTATTTTCTACTTATTTATATTGTATATAGCTCCTATGTATCTATAGGGAACCTCTCCTTGATGAGAGGAGAGATTTGTCCCTTGATGTAGTAAACTTGAAAAACTGGCTGACCAATCTTCTTGTTGTGGTTGATCAGACCTATTTTGTTTATCAGTACACTGATTGACAAAATATTCACCCAACAATTTTTTGGCGACTGAAAGGATGAACTCCCATCTTCTCTTCCAAGTCCATCTCAGTCATTTGACATGATTGATCATGTCAAGAAATCCAATATTCAAATGATTGAGTTTGAATCCCTACAAGCCAATTTTGAGCAGTTAAACATTGGTGAAGAGCTAAGTGTGGACCTGTCTGAGGCAAGGATTGTGGTCACCCAAATGTCAGCCCCTACTGCTCAAATTCTATTTGAGCCTTCAGGTAGGGGTAATTACTTCTTGACCACAGAGGATGATCATGTCTTAGCTGATGAAATTCTTATAGCTGGCAATCCAAGATTTGATCCAAATAAGGCATCAAAAAAATTAGTAGGGCACAATACAAATCAAGAAGGATCTTCCATCTCTGATGAAGAAAAATTTAATAGAAGATCAGCTTTTGATGATGCTTGGATCCTGGAATCTGATGGCAGTAATTCTTCCACTCATGATAGATGTAGATCTCTGTTGCTCAAATTAAAGACTACTTAGGATGAAGAGATCAAACTCATTCATACCAAAGGGGATGCTGAGCTGATGGTTTGTCAGGGGTTTGATGCTGACAATCAAAGCATGTGCTGAACTGGACTAGTAGAATAAAAAGCTATGGTGGTGGACCATACTACTGTATTCCCAAGTTAGCAAAAGGAATTCTTTGCCAAGAGAGCAAGGAGTTATGGCTTTTAGCTTGAAGACCACGTCTTGCCATGGGGCAAGAAGAAGAAAGAGCCAAGAGGAAGACACAAAAAATTGGTTTCCTGGTGGAGAGTTCCATTCACTCGTCACCGTTTCTGGGGAAAAAATGGTTTCCTATTGGTTTATTAGGATGGCACACCATTTTCACTATCTCGCAGTGGGTAGCATCTAAAGCACTTCAAATCTTGAGGCATTAGATAAGATCATCTGTACATATGTATATTTTTATAGTCTTTAGTTTTGTTTTATGCTTTTCATTTTCATTTTTGGAGCCTTTCTTTTTGGGTAGCATGACTCTATAGCCCAATGGCACACTTTAAGGCACTGGAGATTCTGGTTTCTACACCCCTCAACTGTTCCAAGTTTTCAACTGAAGGAAGTTTCCCAACTGGAGCTAATTGTTGTCCCCTAAAAATATCACTCATTTTTGGGACAACATTTGAACTAGTTTGGTCCTACAGAACAAAATCCTCTCTTCCCCTTTCAAAAATTATTCTGAGCATTTAGGTTCTTCATTTTTTAAAGCTTACTCAAAAATCTATAGACTCTGCAGGCTTGAATCTATGGACTCTGTAGAAAGAAATCTACAGACTCTGCAGGCTTAAAACTACAGACTACATAGGTTCATTTCTATGAACTCTTTTAAGGCTCGAGAGAAAACTTAGAGAAAACTATGAACTCAGTTCTATGAAATTCAAAGGTTGATTTCTATGGACTCTATAGGAAAGAACAAGTATCCAAAACTTGGTCATTTTCAGGATTGTTTCAATGGCTTGGTTGAACCAAAAGAGTTCATCGGCAAGATTCTAAGCAAGGATTGAACCATTGAACCGTTGAACCTTGAACTCTTTTGGTTCAAGGGTGCAATGGGTTCAAGTTTCAATGCCATTAGCAATAGTTGGTTCTTCAAAAAAGGTTCAACAAGTTCAACCGCTTCTAGGTTCAACGGCTTCAAAACACTTATCAGAGAAGAAGGCTTGAACCATTGAACCGTTGAACCATTGAACATTGGTTCAATGGTTCAACAGGTTGAACAACCAAATGGTTCAATGCGTTTGGTTCAAAAAGATCAAAAAGACTTAGCCAAATAAAAAGAATGAACCGATTGAGTTGTTGAACCTTGAACCAAAAGGTTCAACGATTTCACAGGTTCAAAGGTTTAACCAGTGCGATGAAGATCAAAGAGCTTAGAAAGAACAAAGAAGTGATGGGTAGAGGAAAAAACCAATAAAGCAATTAAACCAAGGAACCGAGAAGGCCACCCGAACTTTTGAAATAGTCAACCAATTACGTCCCCGTAGATGTCAAATTTAAGGTAAGGGAATATCTGTTAAAATTCAAACAAAGTACAGAACTTGAAGGAAGAACCAAGCGACTGGCTGAAAAGATAGCCCGATAGCTCAAATCACAATAGGAAGAGACAAAGCTAGAAAAGACAAAAGCAGAAAGAGGGAAAAACCCAAAATATCTGTGCAAAAGTTATTCTAGTAGATGGAACAGTCTGCAAAGTAGATTTTTGAACTTGCAAACATCGAAGACATGACTTGTTAGTCTCCTTTGGAGTAAAGACAAAATAGATAGCTGCGTAAATGTTAGAGGGGATCAACCAGATGATCTAGACCCAAGAAAAGACATATTAGATGAATAGACATGCCATAGTTAAGGTGACACACTGTTCTAGGCATGGTCCTTCTAGGTAGAACTAAAGGCACATTAAAGGCGTTGACTGCAGCATGGGCCATCCCATGGGAGAGAGTGCCAAGCTTTGCTTAGTGGCTATATATTATAATCTCTTTTATTATTTTAGAGAGATCTTCCCCTTATTAGAAGTGAAACTCTACCTAAATTGAAAGGCATTACTGAGACTTTGAGCTCATATTGTAGTTTATATTTATTTGATTGAATAAGAAAGCAAGTTAATTATAGACTTTGTGCTATTATAGCTTGTGCTACTTTAGGAGATTGTTCTTATGTCTATCTTCTGAAAGCATTCTTATTTTTTTATTTAATAAGAAAGACTAGTGGAGGTGATAAGGAAGGTGTCTTAAAGCCAACTACTTTCAAACTTTGTGCTGTCATAGTTGTCTTCAGTGTGTGTTTTTCTTTTATGTTTCTGTGCAAAGGACCTTGGGATGAATTTGTGCCCCCATTGTTCTTCATATTTCACTCTTGGGCAGTCGAGGTGGAGACTTTGTGCTACATTTCAGGCTTCTAGTTACTCTGCACCTTTGGTTACCAGTTACTTACCAGAAAGATTCTTGTTGTTTGCAAGAACAAGCACTTCTGAAAGAAGAGAAGTGGCTTATATCATTTCATTAGGATTTCTACTATCCAAGAAGGGATCTGGCTCTTGGCTGAACATTAATTTTAAAACAAGAGAAGTATTTTCACCAATCACCCAAGATTTCTCCTCTATTTGTTAGCATCATCTCTGAAAAAAGAGAGATGGATGGTTTATCCTATCCCCGTGTGTTATGTTATACTTATATATATAATATATAGCCTCTGCATATTTAATAGGGAACCTCTCGTTGATGAGAGGAGAGATTTGTTCAGTTGATGTAGTAAAGCTGCACACCTGGGTGACCAATCTTCCTATGCTATGGTGATAAGAACTATTTTGGTCACCAGTTAGCTGGCCGACAAAATATTCACCCAACAGAACACTCACCATTAGATCTCTTCTTATAAATCTGGCTAAGTATAGAAACTTAGTGAACTATGTTTGAGAGGCTAAATTTACACTATTATAACATTTTTTTCACCATATCCAGACCTAAAACTTAGACCACATGATCACCTCTCATAGGGTAATCTATCCATATAACTAACTTATCTTGAAACCTTCACACATGTGAATGCTGATGTCATTAATATGCTCACTCAACCTTATCTATCAAGATGATAAAATATTAAATGTACTAGTTACAAATCTAGAAGATATTTAATGATCAAAGTACAATATATAATGATCTCAGATCAAGTATTTATTTTGAGAGAACCTCAAAGAGGTAAAAACCCAACAAAGTGATATTCAATATTGAGAATCAATATTAACCTTAATACATCAAATCTTCTTCATCTCACTCCTACTCAGATAATTTTTTTACAAGGTTATCTCAGACAAGTATTTTTCACATGCAAGAATAATTGAATATTTTTTGTGTTTGAGAAATGTTTTACAATAAGGGTAAAACCCTATTTATAATGATTTAAGAGGGGATGTGATAGTTGTGAAAATAATGGGTCCATCCACCTCGATAAATCCAATTAATAAACAATTAGTAAATATTAACTATAATAAGATTATTTATTTTCTCAAATTTTATACCTCGAGTAAAAAAAAAATATATTATTATTTATTTAATTATTTACCAAATTAATCTAAGGGTTAATAATAACCACTTCGACATTAATTGTTCTAACACTCTTCCTTAATGTTAAGTGTGGATAAAAGCCATAGTCACCATAAAGGATTTATATTATGTGTAAAATTTCAAGGATTTAAAAACCTTCATCATGTCAAAAGTCACCTTTTGAAACAAAAGGAATTATAATCCTTAAACTATTCAAAATTAAATTTAGGCTAACATGATTGTGAGATTACATCTCATTGTTTCTCATGAATAATCACTAAGCATATTTGGAGCCTTTTATAACATAAAGACCTCCATTACAAATTATGCTTTTAAATGTATTGGGGTACATAAGTAAAACTTTCTCATGAAGTTTACTTAAATAAATTAAGTTCCACATGAAGTTTTTACAATGCTTTATAAATGAGAAGACATATAGAGAAGAAGAAGAAACACATGGCCATTATGAAGTGGCATTGTCATGATGATTCCCCCTCAATGGTAACTCTAAGAGGCCTAACATTGCATGAAAATGACAAAACTTGGTAACACTAAGTGTTTTTATGAAGATATATGTCACTTGTTCATATGTAAGATAAAATTGTAGGTTAAGATCACCATTTAGGACTTTCTCTTAGATGAAATGCAGATGAACTTCAATATGTTTAGTTCTTTGGTGTTGCATTAGATTTTTCACCAGAGCTATACAAATTTAGTTATCACAATGAAAGATGGTACTCTAAAAAAGATCTAAATTAAGTTCTCCCAACAACTTTCATAGCCACATGGCTTCTTTAGCACCTTCCATAGCACTTTTGTATGTATCTTTTGTAAAAGAGAGAGAGATAGTAGGTTTCTTCTTGTTGCTCTAAGTGATAACACTTGTACCAAACTTAAACACATATACAAAACTAAATTTATAATCTGAAGTATCACCAGCATGGTCAATATCACAATAAATATATAATTTATCATTATCAATGGAAGAATAAAGTAAACCATAATTAATAGTTCCTTTAATATAGTGAAGGATACGTTTGGCTAATTTTCAATGATCCAAATATAGATCCTTCATAAATCTAGAAGTAATACTAAAAACATATGAAATATTTGGCCTAGTAATGGTTATATAAATCAAACTTCAAATAAGCTATCTGTACAAAGTAGGATTAGTTTTTTCACACACAAGTTTAGGATCAAGATTAATACAAACTTCAATAGGAGTAGTGGTATATTTACAATCAAATATGTTAAACTTAACAAGAATATTATGTGCATATTGAGATTGTGATAAAATAATTGAATTTTTATCCTAAAATATAACTATTCTTAAATAATGATGTAGAATGCCTAAATTAGTCATTTCAAACATTTGACCTAATTTATTCTTATATTTATGAATTAAACTAGTTAGATTGACAGTAATCAACAAATAATCAATATATAATACAATTAGAATCAAATTATTATTTTTAATTTTAACAAAGAGATCATTATCTAAATAGCAATTAGAAAAATATAATTATTTGAAAAAAGAAGTAATTTTAGAATACCAAACTTGAGGAGCTTGTTTTAAGCCATACATTTTTTTAAAACTTGCATACATAATGTTCTCTATTAGGATTAGGGAAACCTTATGGCTGAGTCATATAGATTTATTTTTTTAAATCATCATCTATAAATTTATTCTTCACATCCATTTGGGGGATAACCCAACCATTTTGGACTGCAAGAGTAATAAAAAATCTAACAATACTAATTTTTACTACATGAGCAAAAGTTTCAACATAGTCAATCTTGTGTTTTTGAGTAAACCCACAAGAGACTAATCTAGCTTCAAACTTGTTAATTTTACCAATTGAATTATATTTGATCTTATAAAGCCACCTAAAACTGATAATATGCCTTTTAGGCAGAAGAGGGACAAGGTCTCAAGTCTAACTTTTAATAAAGGCATTATATTCAACTTGCATAACAACATTCCAACTATCATCTTGAGTGGCTTCCTTAAAATATTTAGATTAACATTCATACATAGTCATTAAATCATGATAAAAATGTTGACTTCTAGTTAATTTATTAAGGTTATCAACATTATAAGATTGAATTAGGGATTCTACCCATTTAGGTCTTTTAGATTGGACATGAAATTCAAAGTGTTTTTAAGACTCTAAGTTATCCAAACTTGGATCAACATCCTCAAGGAAATCTCTTTCATCACAAGGAGAAACATGAGAGTCTGGTTCATCAATAAAATAACACTAAGGAGGATCCATAGAGGGCTCACAAAAAGATTTTTCAAGAATAAGAACATTTTTATTTTCAATGATCTAAAATTTAGAGGGATCATACACTATTAAAGATTGAGTCTTACCTCCATATCCTACATTAATGCAAGAATAAGAAGTGGGGTCAAGCTTCTTCCTTTTAACTTTAAGGACAAAGATAGAAGTAGGACGCCAAAAATCTTAAGATGAGCCACACTAGGTTTCTTTTTAGTCCAAATTTATAAAGGGGTAGAAATATGTAAAGATTTGGTAGGGAATATATTTAGAATATGAAAAACAATGTTCATATCTTCAACCCATAATAACATAGGAACATTTGTAGATTGTAACATTATTCTAGCTATTTCTATGATGGTGTAGTTTTTACTTTCAATAATACCTTTTTGTTGAGGAGAATAGGGAGTTGTTAGTTCCATTTGAATACCTCAACTAATTCAAAAAGAATAAAAATCTTTACTAACATATTCACCAGCATTATCAGTTCTTAATCTATTAATAGACAAATTAGATGCATTTTCAACATAGGCTTTAAATTCCTTAAACTTAGAAAAAACATCAAATTTCTTTTTAATAAAATAAAACCAGATCATTCTAAAATAATCATCAATAAATGTAACAATATATAATGAACCATTAAGAGAAGTAACTTCCAAAGGACCTAAAAGATTACTATGAATTAATTATAAAGGATGTGATGAATTCACATCATGATTCTTTTGAAAGGGGTTAGTTTATTAATTACCACATAAGCAACCCTCACAAATTTTATGATGAGAGGGGATAAAAGGAATTCTAATAAAAAGATTATTTATAGACATATCATGTAAACGTCTAAAATTAACATGTCTTAACCTTTCATGCCATAACTGAGATTCATTTTTATTATGTGATGAAAGCATACATGTAGAAGGATAGAAGATATATAAACCATTTTTTGAACACCTTCAACAATTAATGATCTAGATTGATTTATAATAGACCAGTTATATTTAAGCAAAGTTAAAATAAAATTATCATTAGTAAGTTGTGAACAAGATAGCATATTTTTTTAAAGCTTAGGTACATAGAAAACATCATTAATAATAACATTTAAACTTTTTTACTTTTCCATGTTTAGTTGGTTCTAGAAATGAATTATCTCCTAAGTAAATTATTTTAGAGATATCTCTACAATCATATAAAATATCAAATAATCATGTCATATGGTGTAATAAACCACTATATAAAATCCATTCATTTTCATTTGGAGCAAATAAAGCAACATATAAAGCAATAACATTCTGATCCTGATTATTGTTTTGATTCTTCTCCTTGTTTTGATTAGATTTCTTCCCTTTTTTATTTTTAGAATATTTATTGTTAATTGTATTCTTTTTTTATAACATATTTTTATTTTATAACCAAATTTACCACATAGATTGCAATTTTAGTTTAATTTAGATGTATGGTTTTTATTACTAGATTTCTTATTCCCATGTTTGCCTTTAGCAAAATTAGGGTTATATATCTAGTTTTTAGCGTTATCAAAAACATTATTATGAGTGAGAATTTCCTAACTATCATTATTCTTAGAATCAAAATTTGTCATAACTTGCTCTTCTTGAATTAGAATAACATACAAGGTGGTAAGGTTAGGGATATCTTGCTCAGTTTGATACTTAAAATTCAAAATTGAAATGAAATTTATAATTTGTTTATGAATATTTAACTGAATGATAAAATAAATAAATTTATCTTGAATCAAATTATAATTACATCCATCTAATTGATATTTAGTGTTCTTAATTTTAGCTAGAAAATTCATAACTTTTTCATCACCCTTCATAGGTGTTGTCAGCAATTCAAGGATTAAATTAATGATATTTTGAGAGACAAGTGCCCTCATGCATGGATTAAAAAAGTTTTTGAGATTTTCAAAGAGATTCCTGATTACCAATGTGGAGAAAGAAATCATCCTTAACACTTCACAAGATAATGGACATAGCTTCTTGTTATTTCTATTGAAATACATTAGTAAGCTTAGGGGTCATATGTCAACTAGATGGGGATTTCTCAGTCTTAATGAAAATATTCCATAATTTATGGGCCATGGATTTAGTTTTAACACAAATTTTATAAATGTTATAGTTATTTTCATTAAGCATTTGAGATTTGTCTAAGGAAAAGTGAGGCGAAGTCATGATTTCCCTTTAAACACAACAATATCCAAAGGTTTAAGAAACAACCTTTTAAGTGTGAATTTAAAATTATTTATAATTAAAACAAATTTAAAAAATTAAGTACACACATTTTGTTCAAATTAAATCTTGATAAAGCAAGATATTTTCAAAAATTTGTGACAAAGCAAGGTGTAGCAAGTGTCACAAAATACACTAAAAGAAGAACAATTTTATGATATAACCTTTTTAAATTATTTTTTTCAACTATTTCTAAAATAAAGTGAATTTAGCATGAAATTATATTTAGATATACAATTTATATGCTAACTAAATCAAAAAATTGAAACAATGTTGCGTAATTCTAGGTGTTGAAAGAGTCACACTCACATTGACCACCTGGACACAATTATTAAAAAGGTGTAAAAAAATAAAATAAGTATTTAAAACAAAAAATGGATCATTTCAATGCATCTATTATGTGTCAAAACTTTAAGATCGACTAGTTGGATGACTATACTTGCCTAGGTTTAGACTAGATCAAATGTCAAAAGAAGGACTAGTTGATAGGCCAGGGGGTTTTCACGTGAGAGGGAAGACACAAAATCCAAGAAATGTAATTCAAATTAAATTAATTTTGACTAAAGTCAATAAAAAGAGGCTAATGATAATTGAATACTAGACTTATCTTTTACAAATTTTTACCAAAAAGCATATAATCACCAACTTATCTATGAGTGAATTCAAAGGTTTATATGCAAATATTATATTTAATTATTTTTATCTAATTTAATATATATATATATATATATATATATACTGTGCATGTAAATAAAATTAAAAATAAATTACTTAATTTTTTAACTTTTTGGTGAAATAATTTAATAAAAGGTAAATCAAATTTGTAAAATAATTTTTTTGTTAAAAAAATATTTGAAAGAACTTTATACTTAACTTAATATTTCCTATAGGTGGAAATGGTGCAAGTCTGGGAGGAGAGAAAAAAAATTGAGGGAAATAGAGGCCTTATTAGGTCATCAAAATTTGCAAACCTTCCTGAAATCCTCCCACAATGCCAACAAGCCTTTCACAAATTTTTTTGGTGCCAATTTTTTTTTTTGCCAACCTCCACAACCTGTATAGGTATGTTAATAGAAGAGAGATAAATTTGAATAGGCTGATCCAGAGGTTCTCAGGCCTTGACAAATTGCATGGGTCCTTATCTTTGAAAAACTAAATGAAAAAACTTTCAAAAATCAATTTGATGAACTGAAACCCAAGTTTCAATTTTTTAAAGTTCCCAGGCCATACAATGGCATCCAATTGCCCAAGGTTTGAATAAATTGAAATATCAATTTAATATTCTATATACTTGTTGATCTAAATCCTCTCCAATGGCTCTGATACCATGATAAAACATTAAATTTAATAATTACGGATCTACAAGAGATTTAATTAGCAAATCATCATATATAATGAGAACAAATAATAAACACTACACATGTATTTATCTTGGAAAAAATTCAAAAAGGTAAAAAATCTAGCAAAGTAATATTCAATATTGAGAAATAATAATAACCCCAATACATCAAATCTTCTTCATCTCACTCCTTAAATAAATTCTTCACAAGTTTGTCTTAGACAAGTATTTACCATAGACAAGAATACTTGAATATTTTTTGTGTTTGAGATATATTTTACAATATGGGTAAAACGCTATTTATAATGATTCATGAGGGGATGTGGCCATTGTGAAAATAATAGGTCCATCCACCTTGATAAATCTAATTAATAAACATTTGGTAAATATTAAATAATTATAATAAGACTATTTATTTTCTTGACGTTTATACCTCAAGTAAATAAATAATAGATTATTATTTATTTAATTACTTACCAATGTAAGATAAGGGTTAATAATAACTACTTAGACATTAATTTTTCTAACACAAGATGACTACTTGAACCTAGACACTTATATGACTACTCTAATGAATTACTTTTACTTCCATAACCATTCTAAGCACTCATAATACCCCATATGGTCTCTGCAACATGACCACACCATCAAGCTATCAAACACAACTTCTTTGTCATTAATACACTAGTATCTCATGCTATCTTTGACATCACTGACCATGCTTAATAAGAAAATTTTCATATTATAAGCAATGTCTTCTTGAGAGAGAGAGTTACGATTGACTCATTGGGAAACTCAAGGTCACAAGGTTGGATGTTAGTTAAAGGGGATTCAAATGATTTATCAGTAATGATTTTACCTTTGACCAACTTTTGTTAAAAGAACTCAAGATCAAACTTAGATAAAATTATGATCCATCTAACCAAACATTGATTTTGATATGTATTAGAATACATGTAATTGATGGGGTCAATGTTTGTGATGACAAAGGATTTATGGTTGAGGAGGTAGTGATGATTTTTAGAATACATGAAGACCAAGGCAAGGCATAACTTCTTGGTATGGGTGTAATGAGTCTCATACTCTACAAGTGTTTGACTTATATAGTATATTGCCTATTCCTTATGTTTATCATCATGATGTGTAAGCATGGTTCCTAAGGAATGGTCTATGGTAGAGATGTATAGATAGAAGGGTTGGTCCACTTTTGGAAGGATAAAGATAGGTGGAGAAAGAAGGTATCTTTTGAGTGATTACAAGTCCTTTTGATAGTCTTCATTCTACTTAAAGGATATGTCCTTATTAAGGAGGTGATGAAAGGGATAACATCTATTAGATAATTGAGAGATGAAATGACAACCACAATGAAGCTTCCCCTAAAAAAATTGGAGTTACTTAAGGTTAGTTATAGGAGGCATGTCTAGGATTACTTTTACTTTAGCAGGTCAACTTCTATTCTATGAAGGGAAATGATAAAGATGAGGATTTTACCTAACAAGGCTCCAAAGATGCATTTATTTGGGTTGAGGAAAACATGGAACTGGGTAAGGCAATTGAAGATGATTTTAAGGATTGTCAAATGGGATTTATAAAATTAGGACTTACCAAAGAGGTCATGAAATATGTAGGTCATGGCACATTGATAGGTCATACTAGTGTTTTTAAATTTGAAAGGCATGACCCTATAGGAAAAGGTTCCTTAGGGGGTGATGAAGGAACATTTATGTTGATCTTCTGGGAAAATTAAGATTTGGTTATATCCCAAAAATTTGTCCATAAGAGATAGCATCTCGTGGCTGGTAGTTAGATCAACAAGCTAGTCAATACTTGGTAAAGAAAAGTCATCTTTTGGATAAACAAGGTTAAAGTCACAAAAATTTAGACAAATACGTAGTACCACTATTAGTTTAGTGATAGAAAAGACATTAGAGACTCATTATGGATAGTCAATGGGTTGGAGATGTTGATAGATAAGAGATGTTAAAGCTCTTCTTTAACAAGAAGGGTAATGCGAGGGTTCATATTTCAAAGCTTTTGCCTAACATGCTTATCATTAAGGTTGGTGATGATGTTGTGGATGACTATAGAAGGATTGATTCTAGGCATATCACTTTAATACTAAGCAAATTTTATGCTACAGTCATGCAGAAAAGAAGATAAATCTTGATACTCAAAGGAATGTAAAAATTATCTAATTTTGATTATGCAGGGGTTATCTTGAATGCCCAAGTTGATATCAATGGTAGCTTCATTCAACATAGTTGATGTCTTAGGAGGATAGGATTTATTAAGGTATTAATCTTTAATACCAAGATAGGTGATAAGGGAATCATCTTGACATTGGATATTATTAATGGTAGGAGAATTGTTTTCAACCATCTTAGGATGAGTCAAGGGAATGGTTCTAGTTTCCCCATGAATTTGATAGGTCAGGGGTCCTAAACTAATAATATTGCTTAAAAAAAAATTAGGAGGGATGGAATATAGATCATTATATTTTGAAGAAGGGGTTGGTGAGGATGGGTTTTTTTTCCTCAATGATTGCGATGGAAGGTGGGTCAATTGGTTCGTTTGGTTGGATAAATCCAAGACCATGTCCTTCATGAGGATTTTGAGTTTTATATGCAATAATATCATGTGATCCATGTTCATAATGGCCTAAACCAAATCCTTTCCAAGAACACTGATGAAGGTATGTTTGGGAAAACTCTAGTTTATCCAAGAAAGAAAAATTAGAGGTGAATAGTTTAATAGAAGATGAGGCATTAGAAGTTGAAGGTGGTTGATTGAGTCCCCCATTTATAAATTTGGTTTGGAAATTGGGAGGAATGAAAGGGATGATGGTTCCAATGTTATAATCATAGATATGATGTTAGTCAATTCTTCCATACTATTGAGGAGTAGGAAGGGTATCTAGAGTAAATAAGTGATATTCTTTTAGTGAAAGAAGTTAGAATGTGGATTCTAAGGGTTTTTTCATAAGGATTTTAAAATAAAGTATGGTCATGATTATAGAGTCTTTGTTGATGGATGATGAAGGGGATGAATATTTTAACAGAATGATAACATCATTATGGGGGTAAGTCATGTTTCATGACTTAAATGGACTAGGGTTGATGCGAATGACATGAGCTTGATCCTTATGTTCAAATTTGAGGCACCTATGCAAATTTGAGGGTACACAACCCATGGTTAGGATCCAAGGGCATCCAATCAATACATTGTATTTAAACTCCCCTTATATAACATAGAAGAGCTTAGGGAGAGTTTGAGGGCCTAAATGTATATGAAAAACAATCTTTTCGAAGGTAGTTTCCATTATGTCAATAAAAGATCACAGTATGGTAGTGGTTTTAGACATGATGTTCCCAATAAGTTTAAGTTGATTGTAGGCATGGGATGAGATGATATTTATCCTAGCACCCTAGTCAATCATAACCATTTTGATTCAAGTTTGATTGATGTGAGCGGTGATGAAGAGGGGAGTGTTATTCCTAGTTTTCACTCCCACCTAAATTTTCTAAAACTAATACTCCTGTCATAGAGATGACCTAGTCATAAATTTTGAAACTATGTCAGGGGCCTAGTCAATTAGTATTATATTTATATGCATATTTTCAATTACATAATTTGATGATGATTTGCTTGTAAATTTGTATTTATATTTTAAGTGGTCTTAAAAGCAAAAATAGATGAATGAATAAAATATGCATATGTATTTATCATTGTTGAACGTTTATGATCAGTTACTTTGTTTCTTAGTTGATTCATGATTAGATTACAATACAACATTTACAGTATGATGTAGGGACACTTTATATGGTTTATCACAATTTTAGAGAATTATATGATTGTTATGATGAATTCAGATATCTATATTGATCTTCAAATGAGTATTTATATGATTTTCATATAAGTTTTCATTTTTATAGTCTAAGTAGTTTGTTATGTCTAATTTCATATTTTTATGACAATATGCAACTTGGTTTAATTCAAATGGAAAAATATATTGACAGGTAGTAATGGTTTTTCTATTAATTCATTATTAAAAGTATATAATTAGATTGTCATGACTATTATAGTTTGATTAAGAAATGTATCTTATGGTTTTAACAAATCAAATATATAATTTGATTTATCATGAATTTCATTTGAAAATTAGACTATTAGCTTTGATGGTTCAATATTAGATAGTGATCAGTTGCAAATATAGTTGACATTTTAGAAATATTGACATGATTAAGGTTGGTTTGAGATTTGGATAAATTATTTCCTAAGGACATTAAATATTTTAAGGTGGTTCTAAGTTCTTAACACTTCATCATGATAAGGTTTTATTTTAATATCCTAAGTTCTAATGGAACCTAGTTCGAAGGCCCTAATGACCACTCAAGGCTTATTATTTTCAAAGCTTATGAACTAGGGTCATGTTTGAGGCATAAAGGTTTGGTATGGTCACAAAAAAATTATGACATGGGTTATTATTATTCAAAATACATATTTGATGAATTCATTCCATTGGCAAGTTAGGTTGACAGTCAATTGGTGGATTTCATGGCATGCTAAGCTGGCAAGGTGAGTTAATTCAAAGCACAATAGAGTTTTTGAGATCTTGGTAAATTTTTTGGTGGTTTAAACCTTTAGTGATAGGAGTACATGCCTCTATTGATGGAGATTATTTGATGGTTTGGCAAGGGATTTGGTAGTCACTGATTTATTAGATTTAGGAATATTAAAGTCTTATTCGTAATTTAGTTAAAGGTCTAAGTTGACTAAATAGTAAATAATATTACAATAAATAGAGTATTGATTTCTATAATTTATTTGACCTTTTTAGCTTTCTAAAAATAGTAATGAAAGAGGAGAAATGTAACTTATCTTAAAACTATGTTGATACGACTAAGATAGTGGCTGATACTGGGTGTGTAGGACTAGGATAGTGTCATGAACCAAGATCTAGATTTCATTAGATGAAAAGATAGGAGTACCAAAAATAGGACACTTTAGGGTCTAAAACTATAGTCTAGGTCCTACCACTATTATCTAAACTAGTCATAAAGATATAAGTTTCTTGAGTTTTGTCTATTGTTCTTGTGTGAGCCTGCCTATGAAATTTTTGATACTGAATGTTGATGAAACTTTTTATAGAGCAGATTTAATCTAAAAACCCTAGACCTTCATTATGCTTGAATAAAACTTGAGAAAGAGGGGGGAGTTAGTGTGTGTAAGATACACTGAATATGTATCCACACCCCTTATATGGGCACATTGCCTACATACTAATACTTTGAAGAGAGATTAAGCCATATGTAGTTCTCCCACTTGATGTGCTTTATGCAATAGTTTTATGCAGATGCAAAAATTCTAAACTAGGTATGTTTGAGGTGACTAGGGACTAGTGTGAGGGTTTGAATATGCTGGTATTTGTATTAGATGGTTGTATGTAGAGAATAATAAAATTTGTCATGGTGGTCTTGATTATATTTTTGTTTGATTTTATAATATTTATCAACCCCTTATAAATAAAATTTGAATGGGATTTTATAGAGATCTATAGGTCATGGGTTAGATGCATTTTCATAGGCTGACACAATGAAGAAGAGGAATAAAGAGAAAATGGTTATTTTAGTTCAAAATGTGATTGGATAGGAGTAATGGAAATGGGACACC
The DNA here is from genome assembly GCA_037957365.1 of Torreya grandis. Taxonomy (NCBI): domain Eukaryota; kingdom Viridiplantae; phylum Streptophyta; class Pinopsida; order Cupressales; family Taxaceae; genus Torreya; species Torreya grandis. The sequence continues at coordinate 287,988 of JARHVA010002774.1, read as the reverse complement.
CTAGGGTCCAACACTATAATCCAACCCCAACACTCCTATCCTATAGGTTTGAGACTTGGGGAATGAAATAAGAATGAGAATTGGGGTCTGGCTGAGCTATAATCAGGTCTCAAAAGTTTGTAGATGATTGAGAATCAGTAAAAAGGTGCCTAGAAGGGAAAATAGAGCATACAAGATGGACCTATGGGTTGGGTGTCATAAGCCACACTCAAGATATCAATTTTGACATTTTATATGACTATATTTCCCCCCCTTTATTCTAGTGATGCAACAAAGGAAAATACTAGGATAAAAGAAAGTATAAAGTGTACCTAAACTTGCAAGGGTGAAGCCCATGAAGTTGTTTGATCCTAAGTGCGTGTAGAGAGAGCACATTATGAAATGTAATTCTGCAAGAGAAAATAAAGAGTATACCAATTCCTACTAGATATGCTATATCTAAAATAAGATTTGAGTTAGGTGAGAGAGAGAGGAAGAGAAAGGAATAAATAAACCTCACCAAGTATGCAAACCAATAAAAATCATGTTGTGATTCTGAGTAATGCTAGATGATGTGTTGTACCAAGAGTAATATCAAAAATGGAGCTGAGTACTTAATTCCCCAAAAGTGGCTCAAGAATGCAAAGGCTAAACTTTTGGCTCCATCATCACCCACTAAGTGAAGCTATGTGATCATGAATGTGCTAATATATGTTTAGACTATGTTTCTAATCCCTTTGAGTAGGTGGCTCAAGAATACAAAGGGTAGCTAGAATTTTGACTTCAGTTTTGCCCCATAAAGTGGAGCTATAAACTGATACTAGTATGAATATGTGTCATATGAGATGGATCTTGAAGCCCATAATTGATTTGTAATCTAAAAATGTGGCATGGATAGCCAAATATGTACTAGAAACTAAGCCAATCTTGGCCAATTCTGGAAAGAGGAGATTAGGCTTGTATGAAAGCCATTCCAAAACTCTAAACTAGGCTTACGTGAAAGCCACTTGAGAATGTGGAGGTGACGCTTGTATGAGAGCCATTCTAAAATGATGTCAACCACCTACAAATAGAGTAAGGAATGAAAATACTGAGAATGCCTAGATAATATACTGGACTTGGAAAGAAAAGAAGTAAAATGTGCCATACACATTACCCCCAATCACTAATGCTTGAAACATGGATTCTGATTTAGATGTTATACCAATTGCCTAATCTAAAACTAGAAGTAGAGCCATAATGCCATGCATGATGCCCCCTATATTTGAATTCTTTAAAAAAACTATATTGAGACTACTGAATCTAAATTGATCTATATCTAACAAAATTGTAGCTAAGCTTACCTTTCTACCTATTTCTAGAAAATTTGGGTTTTTTCCTATTTAGACAAGAGTGCTAGAAATGGGACACCCTAGGGTCCAATACTATTTTCCATGTCTAGCACTATTGTCCTTTACTAAATTTGATGACTATTCTATAATTATCACTAATTTTCTATTATATTCTACCTGGTTTGATCTTTGATTACTATTCTAAGTGTTCTAAAAACTAATTTTTTGATTGGTATGAGCTTTGATCTCTATGATAAAACCCTTATTTATTACCCCCTCTTTTGAGGATAGGAATGAAGACCCTATATGGACTACCCTTAGAATAAAGAGCCCTACAAGTGTGTTATGATATGAAATACATGATATGGCAATGCTAATCGAAATGATGTCTAAAAATATAACATAGTTTATATTAGAGATTGTTAGATCAATAGGGGTATACCTAGATAGATATAACAATGTAATAGCATATATAATGTATTGAACTGAATATAAAAATGTTAGTTGTTAGTTATTAAGGATGGATGGAGCATGATGTCCATCATGGTATCTAAGAAAGCAAGATAATGCATGATGTGGGTCATGGCATTGGAAATAGTTGAGAAGCAAACAAGAAATAAGCACACAAGGCAAGAAGCATAAAAGAGTGGTGAAGGGGCCAAGCAAACAAGGACATGAGTACATGTCACTCAAACTAGAAAGCAATCATATAAGGCATGCTCAAATGCCACATACACATACAATTAAAAACAAGCAAGGTTGGTATGAGGGCCACAATCACATAGAAGAATATAGGGAAAGAACATTGAAAAATGTCCTAAGGCACACACAAGAATATAAGTAAAGGACATTGTAAAATGTCCTAAAGCACATATAGGATATGAAATAGGAAATAAGAAATGCAATCACATCTAGCTACATAAATCATGAAAGGAATGCATGTAATATGCTAGAAATACAATCGTATCTAACTAATCAAAGTAAGAAGTGAAAGCATGTAAGTCACGGTGTAAAAAACTAGGTATATACTAATAAATATATAATTTCTATATACTAGTGAATATAGATAAAGTAATCTATATAAGGTAGTAATTAATATACATCAACATGATAACTAGAGTGTGTGGTATAAGAATGACATAACTTGGATGGTGTAGTTATGTAGAAGATTCCTCTAGGGGATAGATATATCAATGTGTGTCTCAAATGTATGAAGTAGGATACCCTCTCAATTGGTAGACTGAAGCAATCAAAGATCTAGAAGTCACTACACACACTCAAATAAGATCAAGTGAAGCATGGTAATGTAAATAAATCGATAAATAATAGCATATAACAACAAAATGTAAGTCTAGCATGGTAGTAAAAATGTAAATAATGGAGAATGCATACAATTAAAATATGTTTGGTGTTTTTGATATATTTGAATGTTTTTGGTATTTTTGACATAGTTGAATGTTTTTGGTATTTTTGACATATTGTAATGTTTTTGGTATTTTGGAATATTTTTTATGTATGATCAATCATGAGGAGACTATGCATAATAAAGACTAAGAAGAAATGATACTAACTTATGAGTCTCATAAGAAACTCCCTATCATGGTGTCCTGTATCAAGGAGAGAGGGATCGTGCATTATCATGAAGAGCATGATGGAAGGGCTGAGACCATGGCTCTAAAATCTATGTATACTATAAATGATCTAAAATATTTGTAGTGGAAATAGACTATGGGGTCCTCCCGTAACTATTAGAAGTGAAAGAAACTATAGGGCTCTTAGGGACCCATATGGTAGTAGAAGAAGCTCTCTAAACATGTGCTCTATGTGTAGAGTTATGAAACCTTAATGATATTACCCTGAGTGTAATCACTATAGTTAGAAGTTGTCTAGAGTCCTGAAACTATGGCTACTCTAAAAGAAGCCTTTGTGGATGTGTATGAACTCTCTATGCTGGTGAGGAAGGCCTTGACTATGTTTGAATATAAACTAGAGGAAGAATTGTAACTGGTATAGAATTTAAAACTGGTGACTACAATGTAGAAGATGGATCTAAAGTGGGAAGTGGTAACTCATATGGAACTCCACCAATTATAACAAATTGATTAGCATGAATGAATTTCATGCATTTGTGAACTGTGTAAGGTATTGCTCAAAGTTTCTGAATCCATGGTCAGTGAAAAAACATATCCAAAACCCTTACACTGAGAACAATAGTAAATTGTATGGCCACATGTGTTGGACCAACCTATAGAGGAATTACAATCTCATCTAATGACCTTTGTATATGCCCACTGAATCTTCTAATAAATGTGTCTATCGAGGTAATATCCTACTCTGAATATCCAAAATGCTATAATAATGTCGTAGTGCATATGTTCATGCTAGATCTATTATGTATGAGAACACTATGAATAGGATGATTATGAATGTAGGATCTGGTAAAGAGTGCATGATAATATGAATCATTATCAATTATCTCCTACTCTGAGAAGGAGATCAAAGGTCTAGCTAGAAATCTGGAATTATATACACCAATCATGTTGCTCAAAGGGTGTAACTCAACTGAAGGTGCCTGATATGTAGCTAGTGGAGGATGTGCATGATATGCATGGTGAACACCTGATGTATCACCTGTCTCTTGTTTAGAATGCTATGGAAAAGGAAATAAAAATATTTTCAAAGTTTTTCCCTATGTTTACTTTGCCTGAGTAGGCTCAACTAGAGTGCCAAGATCGATAACATTTCCATCTATCAAGTCCTGGATCTTGTGTTTCAAACTGATGCATCTATTTGTTGTGTGGCCTAGTGCCTTGTGAAAATAAAAAAATGCATTATGATAATATCCTTGTGTAAGAGGATTTGTTGGATCAATTTCTTGAATAGGAGGGAGAGATATCATATTACAATCTAATAACTATTGTAAAACTCTAGCTAGAGATAATGGTAGATTGGTAAAAGTTCATTGAGGAGGTGCTGATAAAACCACTTGTTGAGGGGTCCATGAAGTCATATTAATTATTGGTTGATTTTGACTCTTGCTATCATTGACCTTTACTTTATATGAGCCTTTACTGTTACTCTTATTTGTTGTTTTTGATATACTTGTGTACTCAAGTTTGCTCATTAAAATTAATTTGACTTCCCTTTCCTTTAGTGAATGACATAACTCAACAAAGGAAGAGAATCTTTTGAACATTATTGATTCATGCAAACTTGGTAGAAGTCTCTATTTGAAGAGATCTTGTAACTCTTGATTAGTCATGAGGCCAATCATCTTAGCCAAGATAGTCTTATATCAAAGAACATAATATTTGAGATGCTCATTTTACCCTTGTTTCTATTGTGAAACTTGGGCATAGAAAACCTTATTTTCAATATTAATGTTGAAGTGAGCTAGTAACATGTCAGCTAGAGGATTTAATGCATTAACCAACTGATTTGGTAGACTATAGAACCATTGTAGAGCATAATCCTTTAGACTCTATTGAAATAGATTTGTTAGTATGCAATCATTTGGCATATAATCCAAGCATTCTACATGAAAATCTCTCAAGTGTGTCTTTGGATCACCCTTGCCATCATATAGAGTTATCTTAGATTGAACAAAACCTTGTGGCAAGGGTGTCAAAGTAATATGACATGCAAATGGTGTATGAAGTAGAGAAAAAGAATCCAAGGTCTTTGTAGGTATAGAAGCACCTTGCTCAAGGTGTAGCACTTTGTATTGAAGATATTTTATCTCTTGCATAAGTGCAACCACATCAGGAGACAAAGATATATTAGCTATAGCTGGTGGTGGAATAGAAGCAAGTTGGGTTTCTATAGGGGTTGTTGAGACATAATTGGCCTCGCAATGTTATTTTCAACTAGTTGCTTTGTGATTTGAGAGGATTGACCATTGTTTATCTTTTGTTTCTCTTCTTGTAGTATTTTAAGCATATCAACTTGCATGTCAGGGTATTTAGTTAAGAGTTCTTCAATTCCCTTTTATCAATTTCATCAAAATTGGTATGTTGGGCCATTGTTAAAGTAGGAAAATAAATTGAATTTTATGTAATAATTTGTAATAATCAAAGTGCTATGGAAGAAAAACATCAAATATAGGAAATGTAAAGTCCTAAAAATAACAAACTAGCGAATGCATAAAAAGGATATGAATCTCACAAACATGTAAGGTGATACCTCAAAAGCAATGGGACTTAGTATATGCCACTAGGGTTTTGAAAATGATATATTTTAAAATTACTAAGGAATTTAAAAATTTAATATGAAATTATAAATTAAATATGTATGTGAAAAATCAAAAAATTATTGAATTAAAGAGACCTAGTATATTCAACTAGGGTTTAGAAGAAAATATATTTTTTAAAAATTTACTACAGAGTTTTAAAAATTAATGTGAATTTTTGATTTAATTATGCAGGTAAAAAATAAAAAAATTATTGGAAAATTCTTGATTTAAAGGTACCTAGTATATGCAACTAGGGTTGGGAAGAAAATAATTTCTTAAAATTTACTATAGAATTTTAAAATTAAAGTGAATTTATAATTTTAAATATGTAGGTAAAAAATTATTAAAAAAATCAACAAAGAATTTACCCTAGGGTTTCTAAGGTTTTTATGTGTAAATGAAGTAAGTTGGGTTCACCAAATGATTTAACAGTTTTTAGAATATTGGAGTCTTATTCCTATTTTTGTTAAAGGTTTGAGTTGACTAAATTAGTAAATAATATTGGAATAAATATAGTATTGATTTGTATAATTTATTTGACCTTTATAGCTTTCTAAAAATAGTAATAAAAGAGGATAAATGTAAGTTATCTTAAAACTATACTTATACAATTAAGATAGACACTGATACTAGCTGTGTAAGACTAGGATAGTGTCATGAACTAGGATCTAGATTTCATTTGGTGAAAGGATAAGAGCACAAAAACAAGACACTTTAGGGTCCACTGCTATAGTCTAGGTCTATCGCTATTGTCCAAACTGGTTATAGAGATCTAAGTTTTTTGGGTTTTGTCTGATGTCGCTATGTCAGCCTACCTATGAAATTTTAGATCTTGAATGTTGATGGAACTCTTTTTATAGAATATTTAATCTTCAAACCTTAGACCTTCATTATGCTTGAATTAAACTTGAGAAAGAGGGGGGGGTTAGTGTTTGTAAGATGATCTGAACATGTATCCACACCCCTTGTGTGGGTATGCTACCTACATACCAATATTCTAAAGAGGGATCAAGCCATATGTAGTTCTCCCACTTGATGTGATTTATGCAATAGTGTTTTACAGATGTAAAAATGCTAAACTATGTGTGTTTGAGGTGGTTAGGGACTGGTGTGAGGGTTTGAATATGCTAGTAGCTATATTGGATGGTTGTATGCAGATAATAGGGAAATTATCCTTAGTGGTCTTTCTTGTATTCTTTCTTTCTTTTGTAATATTTTCAAACCCCTTCTAAATGAACTTTGAATGGGATATTATAGAGATCTATTGGTCATGGGTTAGTGCATTCGCACTAGGCTGATGCAATGAAGAAGAGGAATCAAGAGACAATGGTCATTTAAGCTCAAAATGTGATTAGATAGGAGCGATGGAAATGTGACACCCTAGGATCCAGTGATATAGTCCAACCCTAGCGCTCATGTCCTACAATTTTAAGGCCTAGAAGGATAGAATAAACATGGGAAGTGGGGTCTAGTTGAGCTAGAATCAGGTCTCAAAAGTCTATGGATGATTGAGAATCAGAAAAAGGTGCCTAAAAGGGTCAAGAGAGCATGTAAGAGGGACATATGGGTTGGTTTTCATAAGACAAACTCAAGCTACCAATTTTGACATTTTATATGACTACAGTCACTAAATTTGATAATATAACTAATTGGTTGGTGGGAGGATAAATACTAGTCTCGATTTGATAAAATTAATGGTGATTAAACATGTAAACAAGTTAGTTACGTCAAGGGACTTGGCTTAAAAATAACATCATTTTCATTATTTTGATCATTTTTGGAAGCTTTCTTATAAAAGTGTTACTCTGTCAATTTGAATTTTTGAGTTGTAGTTAGAAATTTGTGAATGGAAAGGTTGCAAAGAAGTTCTTATAGGTATTGAAATGGAAAAATGATTAAATTTTTGGAAAGAAGAATATGTTATTTTGAAAATTTTATGGAAAGGAATGTTGGTTCTGGTTTGCGTGTGATGATTTTTGATAAGCTACATATGCATGTTTGCTTTGGAATAATTTTTTTAGTTTAATGGTCATTATGATTCTCTCTATGCATGAAATATTGATGCAAATGGTTTAGTTTTTCATAAAGCCATTTATTTGGTGGTTGATGAAATATAGATGTGTTATTTTTTTGGGTTTGAGCATGATATTTTGAAATATATAAGGGTTTTCTTGTTTGATTAAACATTTAGTTTTGGCTTTATATCAATAAAATAAATTATAGTGGTGCTTCGAACATGTCATTTATAGTTTCAAAATGCCGTATTGAAACTTTTGGGTTTGGTAGGGATGAACTATGTGTGTTTTTTGTTTCATGGTGTTTCATAAAGAATTGATAAAAATGGATTATGTTTGAGCATGCAAATATATTTTCAATCATACTTTCTATAGTTTCATGTATTCATAGTTTTTGAAGAAGAAATACAACATGGTTATGTTGTGTAAGTATAGTGTTTTGAGCTTTGAAATAATGAAAGATTTTTTCTAATTTGAACTTTAAATTTGGGTTTTGAGGATTTTGTCATATTGAAACATTTGATGTTTTATTCTATCATAGTTTGTGCATATTAGGGTTTTGTAAAGGTTGCTATATTGGAAAATCTATTACATTTGAAAGTGTTATGGGTTTTGTTCAAGTATCATAAATAAATGAATAGTAAAGAAATAATTATTAGTTTTATTGAAAAACTATAAAAATTTGTTTCTTGGTCCCAAAAATATGATTTAGAAGACATATTTTAGACATGCAGATTTCTAATTTGAGTTTCTATTGGTTGAATAGTATATAGTGATATGGTTCGAAACATATCAGTTTATGTTTTTGGAGCCTTATTGAATTGTGTTAGGGTTTGATATGAGATGAGTTATGTTATGTATAGAGATATTATATGGATAGAATTGTTGGTTTCTAGCTTGTCTTGAAAATATTGTTTGGAAATAACTAATTTTTGATATTTTTGTTGAAGTTAGATGTTGAAATATTAGGTAATTTATAAAGATTGTGATAAGTTGTTTTAGTGAAATGATGTAAAATGTTTTTTGTGTGAAGAGTTCTTGTTGATTCCTATTGAAATTTCCTTAAAGTATTACATGCAAAAATTATAAATGGTCGTTTTGGAATTTTTGGTCACATTTAATAATTTGTAATGATTTTGAAGTGATTAAAATTTGATATTGGGAGTGGCTTTCACATGAAAATCTGAGTATATTATTTCAATCATGACTTTAATTAACAAAATGAAATTTTTGTCATTTAGGTTTTATAGGACATTTCAAAACCATGAATATATAGAACAAAAAGATATGTTTATAGTTGTAAGAAAACTATAAATTTGACTTGAAAGGACATGTTATTATTCAAAGTTTATATTTTGATGATTTAGTCTCTTATTTGGTTTAGAATAATTTATACAGTTACAATTTGACGAATATATGTTATAGACATGACTGAATTGGTTTAAAAATTTATGTAAGTTTGATTTGACATATGTGTGTGTGTGTGTGTGAAATCAAACCTACATAAATTTGTAAACCAATTCAGTATATATATATATATATATATATATATATATATATATATATATATATATATATATATATATATATATATATATATATATATATATTATATACTGAATTGGTTTACAAATTTATGTAGGTTTGATTTCACACACACACACACACACACACACACACACACACACACACACACACACACACACACGGGATTATATTCACAGTGAAAATATAATTCAAAGGAATATAATAGAATATTGTGAAAATAAATTTATGATAACATAATTTTGTTTTAAAGTTTTAGATATTTTTAAGGGATATTTTTGATGAAATTAAATAGAATATTATAATGATGATTGATATAGTTAGAACAATTCAATTTTGTTGCAGTCAAAGATAGTTTAGAGATTTTTGTTGATAAGTGATTATGTGTTTGATATATAGTTTGATTTCATATTGAATAAATGTATGTTGATTTTTAAGTCATACATAAATAGTTTTTTTAATGTATTACAAATGTTTAGGATGTATACCTAGGATCAACCAAGATCAAGTAGAAGTGATGATAACAGAGGTTTGGGTTATAATTCAAACAATGTGAATCAACAAAGCCCGAATAGACAATTCTCAAGGAGTGGTTTTAGGACTAGGATATTTGGTCTAAGGTATGCTAGTAGGGGTGCTAAGATTTCAATCCACTTTGATGCATTAGACCCTGAGTTCTAGAATGTTTTGAATAATTTATCTTTTAACCTTGCAAACCATAGAGGTAATAGAGGATTTCATGGTCATAGATTTGGTACCAAGTGTTAATCCCACAACAATTCCTCTCACCACTTGCATCATAATCCACATTACTTGCCAATTTAGTCACATACGCAAAGAGAATATAACATGTTAATGAGTCTCAACATATTAATGAAGCCACTTAGTTTGACATTGAATTAACCTATGCCAAGAATGTTTTTAATCTTGCCCTGCATTCTTTTTCTAATGAACTCTCATCATCCTAGAGAAATATTATTTTAGAATGCAAAAAATTAATTTTGAAGGAACATATTTTAAGTTGTAGGAAACACACACTTGAAATTCATCCAACCACTTTAGACAAATGGTAAGATAGTCAGAATGACATAGACACTTTAGTTGAGGCTATAATTCTAAGGAAAATTAAGCTGAAGAGTGATGATAATACAAGTGATACTACGACTAAGCTAGTTTAGTTTCCAACAATTGAGATGGAATACAGTGAATGTGTGAATGAACAAGGGAAGATGGTTATTGAGGTTTTGTTTGATTTTGATAAATTTTGGATGCCAACCGGATTTTTTTTATTTTCATGATGAACTTCAAGTTGGCAGAACTTTATACTTTTGAATTTAATACTTTGATTTTTAGATTTTGATGTTTTGGTGATGATGTTTAAAAAGTACAATAGACTTTAATTTTATTATATATATATATATATATATATATATATATATAAATTAATTTTTTTGTAAATATGTATTATGGTATTAATATAAATATGAATTTGATTAAACTTTGATTTATCTATTTATTCATTGATATATGTTATTCTATTTTATTATTAATTGATTAAGGGTCCCAAACCATTAAGAAATGCCTAGTCTATATTCAAATACTTGATCCATTTAGACTTTTAAGTCTTATTAAACCTTAACTAATAACTGTTTATATTAATTAAATTTTAAAAAGTTAATTAGTTAAGTTAAACTAGTAATTAACTAAGGTTGGTTACAACTTCTTTTTTCAACCAAATTTGAACCATAAAAGGAGATCAAGGATTCATTTGAAGATAAGAAACAACATATGTATTGAGGAATTATGCATTGTGAAGTCAATCATTTATCTCTCTCTCTTCTATACAACTTATCTGAGATAGCATGACTTTTGTAGATTGATCCAATGGTACTTTCTCTGATAGTTGAGTAAATTTGTTAGGCAACATAGGTGTATACCAAGTTTTATATTATCATTTATAATAGATTAACTAAAGTTTGTCAAGTTTAACATCTTTTGATGATTGTTCCTTGAAGTCCTATGTGTAGAATCCAAGTATTCAAACTGAATAACAATCAAAAATTCATTATTTGCAACATTTCATTGATATACTTGATTGTAAAATATGTCCCTAAGGATATTTTATAAAGAAAGATGTTGGTTTTTCAAATAAAATAAATTTATTTTGCTAAGATGACTCTTTCTATTGAGACTCACATATTTTACCTATATTGTACTTATATTGACTTTAACTTTAATTTAGTTTAATATGATCTAGATTAATTTTTAATTAATCTATTTTCCTTATCTATTTCCTTTAGTTTTAATATATTTTATTTTGATTTACTTTTACTTACTATTTTTTTCTATTTTTCTTTTAAGTTAGTTTCTTAGATTATTATTTTTTATTTAATATTTCTTAGAGTTGGGCTTAGTTAGATTTTAGATTCATTAGTTTGTATATTTTATTTAGAGTTAGATTGTTTTAGTTTGTTTTTGATAAAGTAAGGCAGCAAACTAGGGGCCGAACCCTATACAGTCAGAAAAGACAAGAAGGCAAACAAACAAAAAATGGCTTCAGAGAGATGATGGCACAGTTGAGAACAATAGACAGAAACAAAACACAAGCCATGGGAAGACTAGAGTTAGAGAGGTCTCCCCTTACATAACTATTGATTTGATAAGATCATTGAGTTTCTCATTCTCTACATTGTCAGCATACCCATTATTACCCACCACTTCCAGCATAGACATGTTTAGTAGAATTGTATTACAAAGCCCTTTGGTGAATACCTTCTCCAACTTTTGAATGTGGTCCTTCAGAGTCCCAATTTTAATTTTCCAATCAGTCTCATTCTCAGTGCTCTCACCAGCTTCCTCGACATACATTTTCCCCTTATCAGTAGTTCCCATAGTTTCAACACCCTGCTCCTTAGTAACCTCAAAATCCCTAGTAGCCTACTTCCCTCTAGTGTCCTCCATAATTTCTTGGATTTTTAGCTCCTTAGACTCTTCCTCCTGGGTTGCTTCTTCCGAAGCACTTTTTGAATAATCAATCAGTCTGGCCTTTGGGGCTGGTTTACCAGCAATCCACCTTGACCTTCGCACTTCAGAGGGGAATGCTTCCTTATTAGTTTTGGAAGGCTTGTGAGATTTGCCACCTTGGCCCCCTATGGCCCTGCCCGGATGCCTATGGGTCCCTTCTATAGTCTCTTTAAAATTTTCTTCCTCTTCATCAACCTTTCTCTTCCTGCCCTTCTTTCTCACAAAGGAGTTGGGGGTATCAACAGGGGTCTTTTCAGGGTCATCAATACGCCTCATTCCTAACAAGTCATCTCCTTTTGAATGATCTCCTAATGTTTAAGGGAATATGAACACCTTGTCACCACACATTCCAACCTAAAAATTGTTACCCAAGGTTGGCACAAACATCAGCGACCCTATTGCCTTCTCTGTAGGTATGGGAAATCTCAACTTCAGAAATTTTTTGTAAAAGAAATTGGATATCAGTAATGATGCCTTTTATCTTGATTCCCACATTTGAAGCTTTATTAACGACATTTATGCCCATCTTAGAGTCTCCTTGTATATTCAAGTTCCTTATTCCTAGGGATATAACTAACTTTAATCCCCATAGTAAAGCTATTGCTTCAACATAGTTGTTACTCTGGCATCCAATGCCACTACCATAGACAACAGACATCCATCCTTTATCATTCCTTATATTTCCTCCTCCACTAGCTTTACCATCCAACTTGGATTCCCCATCAAAGTTGAGTTTCATACAGTTAGGTTTAGGGGGGGATGCATTTATTATTAAGTCTCTATAGTATTTTGGAGTTATTATACCCAGGGATCTGGTTTAAAACCTTCCATTTGGCTTTCAATTTGAGATAGGGGTTTCTCTACAACATGAATATGAGCTGTTGTAACACTTCCCATAATGGTCTTAGCAAAGGAGTTAAACACCTGAGAAGCATTTCTAGCAGTGTCCCTAAAAGTTTTGTGATTGCCCTCTTTCAATAAAGTCCAACTCAAACATGGCAAAGCTTGCTTCCATAATTCCATAAGCTAGGGATGTGTGAAGGTTGGGTTCTAGCTGAAAATTACTTCTTTAAGGTTAGAATTATAGACCCATTCAATACCAAAGCTGTTAAGTATTGTGCCCCATAATTCCTAGGCAAACTCACAGTGGATAAAGAGGTGTGAAACTGATTCCTCTTTGAACCACATAGGAAACATCTGTTAACCAAAGTAAACCCTCTCTTTTGAAGGTTATCCTAAGTAAGGATTTTGTTATGAGCAGTAACCCACCAAAACATGTTAATTTTTGGAATAAGTTTATGATTCCAAACATTTTTCCATACATCTTTATTCTGAGCTTCAAAAATGAGCAGATGGTAAGCAGATTTGATAGAGAACAATCCATTCTTATCTGGCCACTAGTATTGTTCATCTTTTTGGGGAAATAGAGGGATTTTGATCTCCTGAACACAGTGTTGGATCTCCCAAACTCTTGAGAAAAGATCAGGTCGATGCACATAACAATCCAAAAGATTTTTCCAACTCCTCATCCCATTGTTATTTTCCATATAATCATTGACCCTATCTCCAAAAAACTGGGTAGTCAAGTCAGTAATCTCTCCATAGTTTCCTTGTGTGATGAGAGCCTTATCCTTTAACTAGATATCATCCTAGATTTTAATATGCTAGCCATTTCCATGTTTCCATCTAATTTCCTGTTTGAGAAGGCTTCTACTTTTTAGCATTTTATTCCATATCACAGATCCCTAGGGTAATCCCATCTATTGAATAAAGTTGGAATCATCAATGCTATGCATGTATTTGGCATATATTATTTCCCTCGATCATTATTTTTATGGATTAGGTTATAAATAAATTCTGAGAGAAGGGCTTTGTTCATGTTCCTGATGGACCTAATATTAAGTCCACCATGAGATTTTGGAAGACACACTTTTTTCCATCTGACTAAAGACATTCTCTATTTGTCTTCCACACCCATCCATAAAAATTTTCTTTGGACATGTTCCAGTTTCTCAACAAAATATGTAGGAGTTTTAAAAAGAGATAGGAAGTATGTAGGAATACCTTGCAACAAAGCCCAAAGAAGTTGTAGTTTACCAGCACTGCTGAGTAGTTTCCCCTTCCAACCAAGAAGTTTCCTCTGCATTCTTTCCACAATTCCATTCCAAAATCCAGGAGATACCTCTTTGACTAAGATTGGGGGACCCAGGTAGGTAGCTGGTAGGCCAAATTTAACACATTCTAATATATCAATGATTATATGTCTAAGTTCATTAAGAGTGTTGAAGAAATACACATTGCTTTTTTAGAAATTTATCCTTTGTTTGACGCTCTAGCATAATTATTTAAGATATTGTTACATCTTCTAGCTTCAATCATCGATGAGATGCCAAAGAAGATGGTATCATCCACAAACTACTGTACCACCATCGGATGAAGGGAGGAGGTAGGTTTGATGCCCACTAGCTTTTTTGAGGCTATATCTGGTTGTATGTATCTTCCCAGTGCCTCAACCATAATGATGAATAAGTATGGAGAGAGAGGGTCTCCCTAACAAATTCCTCTCAAGGATGAGAGGAACCCTCTAGGAACACCATTAACTAGCACTGGAAATTTTTCAAAAGAGACTACGTTCCTTAACAAGCAAGACATTTTATCATTAAACCCAAATTTTTTGATCACTTGCAACAGAAAAGTCCATGAGACTCTATCATAAGCTTTAGAAATATCAAGCTTGAGAGCCATCCTAGGGATTCTGCTCTTATCCATGGAGTGAATAGTCTCATGTGTGGTGATCACAGCATCAAGAATCTACTTGCTCGAGATGAAACCTTTTTGAGTAGGAGAAATAATTTTGTCTAGCAAAGGTTGAATCCTCCTGACCATCATTTTAGTACATAAATTATACATAGTGTTGTATAGACTAATGGGCCTGAAATTAGTGAGGTGTGAAGGTTGTGATTTTTTAGGAACAAGTACTATGAAGGTATTATTAACTTGTTTCAAAAGTTTACCTGATCTGAAAAAATCACACACAACAACCATGAGGTCCGCTCCTACTATCTCCCAATATTTCCTAAAAGAATATAGGAGGAAAGCCATCAGGACCTGAGGCTTTAAAATCACCCATGGAGAATAAAACATCATGGACTTCTTCCTCAGATATAGGCTTTAACATCTCCAAATTATCTTCTTCCATTATCAAACAAGGGATTTTATCAATAAATTAATTCATAGGTCTATCGATTCTATCATTATTATTTTCTTCCATAAGTAGATTCTGAAAGAAAGCCCTGGCTTGTTCCCCTATTACATTATCCTTGGTAATAATGTCACCATTATCTAGGACAAGCTTAGTTATTGAGTTGGCTTTCATATGTTTCATAACTAAGAGATGAAAAAAGACAGTGTTCCTATCCCCCTCTTTAAGCCACTGAACACGGGATTTCTATTTCCAAAAAACCTCTTCTCTTTCCATAAGATTATTCCATTCTTAAGACAAGATATTCTCTTCTTCTAAAGTGTCCTCAGAGTCATTCCCTTGATCTATCAGTTGTTGTATATCCTGGAGTTTTCCCACTATATTTTTCTTCTTTTGGAAGACCTGCCCAAAGCTGTATCTATTCCATCCATAAACTTCTTGTTTAATGTGTTGGAGTTTCTTGACTATTCTAAACATAGGAGTACCTTGAATAGGAATTTTCCACCATTGGGCCACCATTTGTCTAAATTCTTTGTGTTTGATCCACATAGCTTCAAAATGGAATGGGGAAGGTCCAAAATGTCCCTGTTCTCTCCAATTGAGGAAGATCAGGCAGTGGTCAGACATGGTTCTAGGGAAAGCCTGCACCTACATATTATGATAATCCTTCTAGTTGATTGATATAAGAAATATATCTAATTTAACCTAAATCATTCGATCTCCTCTTCTTCTATTGGTCTAGGTAAAATTTTGGTTTTGCAGCTCTATGTCCAATAATCCCCAATCATTGATGAATTCAACAAATTCAAACATGCTATACGAGTAATCCATAATTATACCCTATTTTTCAAAAGGGTATAAAGGAGTGTTAAAATCTCCAGCTAACATCCATCTAATGTTCTGGGGATTATTCCTAAAATTGCTCAGGTCTATCCATAATTTCTATCTCGAAGCTCTGTTATTTGGTCCATAGACATTGATCAACGACCAGTTCAAAGATTTCATAGAAAAATTGGTAATCAAAAAGTGCTTATTATAAGCCATAAGAGACCCCTAGATTTTAGCACTATTCCACATAGTGACAATCCCCCCTGAAGCCCCTTCAGTAGGACTAATGCAAAAAGCCACCTTAGGCCATATATAGGCAGCAATTTTTATAAAATTTTCCTCATTCATCTTGACTTCTTGGAGTAATAAAATATCTAATTTATGATCTAAAATGTAGTTTTTAACCTCAAACTACTTTGAGGGACTATTAAATCCCCTCAAGTTCCAAGATAATAATCTCATTTAGAGGGTTTGGGGGGTTGGGTCTCCAGTGTAATCTGTTTACCACTGGCAATCTCCCTAGCAATCTCTCTTTGTCTTGTTTCTCTTAGGGTTGGCCTCCCTTGTTTGGGCTCAGTGCAAATATCTACAGATTTTTTACCTTTTCAGTTCTTTTTTTTGGGGTAACCCATTCCTCCTGTTCATTACTACCACTTTGTCTTGTTACACCTATTCCTAAGTAGTTTCCTACTTGGTCTCCAACTTCCAGAGCATGGAAAATGTCTATATTTAGCTGTGGGTCTGCTTCTCCTTTAGTGGGACTATTTAGAGTTACTTCTTCCTATCCAACTCTTGGAACTTTGTCTTCTTCATTAACTTCTTCTATCAAAAGGTTACCTCTTTCTCCTTCCTTAGACATATTAGTCTATTTTTCTAGAGGGTTGGATGTGTTAAATACAGCCTTCTGACTATCATCTGATACTATATTTTTCTTTGGGACAACTTTTTCCTCATTACTAGTGATATCCTCCTTTCCCATCTCCTCCTCTCCCTTTTCTATCTTGTCAGGATTTTCCACATTACTCTCCATTTCTTGCTTGTTGTTCTTTCTATAATTGAGAGCCTAATCCTCCCCTTCAATCTGGGAATCATCTTTTCTCCCCTTTTGCTTTACTGTGCATTGTGTCATTAAATGTCCCTTTCTCTTACATATTTGATAGAAAGTGGTAACATTTTCATAAGTGATCAGCTGAGTCCAGGTCCCATATTTAGAGTTTAGCTCTATGGTTGTAGGGAGAGTCCTATTTATTCAACATTGACACAAAGTCTAGCGTAGACACATTTGGACTTTGTTCTGGTTGTATGATCTGTAGTAACATATTGGCCAATAGAATTGCCAATAAATGTGAAAATTTTTTCATCCCAAAATTCCAAAGGGAACCCTGACAGTCTTACCCAAGTAGGAGAAGACTTATTAAGGTCCGAGTTAGGATCAAATCTTGGTTTCCAAGAGCATAGGGCAAGAGAATGTGGGCCATACAGCCATGGTCCTCCAGCAAGAGTAGCGATCATGTCCTCCCTATTCATAAAACTAAAAGGAAATAGGCCTCTTGCCATTGAAGTGATCGAAACACTACCCTTAACTTTCCACCTAGATAGAACCCATTTCCTAATCATTTCGATACTAGGATGGAAAGGAAAAACTTACCTACCAATGTAAAGTCCATGGATGCCATGATTTCCTCCACCAGATCATCTGGGATATGCAGGGCCGTGCCCTCTGAGATAACAAAGAGGCTCATCATGATTTTTGAGGGGCACGTCTTTTCACCTATAAGTGCCTTCTTCCATTTGTTGGATGGACTATCCACTACCAGATTTCTAAATAGAACCCTAGAGGCACTGCCACTAGTAGTGTCCTCCATTGGATCCATGATCCCGTCAGTCTCACTCAGGGGGCCAAACTTGGTGGGAAAAAACTAGTTTCAAATGTTGTCCACATGCATCATAGGTCTTATTCCACACACCATGATTATTTTAGTTTGTTAATCTTAGTTAAGTTAGATTTTTTTTTTTTTTTTTAGTTTAATACTTCATTTCTTTAATAGTTTGTTATCTCTTTCTTAGTTTTTTTATTATCTTGCCTATCTTCCCTAATTTGTTCACTTTAGTTTTCTAGATGCTGTTAGTTTGTGTCTCTGATGTGTTGAGCTCCTCTTATCAATTTAATTTATTAAATATTTGTTCATCTATGATTTATCTCAAGTCTATTTTACTTGTATCTATGGTTTATTATCTTGATCTCATATGGAAGATATTAAAACAAAAGTAAGATATTACTTTGAAATATATTATATTATTGAATCAAATTTATTTTCTTTAAGAGATTGCCTTGTTCAAAGACTTTCTCTATCAGTTATGATAGATTACATATTTAGATCTGAACTGATTCATTATTTGATAAGTGGATTTATGAAATTTTAATGAAATATGTTATATTTGATAACTTATTTGTTATTTCTTAAAACATTTAGAAAAACCCTCACATCTTTAGAATCATAATTGAACCTTTATAACCTTACTATTATACTAACATGATTCTAAATTAACCTTTGTAATAAGTGAAAGTGTTGATTTGTTGATGGTACAATTTTCATCATCAATAAGAAGGATCTAGATTATTTGGATGGATATGATGCCACATCTTGATTTCACCCTATGGTTTTACCTTTAAATTCATGGATTTGAAATTGATTATAATGATTATTATGTTGAGAGAGATGCTTTATATTGCACTTCATTAATGGTGTTATTAATGAATCTTTCAATGAGAAATTAAAATAGTAGTAATGCTATATTTAATTTGTTGAAATAAAGATTTATTATAAATTTAAATTGTTAAATTATCATTATACAATTATTAATTAACATATTAATTATGCTAATTAATTTTGGGTATAAATCCTAATTAAACACTAGGATGAACTCATACTTTAAAAATACTTATATGGAATTGATAATTAGTAATGCTTGAAATATTACGATGATTTTTCTTGGAAAGGAGAAGTTGAATTACCTTCATATTAAATTGGGGAAATAAAGAGTGGTAAATGAGAATTTTAATGAATAATTACTAGTGGGACTTCTAGTTAATTATGGGGAACAAAGATTATAGCTTTGGTTTCAAGTGGCATGCAAAGGAAGGGAAATGGGAAGAAAAAGAGAAAAGAGAAAATTTTATTGGAATAAAGGGAGATGGTGTAAGGGAAGGACGAAAGGAGAGAAAGGAATGAAGATGCTAAAGGAAGAGAAAGATCACCTCGAAGAATGTTGAAAACAAGTGAAATAAGAAGATTAAGACATTGCATATGATATTAGCATCAAATAAAGGTTGGTTTATTAGTTATCTTATGATCTATTAAATCGTGATGTGTTTTGAGTAAATTGAAGACATCCAATACTTGTCTCCTCTCTTTACGTCTCTATCTTCTGTAATAGTTTGACCTTTATGAATTGAATAATGGTATAGTTTCCCCCCTAATATTATGTGCTAGCGATAACTATTTAAAAATAGAAATATTATTGATATGAGAGGGAAATGTGATTAGAAGAATACAAAATATTTTATTGCCTGAGGAAAATTTAAGTGTCCCTCACAGAATTTGAGTTTGTCAAAAGCATAGTGAAGAATACATAGCTCAGAATTAAAGCTTGAAATGCTACACTCTAAAGTTAATACCTCAATTTAGAGATCTCAAAGAATCCATAAATAAAACCTGAATGAAAATGCATTTGTTGCTCCTAATTGGAGCGAAATTTTATCAAAACATTTTTGGGTTTGATGCCTTTTGAAATAAGCTTTTCAAAACTTTTTGAATCATTAATTTCATCTAGGAATGATGAAGTTATCATAATTTTAGTTTTTCTAACTATTTTGTGTTCATATCAGCCATTTACTACCCTATCTTGTATAATGAATCATAGTTGATATGACTGTATATTTATCTAAAGTAGCTATGTATATCTCATTAAATCATTTCATGTATAATTTAATTTGTTGATGGTATCTGGAATGGACCTTCGAATTCCAGTCAGAGTTGCCTTTTCTATCCCATTTACATTGGAATAATCATATCAAATTTTGTTCTTTTCTTTTATTTAACTCAACCCATGATTAGTGGTGCTACCATTATTTTATCTCAGTTGTTTGAACTCAAACCAAAGCCCATCAATGATTTCAATGGACTTAGAAAGCTTTTGCATTTTAATAGACTACAATATGTGTCTATCCCCATGATCAGACAACTTTTATATTTATAAAAATGTATATGTGTTATTATCACGTTTCTTTTTGGTAGGACAAGGTGAGTTGCTTCATGCCTATTTCCTATGTTTACTAATTAAATCATGAAATCACTTTCTTTGAATTTGTCATGAGTTTAATTTGTTGACTGGTGCATGTTTGATTTTATGTTATTATAAATTGATGGATAGTGGGAGACCCACAGTTATTAAAAATTTATTTGAATGAATATAATATCAATATGTTTAAATTATATATGTTTAAATATATATATTAATAAAGTTAGAGAAAGGATAATGGAGAAATCATATTTGGTTGCTTTATATTTTATATGTATAAATATATAATAAAAAAATGGTTAGGTATTATTAGGTTGAAAATAAAGATAATGTAACATATATAATATTAATTATTATATTTTATGGATTATTATATAATTGAAAATTATATAATGAAATGTAATTTATAAATGGATATCACTCTACGTAATGCATAACTAGGTATTTCTTTAAAAAAAAAACATGTCATACATGAAATTTGTTTGACATGCAAGTGGATTATTGACATTGTTTTAAACCTAGTAAGTAAATTATCTAGGGGCAGGGAAAATTATATCATTTCCCAATATAAGGGATTTTTCTTGTATATAAAATGAAAACATTATAAATCTTAAGAAGAAATCATCATAACATGGTGTGATAGTACCTATTTTTGTTATTTTAGAAAATGAACAATTAAGCCTTTCGTAAATTTTATTGGTTTTAGGGGAAATAAAAATTAACCAATCTAAGAAATGTCAAAAATATATTCATTTCTTAGATGTAGTTCTTTAGAAATAATGGAATTATGCTTGAATTATCTATTATAGATAAGTTAAAATAGACTTTTGTTGTCTTATTGGTTGACATGGTTTTGTCAATGTATACTTATTTATATCAGATAATGCATAGATGTGATTATGATCCTTAGATTAGTTTACTTGGATGGTGAGATTATGCTTTGGATTATTTATCTGTTATGAATATTGAGGGGCTGCATTGATGATACTACCTAAGCAATGAAAAGGTTTCTCAAACCTGGTTAACCTCATCAATGATGGGTATGGATAACCCATTCAAGTGATGTGCTATGAATTTGGCTAATTCGAATGATCTTTAGCCAAAGTAATGTTATATTAACATTGTCAATTCATAAGTATGAATTGCATATTATGAGATATCATAGTTAAAACATATTTTATTTATGATACACTTTATGTAATAGAATCTTATAGAACATTTATGTATGAACATCTCGAGCAGTATTTATTTATATTTGTTATTGCATGTATGATGTTAAAGTCCTTTGATATGTATACCCAGATGGTATGGTTATATAAGGACTCTCAAATGAAGAACAAAAACATACTTACTCTATGGTTATGTAACCCATCTATATGTAGATATTATACCTGAGAAGATAATATTATGATTTGAATTGCTTAGTAAGTTACAAACTAATTGATACTATTTCTGTATGTGGTTAAAATTCATAGTGTCGTAGTATAGGAAGACACGAGAATGATGTTAGACATCTATAGTCCTAGCTTATACATATTGATGTAAGTGATAGGGTTGTAAATAGAATTGAGTCTTCTCTATAATAAAGGAAAGTATTTTTACCTTTTCCTTGTATGCGTTCGTATGAAGAACTTTTGAGTAATTTTTATATCTTTAGTAGTTAAGGTAGAACTACATCTAGCCTTGATTCTATGTATGTAGATGACATCGTAGATATGTTTAGTAGTTTGGGGAGTGAAAGTGGATATAGTAAACTAATCCTAATGGGCATATGAAGCTAACTCTACATGTGTTATTTAGTGTGATTTTACTATAGCTTTACTTAGAATGCTAGTGAAAGCAAATAGCCTTTTGTAGCATAGTATTTTTATGTAAACTTGTCAATAGGATCAAGTTTGTTGCATCTTGTAGGATGAACACTATATGCGGTATATTTCATGAGAAAGTAATTGTGCATGTGACTAGACATTTCTACAATAGCATAGTGCTTCATAAGGTATACCTTGAGATTATGTTCTCATTGGTTTGTTGTTGAAAGTATACTTAGATAGTATAACCCTAACTTGCTTCATTTTTTATGGTTGGGTGTAAGATTATTATTGGTGTTGAGATGGGTGCTCAAACATAAATACCTATGATCATGTGGGATGTCATAAAGTTTTACAGTATGAAAAGAACTCAGTTGGTACATATTGTATTTTTTATATCTTGACCCATATATATATATATATATATATATATATATATGTTATGGTTGTTTATTTTTGGATAAAGTGATCATGAACTATGATAGTATGGGATATCATAGGGTACTTTAGCTTAGATGTATATACTTGAGTGGTACATACTGTAGCTATATGTGTAGAATATCACCTAATTTTATTTTTCTAATGATTTTGTTGGTTGTTACTTAAACAATATATTCAAAATAGGTAGTAGGAAAACATGTATGTATGCATATAATCTTATGAGTATAAACGAATGATAGGTTCAACTATTATGAACCATATGTATCACTTTGTTTTATATACTTAGTTATGTCTAGAATGTGATTTTATTTAAAACTAGGAATGTGGATTCCTTCATCATTACTTATATCTAGGTTTATATGTGAGAGTACTTGGGTAAGTACACAAGCCTAGATTAGCAAGATGTTATGCTAGAGTGTGTCACTTAACTGTGGCATTGTAGACCTGAGCTTTAGAATCTCACCTATGTCATGAGTAGTTTATTTTTCTATTTGGCTTAGAGTGCCAACCCCTTCAGTGGTGATGTTTCATGGAGGATCCCATCACATTTGTAAGGAGAACTACATTAGACCCTGCTTTTGAGGAGCAAATATGTAGGCTGCCTAAGTTGGGGTGCATGCATTGGGTCTGGATCCTTAGGAAAGGATAGGGTAGACTTGATTGCATAGAAATCCAAGTATGTGGTTGATTCTATGTTGAATTTTTTGTTAAAAAAAAAACTTTCTATATTTTCTAAGTTTAATTAGGAGCGTTGTTTCATGTGGTATCAGAGCTTAGGCTCATACTCTAGGACCTAATGAGTCCATTAACATTTTTATATTTTATATTTGATAGAAAGGAGAAATGTAGATGTGTTTTTGGTACATTGAACATGTAACCTAAAAGTATTTGTGACCCTTTAGAAGGGTGGGTTTATCGAGTGTCTCATTGGTGATGGTTTTATAAGGTGTATGGATACGAGAGTACATATCATAGTTCTTGAGTTTTGAACAAGATTTTCCACAATATTATTATTTTTGATTGAATACCATGAGTATGACTACATTTTCTTGGCAATTGAATCACCTTCACCATTTGAATTTTTATTTGACACACATGGAGTGCTTTTCATTTCAATATATATGCTTTCATTTTATGTCTTGTCTACATAAAAATTAGGAATGAGAATTTCCTTAGTTGATTGCAGATGAATTGATTATAAATTCCTTAGTGATAGGATTTTTTAGATTAGCATGATTATTTTGTTTTTATTTATATATACTTGAAAAGAAGTATCATCTTTCTTTATTATCTTAGAGGTGAGTTGTTATGCTCATTCTACTCATACATCATTTTAAGCTACCAAAAAGATTCACATTGTCAGGATGTTGATTTAGTGTTTTCTTAAGTGGAAACTTGTTTCTAAAATATTGTTTGATCTTATTTCTCTTAAGTTCATGGGATAGTGTTTCTTACTTATTATTGAGAAAAGTTGTATGATTGGATGAATTGGTGCATCCTTGTGGTTAATATATTTTCTTTCTAGATGAAAAAGTAGGTTATGAGTCTACTCTTGAAATTTGATAAGTAATAAGGATTACAATGTTATCTATTACCATATGAGGATATGTAGAAAGTTTTGTTTTGATACATTATCTCTCTACTTTCTACTTGTAACTTTATAGAGTTACTATTTCATCTAAACTGTAAACTTAACCACGAGGAGTGGATAATAATGGATTTATATAAATTATAGATGATTATAATTAGTATGTTATTATCTAGCTTTGTTAGACTAATATTATTCTCTTTTTAAAAAACATGTTATTTTGAATAATTATATGTGTACCTTTTTGCTGGGAGAAATTAAGGAATTAGATGTAAAGAACATCTTGATAAAGGTAGAGATAAAATTTTAAACTTCTTATGTGCTTGTCACGCAAGCAAGAGACATGGTATCACTTATAAGGTTGAAGAGAGATATAATCCTTCACCTAAGTATGATATATTAATTGTGACATTATTTATATAATAGGTTAAGTTGTAGAATTATGACACTAGTTATTTTCAGCTAGTAGCAACTTAATACAATCTCGAGATGATTGTATGATTTTCTAATATGAATGTTATTACATATGGAAATCTTATAGCACATAGTAATGATTTTTATGATATGTTAGTATATATTTATGTTTTTTTTAGCTTTATGCACATTTTTATTTGGAGATCATCAAGTCATAGAGACTTGATGGAAGAGTGATGAATTAGAAACATGAGTTCTAAGCGATAGGATAGTATCCTAATTAGCCTCACACTAACTAAGATTGTGGTACTGAATTAAAATTTAATAGACAAACTTTATTGAATCTTGGATTTGATAGGTGAAACTTGTCACATTCAGTCATATGGCTATACACATATATATTGGATGGTGTTCCATGTGGATGATTATTCCATGATTGTATACATTTTTAATAGTTTCTATTCATCATCATATTTTTTGGAGCTCCATTTGAGTTAGGACAATATTTATATGTTATACTTATTCAAGGTTATGTGGAGTAGTGATAGTATTAACATATACACATTATTCTTACCAGGTTCCCTAAATAATTTTCTCTGATTTGAGAAATACACTCTCTAAGTTGGGGAGATGTGTAGAAGGAATAGAAGATTTTGTGGAACTCTTATTGGTTATTTGTTTTGACTTATGTGATAATCTCATGTATTTGGAAAGTTAGTAATAATTTTTTTACAAGTTTTTGGACCTCGGGGTGGTCATGTTAAACCATTTAGCATAAGTGACATTTGTAAAACTAAATTGTAGAATAGAAAATGTCATGAGTAGGGTCTTGTTGGATTGATATTGTATGAATAATAATAAATGAGTGCACTAGTATGATTTTTAAAGGTAAAATTTGTAGTTATTTACATACTATGATAATAGATACTATGTTTATTTCGTGATACCTTTGATTCTTTTAGAACTTTTATGTCATCAGGGTGATGACCAGTTCTAAGGGGGGATGATGTCACATCCCAATTTCACCCTATGATTTTACCTTTAAATTCATGGATCCAAAATTGATTATACTAATTATTATGTTAATAAATGCTTTATATTGTACTTCATTAATGATGTTATTAATGCATCTTTCTATGGAAAATTAAAATAGTAGTAATGCTATATTTAATTTGTCAAAATAAATATTTATTATAAATTTATATAGTTAAATTATGATTAGACAATTATTAATTAACATATTAATGATGCTAATTGATTTTGGGTATAAATCCTAATTAAACACTAGGATGAACTCATACTTTAAAAATATTTATATGGAATTGATTATTAGAAATGCTTGAAAAATTATGATGATTTTTCTTGGAAAGAAGTTGAATTACCTTCATATTAAACTGGGGAAATCAAGAGTTGTAAATGAGAATTTTAATGAATAATTACTGGTGGGACTTCTAGTTAATTATGGGGAACAAAGCTTATAGCTTTGGTTTCAAGTGACATGCAAAGGAAGGAAAATGGAAAGAAAAAGAGAAAAAAGGAAATTTTATTAGAATAGAGGGAGATGGTGTAAAGGAAGGACAGAAGGAGAGAAGGGAATGAATATGCCAAAGGAAGAAAAATATCACCTTGAATAATGTTGAAAACAAATGAAATAAGAAGATTAAGACATTGCGTGTGATATTAGCATTAGATAAAGGTTGGTTTATTAATTATCTTATGCTCTATTGAAACATGATATGTTTTGAGTAAATTAAAGACATCCAATATTTGTCTCCTCTCTTTACATCTCTATCTTATTTAATAGTTTGACCTTTATGAATTGAATATTGGTATAGTTTCCCCCTTGATATTATGTCTCAGTGGTAACTATTTAAATATTGAAATATTATTGATGTGAGAGGGAAACATGATAAGAAGAATAAAGAAGGTTTTATTACTTGAGGCAAATTTGAGTGTCCCTCATGGAATTTGAGTTTGTCAAAGTGTAGTCAAGGATAAAGAACTCAAAATTAAAGCTTGAAATGCTATGCTCTAAGATGTTGAAGAAAACAGTTAAAACCTCAATTTAGAGATCTCAAATAATTTGTAAATAAAACCTTAATGGAAATACATTACTACTCTTGATTGGAGTAGAATTTGATCAAATTTTTTTTGGGTTTGATGCCTTTCGAAATACACTTTCCATAACTTTTTAAATCATAAAATTTCATATAAGAATGATGAATTTATCATAATTTTAGTCTTTTTAACTATTCTATGTTTATACCAATGATGTACTCCCCTAGCTTGTACAACGAATCATAGTGGATATGGCTATATATTTATCTAAAATAGCTATGTATATCTCATTAAATCATTTCATGTATAATATAATTTGCTGATGGTATCCAAAATGAACCTTCGAATGCCAGTTGGAGTTATCTTTTCCATCCCATTTACATTGGAATAATCATATCAAATTCTGCTCTTTTTCTTCTTTAACTCAGCCCTAGATTAGTGATTCTACCATTATTTTATCTTAGTTATTTTAACTCAAACCAAAGCCCATCAAGGATTTCAATGAACTTAGAAAGCCTTGGCATTTTAGTAGACTATAATATGCATCTATCCCATGATTAGGCAAATCAGATATTTATAAAAATGTATATGTACTGTGGTCATGTTTCTTTCTAGTAGGGCGAGGTGAGCCACTTCACACCTATTTCCTATGTTTACCAATTAAATCATGGAATCACTTTATTTTAATATGTCACGAGTTTAATTCATTGGCTAGTGCATATTTGATTTTAAGTTATAATAAATTGATGGATAGTGGGAGACCCACAATTAGTTATTAAAAAATTATTTGAATGAATATAAAATCAATATTTTAAAATTATATATGTTTAATTATATATATTAGTAAAGTTAGAGAAAGGGTAATGGACAAATCATATTTGGTTGGTTTATATTTTATATGTATAAATATATAATAAAAAAATGGTTAGGTAGTATTTAGGTTGAAAATAAAGATAATATAATATTAATTATTATATTTTATGAATTATTATATAATAAAAAATTATATAATGGAAAGTAGTTTATAAATGGAGATCACTCTATGTAATGTATAACTGGGTGTTTCCTTTAAAAAAACATATCATACATGAAATTTATTTGACATGCAAGTGGATTGTTGATGTTGTTTTAAACCTAGTAAGTAAATTATCTAGGGGTAGGAAAAATTAGATCATTTCCCAGTATAAGGGATTTTTCTTGTATATGCAATGAAAACATTATAGAGCTTAAGAATAAATCATCAAAATATGGTGTGAAAATATGTATTTTTGTTATTTTAGAAAATGAACAATTAAGCCTTTCATAAATTTTATTGGTTTTAGGGAAAATAAAATTTAACCAATCTGGGAAATGTCAAAAAGATATTCATTTCTTAGATGTACTTATTCTATAGAAAAAATGGAATTATGCTTTAAATTATCTATTGTAGATTAGTTAAAATAGACTTTTGTTGTCTTATTGGTTGGCATGGTTTTGTCAATGTATACTTATTTATATCAGATATTGCATATATGTGATAATGATCCTTAAATTAGTTTACCCAGATGGTGAGCTTATGTTTTAGATTATTTATCTGTTATGAATATTGTGGGCCTGCATTGATGATACTACCTAAGCAATGAAATGGTTTCTCAAACCTGGTTAACCTCATCAATGATGGGTATGGATAATCCATTCAAGTGATGTGTTATGTATTTGGCTGATCGAAATGATATTTATCCAAAGTAATGTTAGATTAACATTGTCAATTCATACGTATGAATTGTATATTGTGTGATATCATAGTTGAAAAATATTTTATTTATGATACACTTTATGTATTAGCATCTTATAGAACATGGATGTACGAGCATTTTAAGCAGCATTTATTTATATTTACTATTGCAGGTATGATGTTAAAGTCCTTTGATATGTATACCTGGATGGTATTGTTATATAAGGACTCTTGAATGAAGAACCATAACATACTTACGCTATGGTTATGTAGTCCATCTTTGTGTAGATATTATACCTAAGAAGATAATATTATTATTTGAACTAATTAGAAGGTTACAAACTAATTGACACCATTTTTGTATGTGGTTAATATTCATAGTGTGGTAGTATAGGAGGACATGAGAATGATGTTAGACATTTATAGTCCTAACTTATACATATTAATGCAAGTGATAGGGTTATAAATACCATTGAGTCTTCTCTTTGTAATAAAAGAAAGTATTTATACCTTTTCCTTGTATGCATTTATATGAGGAACTTTTGAGTAATTTTTATACCTTTAGTATATAAGGTATAACTACATCTAGCCCTGATTTGGTGTATGTAGGTGACATCGTAGATATGTATGGCAACTTGGGGAGTGAGCACAAGCATAGGAAACTAATCATAGTAGGCATAAGAAGCTAACTCTATAGGTTTTCCTTAGTGTGATTTTATTATATATTTGCTTATAATGCTAGTGAAATAAAATAGCCTTTTGTAGCATAGTATTGTTATGCAAACTTGTCAATAGTCAAGTTTGTTACATCTTGTAGGATGAACACTATATGAAGTATATTTCATGAAAAAGTAACTGTGTAGGTGACTAGACATTTCTATAATAACATAGTGCTTCATGAGGTGTGCCTTGAGATTATGTTCTCATTGGTTTGCTTTTGAATGTATACTCAGATACTATAATCTTGACTTGATTTATTTATTATGGTTGGGTGTAATATTATTTTTGGTGTTGAGTTGGGTGTTCAAACACAAAGACCTATGACTATGTGGGATGTTATAGAGTTTTACAGTACAAAAAGCACCTAATTGTTACATACTGTATTCATTATATCTTGACCCATATATATATATATATATATATATATATATATATATATATATATATATATATATATATATATATATATATATATATATGGGTCAAGATATAATGAATACAGTATGTAACAATTAGGTGCTTTTTATACTGTAAAACTCTCTCTCTCTCTCTCTCTCTCTATATATATATATATATATATATATATATATATATGTTATGATTGTTTATGTTTGGGTAGAGTGATGATGAACTATGATAGTATGGGATATCATTGGGTACTTCAACTTAGATGTATATATTCAAGTGGTACATAATGTAGCTGTATGTTTGGACTCTCACCTAAGTTGATTGTTCTAATGATTTTGTTGGTTGTTACTTAAGAAATATATTCATAATAGTTAGTAGGACAACATGTATGCATGCATATAATATTGTGAGTATAAATGAATGATAGGTTTGACTATTATGAACTATATGTCTCACTTTATTTTGTATACTTAGTTATTTCTAGGATGTGATTTTATTTATAACAAGGAATGTGGATTCATTCATCATTGATTATATCAAGGTTTATATGTGAGAGTGTTTGGGTAAGTACATAAGCCTAGATTAACAAGATGTTATGCTAGAGTGTGTCACTTAGTTATGGGATTGTAGACCTAAGCTTTAGAATCTCATCTATGTCATAATTTGTTTATTTCCCTATTTGGATTAAAGTGCCAACCCCTTCGGTGGTGATGTCTCATGGAGGAGACCATGACATTTGTAAGAATAACTACATCAGACCCTTATTATGAGGAGAAGATATGTAGGCTTCCCAAGTTGGAATGCAGACATTAGGTCTAGATCCTTAGGCTAGGATAGGGTAGACTTGATTACATAGAAATCTGAGTAAGTGTTTAATTCTATATTCAATGTTTAGTTAAAAAAAAAAAAACTTGTATTTTCTAAGTTCAACTAAGAGGGTTGTTTCATGAGGTATCTCAAAACCCTAGAATGTTACAAGGGATAATACTTGGAGGGATCCAACAAGGGCTTATAAAGGTTGAGGATATTCAGGTTGAACTTCAATGAATTGAAAATCCTCTATCATAGCTTGATAGTATTGGGGTAAGGTTTAGATCAACTCATACAAGGTCATCTTCATCAGAGTTAGGTGAAGTTGTTTGATAATTGACCTATGTATGAGTATATATGGGTTGGATTGAGGTATACCCAAGATATAAATCTTGGGATTTGGTGAAGGTGATTGAGGTACTTTCATAGAAGAAAAATATATCTAATAGATGGATACTTTGGCTTTCCCTTTATTTTTTAAACTTTGTGATCGAGTGACCACATGGATGGTATCAATTTGGAATGTATGTGTGTTTTTACGTTGCTTCAGTTCATCTATACTCTTTGATGAGAGCTTGGAGATAGGCTTATGTGGGTTGGTAGTTTTAGGTTTTTAGCTTGGAGGTGGGCTAAGAGGAATTTCCTATATCATAATATCATCTGCCTTAAAAAGTTTCTAGATTGTGTCTTGAAGAGATTTATAGTTCTCAATTTCATGTCCAGGTGTCCTATGGTATGCACAAATTAAGTTGTCATTGAATTAAACTAGTTTTATGCTAAGAGGTATAATCACTGGGGGGAGGGGATAAATCAGTAATTATAGATAATCCAATTAAATTCCAAACACTTAAACATTCAACATACATCAACTTGATTAAGTAACATAAACATGAAAGCACATACATCTAAAACATACATGAGAGCATCCATCACATGAACACATCATATATGTGGCAAACCCTTTTAGAGAATAAAACCCAATGAAACTTGATAGATGGACTAAAATCATATAAAAAAAGATTTAAGATTTATACCAGCACCAACTAATCAAGGAATATCCATCCCTTTTTTTAGTGAGGCACTAATCCCATAAGGAGCTACTGGCCTTATCTAGCTGAGCACCCACAACAACTAGACCTTTAGCAATATTTACCTTGCAAGGAGGATCCAACCCCATAGGCAACCAAAAACACACTTATCTACCTAAAAAAAATACCTTGAACACCTATTTATACTCTTAAATTGATGATGATAACCTTTATCTACACTCTTTACCTCTAATCTCTCTCATATTGCCTCTAGGGCTAACTTGCTCAAACTGCCTCTTCTAGGCTCATTAGCTCTAATGACCTATGTGTCATTTTGAATAAAATTGATGAGATAAACATGTATAATATATTTCACACTCTAATGGTCCTAAATAACTTGTACCTTATCATTCAAAAGTTCTCTACTTCACTTGAATCCACTCACACATAACTTGCACAATTAGTTCAATTAGACCTTGTACTTATACCACTCTCTTTATTTAACTCATCTTGGTCAGCCAAGATGATTTAAATATTTGAAATAAACTTAAATTATGTCAATATACATGTGATAACCACACTCTTTATAGGTCCGTCATTACCTCATTAGCCTTAAACCACCATTAGGTCTTAGTGAGACCTAAAAGAATTAGGCTTTCATACTCATACATTACATGTGAGACTAATTGGACCACCTTCATCCTTTACCTATTGAATATGGATCCCTTTGGGGCTATCACATGACCTTAGGAGTATATTTTTGGGGCCTAGAGAGCTCCATAAATGTGGGGAGCATAGTTTTCCCTACTCTACCTTTTATGGAACCTTGCTCCACATGTGAGTGGAATATTCCTTATTTTATATAATTTATATGTTTCCATGTTTTATGGAGTTAGTTAATATACACCTATTTTACATGTTTAATTTCTTGATCTTTGGGAGTTGGTTATTCATTGGAAAAGGGGATGCCTTCCTTGTTTCAAGGAGTTGGTTGTGATCACATGTTGGAAAATGTGCCTTTAAAAGTAGAGAGACAAACTTGGTGTGTTCCTCTTTAGATGGGATTTTGGATGAGCTTGATGAGGTGGAAATAAGGTGTATTTTAGTGGATGATGCTTATCTTAGATAAGCATGGAAATTTTCTCATCTTTTTTTTTTTTCCTTATTTTCTATATATACAGGTGTGGTGTGGCCTTTAGAGGTTGATGATTTATTTGCAGGGTGTGGATTTCAAGATTAGAGTCAAAGTGTTGATGTTTTTTCAAAGTGAAGGTATTTATTTTAGGGTGTGGTATATCAGCTTGTGAGATACAGTATTATGCAGGTTCAAGTGAAAATTCAACATTTATTTGTGTAACATTTTATAGAAGAGATTTTTTCTATCTATGTGTGAGTTCATTGTAATCTTATTTTTTAGATTAAAATTTTATTTGAGGACATTCATGGTGTATGTAGCCCACATTGGGTGAACCAAAATAGATCTATGTTATGTGTGTGATTTCTATTTTACTATCTCCATTTTATTCTTTCATATTATCTTTGATATGAGGAATGTTTCCATAATGCATGTTAATGCATATTTTAGATCTGATTTATGGTCATATTAAATTTGGTTTCATTTTTTTTAATTATTACATTAAAAATGATTCAAATACATGAGAAATATCTCCAATATACCCTTGATTACTCTCATATGGGTTTTTTCCACCTAGAACACTAAATCACACCTTGAACCTACCAATTAGGTATCGTCACTCTTTAGGCTTTCATACATAGAAAACATAGTCTCAAACTTATGAATTAAAAAATAAAATAATTCACATAACCATTAGACATTAGACACTCCAACATAGGCTCTAAGAACTCAATTCAACTCTCTCAAAATGACCACTCAAACTAGTCACATGTAGTCAAAATATAGTTATACTATTTTGACTCTTCCTATCTGATCAAGGAAAAATATGATAACCACTTCATTTTAATGAAAATTTTAGAAATATTTGACATATTAATACACATTTTTTTATCAAATCTACTCATAACACCTTCAACTCACATCTGCAAGATGGTCACTCAAACTGTCAGAGTAGTCAATAAACATAGTCAACTTCTAAGCCTTTATTCATTTTAAATATTGATTGTTAAAACCTTAAAAATTCATAAATATAGTATTAATGGATTATATATCACTCTCCAATATATATTTCATCTTGAAACATCAAAATACTATCAAGAACTCTTTAATTACCCTTCTCAAATTACTTGTAGAAAGAGATCAAACACACAGTCAACTTTAGAGCTCAAAATCTGAAACTATACAAACATTAAAATATTGTAATCAACTTATATGGATTATTATTGAAATAATATTCAACTTTTATTTTTACACCACCATGGAATTCATCTTGGATCAAAATATATAGCTCAAACACTAAGCACTAGTTTTTCCTTTGTTAATTTTAAATGCCAATAGTCACTGTGTAATGGAAATATTGTAGACACGTGTCTTCATCTCATGTCCATGCACAAATTCATAAAACATGATTATTGAATATCCTTGATAGTATATTGGTCTTTAACTTCTGTCACTCACCATCGATCATTGATATGCACTCCCATGATTAAAACATTTGGCACCTTCGCATGCCTTCTGAGCACATTAACTATTTGACTCCAATGAACTTCCAGCACTTTACAATCCCACATGAATTTTAAGAATAATTTGACATATTGAATAAATAAATACCATTGGATCATTAATGATAAAACCATACACTCAATTAGATCCTTATCTAGTCATATTAATCGCTAACCATAGATCTTCATCACCCAATTAAATGCTCACAGTTAGATATCCTCTTGAAAAATTGGCTAAGTATAGAAACTCAGTGAACTTTATTTGAGAGGCCAACTTTGCACTATTATAAATTTTTATATGCTCAATTTATAGACGTAAAACTTAAACCACATGATTAGGTCTCATAGGGAATCCATCCATGTATTAAACTACTCTTGAAACCTTCACACATGTGAAATATGATGCCATCAATCTGTTCACTCAATTTTATATGTCAAGATGACTACTTGAGCTTAGACATTCATATGACTATTTTGATGAATTTTTTTCACTTCCATAGGAACTCTAAGATCTCATAACATCCAATATCATCTATGTAACATGACCATACCATCAAATCAATAATTAATTACTTAAGTAGGTAAGCACTCTCTAAACCATAAATCTGATCACTTTGTCATTAATGTACTATGAATCATGATCTCTTTGACATCAATGACCATGCTAAAAAATCTCCCCCTTTGTCATTGATGGAAAAACACCCTCATAATTACTTTCTACTCATTTTAACTCCTTCATTCTGATCTTTCTCCCCCTTTGACATTAATGACAAAGGGCATCTTCCTCAACTTGCCAAAAATCATTCCTCAACATCATGTGTGCATTCAAATACTATTTAAGATGCTCAAGATACTTATATATTTTCAAGAATATGAATCGATTATTCCCCATTTGACATGAACCAATTTAAACTTAGAATTTTTGATACTTGGACTTGATAAGCTACTCATAGAGATTAGAAATCTCCCCCTAACATCAATCTAAATCTCATGTCATCAGTTCTTTGACATACACCAAACTGAACTTGGGATTTTCTTATCTTTGGACCTATCTACCTACCAAACTCAAAAATTTTCTTTGCTCATGCATGAATATTCAATATCTTGTAAAAAAACATGACTTGGTTTGATCAAGTCATCATATTAATATTCTTGAATTCACAACTGTAATAGACATTTTCGCTCTTCTATCATAACTAAAGCATCTTCACATATTCTCCCCCTCACATCATGCACATATTTCTCAAGCCACACAAGCTAATCAAGTTAGCTCCCCCTTATCCACACACATATTTAAATGATATTTTTGTCATACAACATCAAAAAAATCTCAATTGGTATCCATCATGATTCCTCTTACTTTTCAAATGTCTCCTTGAAGTCTAGATAGAGACACTGAAGCCTAGATAGAGACACCTTGACCCATAATGTCCTAGAACAATGTGAAACCAAGATTATCTCATAACTCATCATATTCCTTCTCCTTCTTAGTCATCTAATACTGATAGTTCTTCTTCTTTTTATTATACTTAATATAAGTGACTTAATAATCCACTATAATATTCTATTTTTATTTTAAG
This sequence comes from Torreya grandis, assembly GCA_037957365.1. Taxonomy (NCBI): domain Eukaryota; kingdom Viridiplantae; phylum Streptophyta; class Pinopsida; order Cupressales; family Taxaceae; genus Torreya; species Torreya grandis. The sequence goes on along the minus strand of JARHVA010002774.1, from coordinate 252,325 downwards.
AATGAATTGATAATACATGGAGACAACAAATATTCAAGACATACCTTTTCATTTGAAGAAAAAACTCATCACTAGGCATTGAGAACTGATGTTATTTACATGAAACTTTCTCAACAACAATAGGATTTTCTCTTGGATCCATACATCCCTCATAACTAGCCTCAATTATTACTTTGGTATTTTCCTTGAGCTTGACTTGAACTGACTTTTGATTCTCATTTTCTATCTTGACATATGACACATTCTCTTGGCATTCCTGAACCTTCTTCATATCTGATTCTTATTTTTCTTTAGCAGGTGATCCACCCTTATATTTTAGCTCAACTAAATTAGTTTCTTGGTCTTCACTTCTTTAGGATTCCATACCAAGGATTAACATTTCTTGAGCACACTAGGATGTCCATGAACCTTCTTATGACTCAAGATCTTGTTTATACAATATGATGAACTTGATGACAACTAAAATAAATAACATTTTGTCTCTTAGTTTCATTATGCTCAATCTTGACTATCTCAGGTCTCCATACCTGGGTTAGTCTTTACGCATGCATTTTGGGGTAGAATCTAGAAATATGTCTAATGTCATGACAATTATAATAGACTACATTATCTATAACTCTAGTTGACCAATTGCTCTTCCTTCTACAATTTCTTACCTTATGACCAAAAATCTTACATGCAAAGCAGTGATCATGAAATGAACTTTCAAACCTTATAGCATTTTGTTTACCAATATGTCTTCTCTTATTGCACATGGTGCTTACATCCTTCTTATCTTGAGCTGACATTTCTTACTCTTTCTTAGTCTTGTTTATCTTGACAATAAATTACTCATGCTCATCCTTTAATGAATTTAGCTTGTTCTTGAATTGAACACTCTCATCTTATTTAGTTGTGATAATTTAACTTGTAGCCTCTAACTAAATTATTTTAACTTGGATAGTCTCCTTATCCATATTAGCTTCTTTAGCCTAGTCATCCTTAAATATATATGATTTCTCTTCAATGATCTTTATAGAATTAATATTAGACTTCAACTCATCATGCTCACCTTGCTTTGAACTCAACTTGGCATTTGTCTCTTCTAACCGTGTCTTGATATGTATGCATTCTTCCTCTTTTGAACTTAGATCTGTATTTATAACCCTTAATTAATACTTAAGAATGGTGATATTTTCTTTATCATATTTTGATCTTGAGCATTAATTTAAGGATTGTATCTCCTTATTGAGCTTGATGCACTCATCATTCTTAGACTTATAGATTGAGGCCATGATCTTATTCTAATCGTGTTCTCTCAACTTACCTCTTTACTTCTCAAAAAATGTCTTGAACTGATTGCACTTTTCTTTATTTGATTTTAGACATGCATAAGTAACCTCTACTTGAGCCTTCAATTCTTGATTCTCTTTCTTCAACTGCTTAGCCATATTATACCTTGTATTACCTTAAAGTGGTTAAACTTGCAAAGAAGGTCTTGCTCTGATACCAATTGTTAGATGTGCAATCACTGAGAGGGGAGGGGGAGAATCGGTGATGTTAGATAATCCAATTCAATTCATAACTCTTAAACATTCAACATATATCAACATGATCAAGAAACATAAACATGAAATCACATACATTCAAACCATATATAAAAGCATACATCACATGAACACATCATATATGTAGAAAAACCTCTTAGGGGATAAAACCCACTGAACCTTCAAGATGAACTACAGTCCTATAAATCAAGATCCAACATTTAGAATAACACCAACTGATCAAGGAACATCCATACCTTAGTTTAGTGAGACACCAATCCCATAAGGAGATACTACCCATGTCTAGCTGAGCAACCATAATAACTAGACCTTTAGCAAGCTTTACCTTGCAAGGAGAAACCAACCCCTAGGCAATTAATAATCCACTCAACTACATGAATAGATCATCTTGAACACCTGTTTATACTATTAAACTGATGATGATCACCTTTGTCTACAATATTCACCTCCAATCTCTCTCAAGTTGCCTCTAGGGATAACTTGCTCACACTGCCTCTTTTAGGCTCATTAGGTCCAATGACCTATGTGTCCTCCTAAATTAAATTGATTAGATAAACATTTATAATAGTTTTAAAAATCTAATGGTCCTAATTAACCTATACCTTCTCTTTCAAATGTTCTCTTCTTCACTTGAATCCACTCACACACAACTTGCATAATTAGTCCAATTAGACCTTGTACTTATACCATTCTCTTTATTTTACTCATCTTGTTCATCCAGGATGCTTTTCTTATTTAAAACACACTTAACATAGGTACATACACACATTACATGTGAGAACCACACTCTTCATAGGTCACTCATTACCTCATTAGCTCCAAACCACCATTAGTTCTTGCTGAGAGCTAAATAATTAGGCCTTCATACTCACATGTTACATGTGAGACTACTTGGACCACCTTCATCCTTTACCAATGCTTTGAAAACATCAAAAATATTTAAAATATACCCTTTATTACTCTCATATGGGTCCATCCCGCCTCGAAAACCAACACACACATTGAACCTACCAATTAGGTCTCCTCGCTCTATAGGCTTTCATATAGAGAAAACAAAGTCTCAAACTTTTGAAGCAAAAACTCAAATATTTCAAAAATCCATATTAATAGATCACATGGGTGAACCCTTTATGACCTTTTAAACACTTTAATGTGCCTTAGACACCCCAACATAGGCTCTAATCACTCAAATCAACTCTCTCAAAATGACCACTCGGACTGGTTACATACAATCAAAATACAATTACACTATTTTGACTCTCCATATTTGATCAAGAAAAAAATATGATAGACAATTACTTTTCATGAAACTTTGATAATTATTTTATATCTTCATATTTATCTTTTTCTCGACTCTGCTCAAAACACCTTCAACATACCTTTGCAATATGGTCACTCAAACTGTCAGTGCATTCAATAAACACAGTCAACTTATAAGCCTTTGTTCATACTAAATATGGATTGGTTAAACCTCTAAAATACATAAAGATAGTATTCATGGAGTCTAGAACACTATCCAATAGATAGATAATCTTGAAACATCAAAATATTATTAATAACTCTTCAATTACCCTTCTCGGGTTACTTATAGAACGAGGTCAAACACAAAGTTAACTTTGGATCTTAATATATACAATTATGTGAATATTCAGATCTTATAATCAATGTATATAGATTAGCCTTGAAGTTATTTTAAACTTTACTTTTTCATCACCATCAAATTCACCCTGGATCAAAATATATATCTTAAACACTAAGCATTGGTTTTTCTTTTGTTAATTTTAAATGCCAATGATCACTGTGTAATGCAAATATTACAGACACATGTCTTCATCTCATGTCCTCAAAAGCTTGATCAAATGTGATCCATCTATATCTTGAGGAGTATCCTAGTCTTTACCTTGTATTACTCACCATTGATCATTGATCTACACTACATGATTAAGACACTTGGGACCCTTACATGACTTCTGAGCACATTGACTATTTGAATCCAATTAACTTCCACCACTTGGTATCCCCATGTGCCTTTTGAGCATCCTTTGACATATTGACTTAATATGCACCTTTTGATAACTAGTAATAAGATTACACACTATGTAGATCCTTATTTTATCCAGGTGGATCCATGTACCATTGTATTTTTAAAAAGTCTTCAAATTTTGTTCAAATCATTTTCATATTGTATTACTCATCGAGAGCTTTCTATCACTTTTTGCGGTTTGAAAAACGGAGTCTCGAAGCTCAAGATATGGCTAGTTGAAGAAATCTTGCGATAGGGGGTGTCAAAAGTGACGTGGCACTGTTGAAAACATGCCAAGTGGACCAATAGCCACTTGACACATTGAAAAATAATTTGGTGAAAAAAATTTTTTGGTTTTTTATTTTTTATTTGAAATTTTCAAACTTTGAAATAAGGCGCCAAAGAAAGTGCCACATCACCCATCCCATCAACCAAGCATGTACCAAGTCAAATCAGCAGCCTAAATGGGCACCTTTGTCTTAGGCATTTAAAGAGGGGTCAAACATTTATATTTAAGGCATTGTAAATAGAAGTCCCAAAAAATGTGGGACTAAACCAAGTCTCAAGGCGCCAAAAAAGGAGGGAAACATTCAAAATTACATGCTAAGCGCCTAAGGCCGACCTATTCTTCATACCAAGGTTCCTAGAAAGGTGGGAGGAGGTTTTGAACTCTTGACCTATCCTCTAAAATATTAATTCCTTGACCACTTCAGCCATGGTGGTCAAAGTGTTACAAAAGGGACTAATTTATACTTGAATAGACACGAAAAACAGACTATGTAAAGAGATTTAAGAAGATTAGAGCCTTGTTTTTACTTTGTACGGCCTTGGACCATTATTTTTAGGTCTGAGAGATGTTTTTATAGGCAAAAAAAGATTAGAGAAGGTGAATTGATGACTTGTATTGGTTTTGGAAGCCATTTGTTGCACAAAATTAATGAGAATGGTCCTCACTTCGAATGGACCTAGAGATGTAGGCTATTGAAGCCAAACTCAATTATCAATTTGCTGGTGAATTCTTTGAATTTTCTCTAATTTTTATTTAGTTCTGATGTTCATTTTATATCTAGTTTTAATTTCTTTATATAAAATTAAGCAAAAAAAAAGAAATTTAAGAATCTCTTAAACATGAACAAGTGATTTTCGAATATACTACACTTGTATTTTTAGTTTACAGATCAAATTTTTGGTATCAGAGTGGTTGTTATTTAATAGTGATTGTTAGTGTATGTTGACAAGGTCTAGATCCCAAAAGGGTGAAGGAAAACTCATTGAGTATAATCCAAAGATTGGTTCAAGGTGTGCTTCAAGGATGGTTGAAGAAGAGTTGGAATCTGAACAAGCTTTCCACCGAGCCTTCATGGACATGAGAAGCATGGTTAAGGAACTTTACCGTGATAAACAAAGGAAATCTGAGAATGAAAAAGAAGGTGATTCATGAGAATCAAAAGGTAAAGAAACTAAAAAACCTTCTCCATCGGATGACGGTAAAAAAATTGTGGAATCTCTCCCTTCACTAAAACTGGATATTAAGTTTGAATTACCAATGTTTAATGGCGAAGTTAATGCCAAAAAGTTGGATAATTGGGTCAAGCAGATTGAAGTTTATTTCAGGGTCCAAAAGATTACAGGGGATGAGTCAAAAATTCATTTGGCTACTCTTCGTATGGGAGACACAACTCTCATCTGGTGGGAGAGTAAGTTGAAAGAAAACGAGCTTTAAAAAGGTAACTCAATTTCTACTTGGAATGAATTTATTAAAGAACTCAGAAAGCAATTCTATCCTTTAGGCTGTATGCAACAAGCCATGATGGATTGGCAAAGTTTTAGACAAGGAAAAGGCCAAAGTGTTCATGATTATAAACAAAATTTTAGGAAAAAAGCTTTACTTTTGAATGTTCGTCTATACACACAAGAAACAATGCTAAAATATATAGGTGGGTTGCATAGTTACTTAAGACATATGATTCTTATGTTCTATCCCACTAATTTAGATGTAGTATGTGTTCAAGCCACTCATTTAGAGGCTAGAGGAAAACAATCAAAACAATCTTTTCCTAAAGTAAAAAGTAAGCAATCTAATGTTTAGCAATCCAAAGGGGAAAGTTCATTAGGAAAGGGTAAACAGAAATCCACTTATACTGTTAAAAAAGAAGGAAAACCATTTTGTAATCATTGCAAGAAAAATCATGATGAGTTTAAGTGTTGGAAATTACATCCTGAGTTAAGGCCTAAGAGGTATCAAAAGAAAGAAAAGAAGGCTAATGCTATGGTTCAAGACTTAGGTTCAGATTTAGGTGATGAAACTAAGATTACAGCTATGGGATTACATAATGATTTTTCTCTTTCAATTTCTAGCACTAATGCTGCATCTTCTTCTAAACATAATTCTGTGCATGTTGATAAGAAAAGAAATGAATTGTTCCACATTAGAGTTGTTTCAAAGCATACTAAGATTGACACTCTATTTGATAGTGGTTCACAAGCAAATTTAATTTCTGTAGAGGTTGTTAAGAAGCTAGGCTTACAAACCAATCCCCATCCGAAACCTTATCCACTAGGTTGGGTGTGTGACAATGCGAAGCTACAAGTCTCACAAACTTGTAGGCTAAGGTTTGCCATCACATCCAAGTTCGTAGATGAGGTTGAGTTGGATGTTGTTTGATTGGACATATGTGGGATTATTTTGGGAAGCCCATATCTTTATGATAGAAAAGAAATCTTTTATAGAGAGGATAATAAGTACTTGCTTGTTAAGGATGGCATTGAATATATAGTTAGAGCGCATCACATTAGAACAAGTCTTTCCTTGGTTACAATAGGGAAAATGAAAAGACTAGTTAATTCAAGCAAGACTTTTTGTTTCATGTTGATTAAGTCTAAGGAAAAAGAATATTCTCAAGCTTTGGAAAAGTATGATCCTAAACACAAGAATGAATTGGTTGAAATCATTTCTACTTATGATGATGTATTTTAGGATCCTAAGGGCTTGTCCCCTAAAAGGGGAGTTCAACATGAAATTTAGCTATTGTAGGATTATCCTCTCCCTAACATTGGCATGTATAGGTTATTAGTGGTGGAAAATAACGAAATCAAAAAATAGGTAATGGATCTATTGGATAGAGGTGTTATTCATCCAAGTTCATCTCCTATTGGTTCGCCAATTATTTTGGTGCCAAAGAAAGATGGCACTTGGTGAATGTGTGTTGAATTTTGTGCCTTAAACAAAATTATTATTAAGTATCATTACCCTCTTCCTCGTATTGATGATTTGTTGGATCAATTAAAACATGCTATTTATTTCACTAAGTTGGATTTGAGAAGTGGATATCATTAAGTAAGAATTAATGAAGGTGTTGTATGAAAAAATGCCTTTAAGACAAAACAAGGATTGTTTGAATGGCTTGTTATGCCTTTCAGGTTGTGTAATGCCCCAACTACATTCATGAGATTGATGAATGATGTTTTTAGATAGTTCCTTGATGATTTTGTTATAGTTTACTTAGATGATATATTGATTTTCAGCAAGTCATGGGAAGAGCATGTTATCCACATTAAGAAATTCATGGATGCATTATGAAGGGAAAAACTTTATCTAAAAATGTCAAAATGAGAATTTGGCAAGACCTCTTTGATATACTTGGGTTACATTGTAGGACATGGTAAATTGAAAATTGATCTTGCAAAAGTGGCAGTCATTGTTAATTGGCCTACACCCACTAACACAATTGAGGTTAGAAGTTTTCTTGGTGTAGTACAATTTTGGAGAATGTTTATTGCTCAATTTTCATATATTGCATCACCTTTTCATTCTTTGACAAGTGTGAAACAAGTCTTTTAGTGGGGAGGCAAACATCAAAAAGCCTTTGACACTTTGAAATAAAAGAAAAGTACTGCTCTAGTCTTGGCACTTCCTGATATACAACAACTGTTTGAGATCAAGATGGATGCAAGTGAGTATGCTATGGGAGTTATTTTTATGCAAGGTAAGAAACTAGTTTGTTATCATTCTAAAAGCTTTACAAGTGTAGTAAGAAAATATCCAACTTACGATAAGGAATTTTATGCATTGGTTCAAAGTGTTAAAAAATGGAAACATTACTTAATGGGCAAAGAAACAATAATACATATAGATCGTCAGCCCTTATAGTATCTTCAATCACAAACCAAACTACAACAGTCTAGACATTTTCATTGGATGGGTTTCTTACAACAATTTCATCTTGTGATCAAGTATAAAAAAGGAATTGAGAATAAGGTTGCAGATATGCTATCTAGGCCTCCTATCGTTATTACATCTATTCTTTTACAACATGGTTCTTTGTCTCATGAAAGTTATAAAGAGCAATATGTGAATGATCTTGATTTTCAGGATGTTTATAAAGACTTGATGAGTAGTAGACAAGTGGAAGAATTGAAGTATCATGTACACAATGATCTTTTGTATCATTTGGGTAAACTATGTATTCCTCAAAATGAGAGGGTGCACATGATTAGAGAAGCACATACTTCTCTTATTTCTGGTCATTTTGGAGTTACTAAAATAGTTGCACATTTGAAGATGTATTTTTATTGGCCTCGTATGCAGGAAAATGTTGCTAAATATATTAAGGGATGTATTCTTTGTGCCACAAGCAAACCTAGTAATAAGAAACTTTGACTTTACACTCCTCTGCCTATTCCTACTCGCCCATGGGAAAGTATCTCCATGGATTTTGTGGGGGGTTTGCATATGACACAAAGAAAACATGACTATTTATATGTGGTTATGGATAGATTTAACAAGATGTGTGTTTTGATTCCTTGCACTAAGCAAATTACTGGGGAAGGTACTGCACACTTGTTCTTTGAACATGTATGGGTTCATTTTGGTTTGCCTACTTCAATTATTTTTGATCAGGATTCTCAATTTATTGGGGAGTTTTGGTCAACTTTGTGGGGACTAATGGAAACTAAATTAAAAAAGAGCACTACATTTTATCCACTAACTGATGGAAAAACAAAGGCTGTGAATTGCACAGTGGTACATTTGCTTAGGGGTTATAGCAATAAACATTCAAAGTTATGGGATGAACAATTATGTTACATACAACATGCATATAACTGAGCACTTCATTCTTATACAATGAAATCTCCATTTGAAGTTTGTTATGGATACTTGCCTAAATCTCCTCTAGATATTTGCTATGGACATGATATAGCAGTTGGTGAACCAAAAGAAGCCATTCGAGCCAAGAAGTTCACTGAACAAATATAGCTCATTCATAAGACTGTTCATACTCAATTGGAGAAAAATCAAGCCAAGTACAAAGCCAGGCATGAAAAACATCGTATTGATCACCAATTTGTTGTAGGTGATATGGTATGGCTTCACATTAGTAAGAAAAGACTGACAGGTGAAGGTAAAAAGTTGAAACCAATCTGGTATGGTCCTCTTTGAATAACAGAAAAAACTAGCACAAATGCTTTCTAATTAGATTTACCATCTTACATGCAGATTTATTCAGTTGTAAATGTGGAAAATTTGAAATTGTATGAGCCTCCAATGCTAATTGATCATGATGAAAGTGTATCCATTCCTTCCGTTGATGATTTTTCTCCTGAATATCTAACAAAATTTTAGGAAGATACTATACTTGATAGGAATATGTGGACTTCACAAAGAGGTAATGTTGAATATATTTGTGTTGGTCTCAAAGGGATGCACCCAAGCAAGGCCAGATGGATGGAAGTTGGAAAGGTGAGGGAAAAATACCCTCACCTCATTACTAATTAATTTCAACTTTCGAAAGTCCAAAAGTTCCCAGTGGGGAGGAATGATCTAGGTGGATCCATGTATCGTTCTATTTTCAAAAAGTCTTCAAATTCTATTCAAATCATTTTCACATTGTCGTACTCATCGAGATCTTTCTATCGCTTTTCACACTTCGAAAAATGGAGTCCCGAAGCTCAAGATATGGCTAGTTGAAGAAATCTTGCGACAGGGGGTGTTGAAAGTGACATGGCATTGTTGAAAACATGCCAAGTGGACCAATAGCCACTTGACACGTGGAAAAATAATTTAGTGCAAAAAAACTGTTGGTTTTTTATTTTTTATATGAAATTTTCAAACTTTGAAATAAGGTGCCAAAGAAAGTACCACATCACCCATCCCATCAACCAAGCATGTACCAAGTCAAATCAATAGCCTAAGTGGGAGCCTTTGTCTTAGGCATTTGAAGAAGGGTCAAACATTTCTATTTAAGGCATTGGAAATATAATTCTTAGCAAATGTGGGAATAAACCAAGTCCCAAGGCACCAAGAAAGGAGGGAAACATTCAAAATCACATGCTAAGCACCTAAGGCTGACCTATTCCTCATACCAAGGTGCCTAGAAAGGTGGGAAGAGGTTTTGAACTCCTGACCTGTCTTCTAAAATATTAATGCCTTGACCACTTCATCCACGGGGGTCGAAGTGTTATAAAAGGGACTAATTTAGACTTGAATAGACACGAAAAGCGGACTGTGTAAAGAGATTTAAGAAGATTAGAGCCTTGTATTTGATTTGTACGGCCTTGGGCCATTATTTTCAAGTTTGAGAGATGTTTTTACATGTAAAAAAAGATTAGAGAAGGTGAATTGAAGACTTGTATTGGTTTTGGAAGCCATTTATTGCATAAAATTAATGAGAATGATCCTCACTTTGAATGAACCCAGAGACATAGGCTATTGAAGCCGAACTCCGTTATCAATTTGCTGGTGAATTCTTTGAATTTTCTCTGATTTTTATTTAGTTCTAATCTTCATTTTATATCTGGTTTTAATTTCCTTATACAAAATTAAGCAAAAAAAAAGAGAAATTGAAGGATCTCTTAAATGTGAACAAGTGATTTTCGAATATACTACACTTGTATTTTCAGTTTACAGATCATTATTTGGTTGGATTAATTACTCATTGTAGATCTTGATCACTTGATTAAATTCTCATTGTTAGATCTCCTATTGCAAATTTGGCTAAGTATTGAAACTTAATGAACTCTATCTGAGAGGCCAACTTTTCACTATTATAAATTTCTCTATACTTAATGTCCAAACCTAAAATTTGAACCACATGATCACCTCTCATACATGAATCAATCCATGTATCAAATTAAACCTAAAACCTTCACACATGTGGAAAATTACATCACCAATATACTCACTTAGCTTTATCTATCAAGATGACTACTTGATGTTATACATTCATATGACTATTTTTATGAATTATATTCACTTATATAAGCATTATAAACACTTATAACACCCATAGGGTCTATGTAACATGATCATAACATCAATATCATCCATTAATTACTTAACTAGGTAAACACTCTCCAAACCATCAATCTGATCACTTTGTCATTAATTCACTATGAGTCATACTCTCTTGGAAATCGATGACAACATAACATCAATAACCATGCTCAATAGGTTGAATGGTTTGATGAAAATTAGGTTTATGTAGGAAGTTTGTAGCAACCTTTGTAATATGGTAGAATAATATTCTAGCAATGGTGGTAAGGGGGTGGAAGTCTTGGTTTTTATTGTTGGGGTTGGGGCCTTTTTAGGGGTAGGCTTAATGAGTGGAGCTTTGTTTTGTGTATTTTTTTTGGTAGATGGTTTGGTTTTGAGGTTTTGGTGTGGATGGGTGGATGTATGGTGAGAAGATGAGGTTGAATTTGTAGTTTATTTCTTGGAGGGCTTGGATTTTTTTAATAAAGTGTAAGGGTGAGGACCTAAAATGGATAATGGGTATGGCCCTAGGATGGAGGGTTAAGTTGAAATGGGAGGTGAAATGGTTTCAATTTTTTGAATCTTAAGTGGTTCAATATTTATTATTAGTTTGGTTTGTGCATTTTTAGGTGGGGTCAACTCTAATTTCAAGTGAGGATGGGTGATATTTTGTGTTAGAAGGACACCTAGGTTTTTAATAAATTTTAATGGGCTAATTGGGGTTGTTTTGTTTGTTTTTATATGAGTTAGGTTGGTTGGTTTGTTTAAATTTTGATATGTGAATGTGCTTGTTGGGTTGGTTGAGGTAGTGGTGGTTATGTTTTTTGAGGTTGAAGGTTGGGTGGATGATGGTTTTGTTGGTGAATCTTTCTTTTTAGGGTATAAAATTCCAAGATGATGCCAAAACTTAGTTTGATCAAGGTTTGATTGTGATAAAAATTCTAGATTTTGGAACAACCTTGAAAATGGTTTATAGGTAGACCTGGCTTCCTCAATGGTAGTTTCCATTGATACACGAAGTGTATACAGAAGGTGGATGGTCATGGTTTTCCTTTCTTTTGGCAAGAGTTATAAGGAAATGGTGGGTGATTCTAGTATGGAATGAGGAGATGAGATGATCTATTCCTTAGTTATGCTTTTTGAAGGGTAGATAGTTCTAATATGGAATAAAATGGCATAAGAGTGATGGTTTCTTCCTTTGTTATGGTTTTCAAAGTAAGTATGGGTGATTCCACTATGGAAGTAAGTGGAGTAGGAGTGGTGGTTTCTTCCTCCATTATGATTTCCAAAGGAAGGATGGGTGATTCCACTAGGGAAGTGAGTGGAGAAGGAGTAGCGGTTTCTTCCTTTGTTATTCTTTCTAAAGGAAGGATGGGTGATTCCACTATGGAAGTAGGTGGAGAAGGAGTGGTGGTTTGGTTCATGGGTTCGTCAATTGTAAGTTCATTAAGAACAACATTTAACATATGCACTTCATGTTTATGGGATGTTTCTACATTTGCATGCTCATTATTTGTGGAAGGTGGGTAGTTTGGGAATGGTTGATAGAAGATATAAAAATATTGATTTGGAGGAGTGTTTGGGTTATCAATTAAAATATCACCCTTATAAATCAAGTCTTAGACTATGTTTTTAAATATTTTACATCTATCACCATTATTCCTAATGATATAATGGTAGTTTCATATCTCATTTTCCTTATACACACTTGGTATAGGATGGGACAAATCAAATTATTGAGGGGGTTTGATTGGAGGAAGTTAGATTATGGATTATCTCAACAATTTCTCCAAAACTAAAGCATAAGACTCCCCTAGTGGAGTATACTGCTTTTGCACAAAGTGGTTTTGGGATTTTTGATTTTGGTTCGAAGAGGTGGATGGGTTGGATTTGTTGACCATTGAAAGAGGAAACATTTTATGGAAAATGACATTGGTTTTTACTTTGGCTTTGGCATGGTTTTAAGGTTTAGAGGAAGGTTTAGAAGATTTGAAGCTAGCATTATTATTTATAAGATTAATTTTGCCTTTATCAATTACTCAGATTTCTAATTTTCTAGCCATGGTAATTGTTTCATCAAATGTCTAGAATGTTTGGACTTGTAGGATGGATGATATATGTTTAACACATGTCTGAGAGAAAATTTAAATCAATTTAGGTTGGGGTAAGGAGAAGGAAAATTGGTTGATTAACCCTCTCCATCGAGAAATAAAATTGGCAATGGGATCATCCCCAAATTATCAGATAGAATATAAGTAAGTTATGAATACTTTATTGGAGATTTTGATGGAGAAGTGTTCGAAGAAAGTTTGAGAAAGTTAGGTGAAGGCAAAGAGGGAGTGCCTAGTGATGTCACTATACTAGTCCAACATAGGTCCCGCTAAAGACATGGGGAAGGTCTAGAGTAGAAAAGAATCATCGTAGGCAATGATATAGCATTCATGCCTAAATGCTCTTAGGTGTTGTTGTGGATCCTCCTTACTTTATAATTTAGAAAATTTTGGAAGTTCCCATTGAGTGGGGTAAGGACATATTGGTACAAAAGGGTGAATGGGCTCATTTTAGATCTAATCACATGACAAAAGATTATGGGCTCTAGAAATAAATGTATCTAGAGTTGTCATCTTATCCATCAAAATTTTAATAAGGTCAATTTGTGGTGCACCACCATAGCTATAGGGTATGTGTTTCTAAGGTTGTGAGGGTGAAATATATTACATGCTAGAAGGTTGGCTGGAGGCCATATCTTGGTAATTGGCCATGAAAGATTGGGAAGATAGAGGAGGCATATATCCTTTAGTATTGGGGATATATCTCAGATTAGGTGTAGTAGGTATTTGTTGGGACATGGGCATGGTTGGGTTGGTTTGTTGAATATGTGTAGTCACCTTTTTACTTATGGGTGGGAGAGTGGATGGTATAGAAACCACTAAGTTTTGGAATGGTGTAGATGATATTGGGTTTTGGGTGGTAAGAGGTAAGGAAACTATACTAGTGGAGGGAATCCCAATGGTAAGTGGTGATTGAGTTTCCATGGGTTACATTGTCCCTAAAATTTAAGGGTTAGTGATGGGGTTGGTGGAAGTAGAAGGTGATTGGACATTGGTTGGTAGTGGAAGAGAAGCTTGGTTTTTGGTAATAGTGGTTGAAGGGTTATTTTTGGAAGAAGAAGCTTGAGTCACCATGGATTGGGTAGTAGAGATGGTGGCAACTGAAGTCTCAACCATAAGGTAAGTGGGCATGCCATAAGGTGGTTCAATTGAAATAACCAAAGTAGGGGCACAATGGGTAATTATGGAAAGATAATTTTGGAAGGCTATGGGGTTGTTATCAAGGAGGTTGGTGAAGTTCATATCCCCTTGAGTAAAAAAGCAGGGCATATCAGGACCCCTAAAATGATTGAAAGAGCTTTTTGCATCCAGATTGTGCTCCATGGATGAAGAAGAGGAAGAAGGTTAGTGGTGAGGTTGGTTTTGGTTTTCTTGGTCTCTAGCTTGTTTCCATGTCAAGACCATGTGATGAAATTATGGAATTTTTAGAAGTTTGATGGAAACAAAATCACACACTCAAAACAAGAGCAAAGAATAAAAATTTAAGGAAATCACACACACACACACACACACACACACACACACACACACACACACACACACACACACACACACACACACACACACACACACACACACACACACACACACACACACACACACAGAAAGAGTACGTAAGATCATAGAGTTATTTTTATCTCTCTTTAGGCTTATGCCTTAATTTTAAAAGTTTTTGAGACTCCACTTTGTTTTTGAAATGGGTACTAGAATGAGAAGCATATGGATGGTTTGGGCTTGTTTAGGATCAAAATAAATCTATACTAGAAGTGTTACGTGGCTTGGTATTGGGGCCTAACCCCTCACTTCACACATCACAATGTAAGGGTGTTAGGTGCTTTTATAATATATACTAAATTACTAGTGTCTGTAATCAATTATCATACTGAGTTGGTTATCTCCTTGGTGGTGAAATCCAAGTAAGATAGCTATGGTGACGGTTACTTCTAGGTGATGAAATCCAAGTTGGTTCCATTATGTCAATGTTTGATGATTTAATTGTGTGAGTGGTTTGGTAAGTGTGTGAAAGAAATGATTTCTACAATTGATTTACTGATTAATTAATCTATGCGATTTAATCATGTAAGGAATCAATGGATTAAGATTGATTTTAAATTCGAAAGGAAAATTTTAATTTCTTTGAATGAGTACAAAAACAACTAGAATGCACTTAAATGTAGAATGAGAATGAAAATTGTATCCAAGGATGAATGACTTTTCAATTTTTAGAAATAAAGGAAAAAAAAATGATTTTGCATTTTCTAATAAAGTAAAGAACACAATTACTTGCTTTTAATTTAAAAAAAAAAAATGAAAGCTATGATTTTCAATTTAGAAATAAACAAAGTAATGATTTAGTTTCAAAAACAAAGAAGTGAAATGAATGATTCTTTAACTAATGCAATTATAATGTCCTAAAAAAATTATGAACCCAAGAAAACTCTAGGGTCCCATCGGGCGTGCCAGAATATTTCACTATGTTTTTGTATGAATTTCTTTTTGATTTTAAAAACAAGTAAAAATTAAAGAAAGGGAAAAGTATAGATGAACCTAGATGTGGTTGCACACTCCATGATCAAGATGATGTGAAGAACTCCTCTTTGGCTTGGGAGGAATAACCTGCAATAAGAAGAAGACTAGAAATGTGATTGCCTAGCAAGTTCTAGATCCAAGATGTACACAACCTCACTAGAAGGTCACCAATCCACTTGTTTAAGAAATTAAGTTATAAAAATGCTAATAATAAATGCTTGCATAAAGGAACGAAAAGTAATTTAACATAAGGTAATAAAATGCTTTTCAATACAAATGATTTCTTTTAACAAAATAACATTAACTTGTTCAAAATAAATGCTAAAGTGCTAAAATGTGATTTAGATAATTGCTTTTGACTCTGTGTTGTGACAGGGGTCCAAAAATAAGATTTTGGTTTTGGGTTGATAGTTGATTTTAACTTTTTGTTTTTTGAAAAAATAATTACACAGAGACCAATGTCGATCATAGGGTAATCAATGATGGTCAAGGATGACTAATGTCGATCATTGTGTATTTGTTACAGTTCTAGTTTTGGGCAAAAATGGACTTTGGGATGGTTGTAGAGGGGTTTTATGAGCTATTTTGGGGTTTTTTGATGGTTATAAATGTAGAATGAAGACTCAGGGATATCAAATAAAGAGGTTTAACACTCAAAAGGTTAGGAATGGTTAATGAGGATTTGGTGGAAAAAGGGGTGTTTCGAGTTACAAAACTCCAACATAAAAGAGATTGTGGGGAGAGATTGGAAGGGGGTGAAAGCAATAAACTACCAAAAACCAAATATTGAACTTATGAAAAGAATAGAAGACATAGCTATTATGGAGTTTCTGTCCTAAAGATTAATTAAAGTTGAGTGTGAGATGATTATAAGCCTAGAACAAAATGGGCAGAGTAACGATGCTTGAATCCCCAATCTTGAGGTGATGAAGTACTTCCTAATCTCTAGTTCACTAGAAATATTTGATTGTCACAAGACTTTGATTCTTACTCAAAATGATTCAAAATCTTGAGAAAGGGTCACAAAACATCCTTAAATAATTGATGTTAGTCCTGGTCAGCTGGCCTTGGTCGAGGGATGATCGATGTCGATCAAGGTGGAAATGGTCTAACTTGCCAAAAATATTATTAATATGGTATGGCCAGGAGAGATAGACTTAGGAGATAAAAATTTAGACAATATTAGGGGTCCTTGTAATATTGAAATAATTGGAATTATTTTTTATATCCATGTCCCCTTCTTTATGAACAATTATTAAGAGTGATAGTAGGTCATTATCCCTTGTTCATCTAGGTTGGGTCTGATTTTTTATTTGTTTCTCTAATTCAAAATCTGATGGAGAATAATGGTTTTAGGGGTGTTTGTAGAGGTCAAATATCTAATTTTAATGGTGGTTACAAAATCTAGGTAATCTCTATGAAGTGTCTTTAATATAAGGAAAAAATGTCTCAAGTACAAGGTATTCAATCACTCCTCATGCAAGTGTTCTATTTTGTTTTCATGGTAGTAATTATTAGATATTACTAGGTTTTTCATCATTCATGGAAGACTCGTTAGATTCACATAATCTATGTGATACTTTTCAAATATGTCATTCTTACCCATAGTCTTTAAGTAGCTAATCTTTGGAAAATAATACCAATGTGCATATAGTCTTCTACATATTTGATTGCTAATTTTGGTCCAGGTATCAATGAGAAATAATGGTAGAAGGACTCAAGACACAATTTTACCACTAAAATAATATAACCTTTTGACAAACTCTAATTACCAACACACATATTTTGCACACAAACTGACTAGATATTGATATTGATAGAAGGTCAAAGAAGTGATAGGAAATTGATATTGATAAAAGGTCTACAAGATATTGATAGAGTGTCAAAGAAGTGAGATAGGATGGATAGTTCAAAAGGGTGAAGGTGTCTTAAATAGTAAAGAGGACTGATTCTTAATAATAAGGCCTATAGGTATAAGTAAACCTATAGACATGGTCTGAAATGAGTAAAGATGGTTTAAAAGGTGAAGATATCAATGGCTTGAGAGAGAAACCAGATGAATGCTTTTGAGTAGTATTAAGTTTTACTATCTTCATTACCAAATGACACCATAAGTTAATGCAAATTGATAACTATATGCTCATAACTCCCCCAAAAGAGCACTACCTACAACCAAGCTTCAATGGATAAGGATAGAGAGTGATTGAGTTTGAAATCTTGTGAATAAATTGAGTGGATTTCAAAGCAATAAAAAAATTGAGTTAGATATTCTTGTTGAGATAACAAGAGACAAGTTCAAGACAAGATAACAATAGAAAGATAGTCCTAATGGGTTAAAATAGAGTAAAACGGCTAGTCTAGATGAGCAAGAAACAACAAATTGGATATACCCTAATGTTTTCATGACAGAATAAAGGAAAAATGGGGATTAATACACATGTTTATCATCCATTAATGAAATTATATTGAATGCCTACAGACATGCAATTAACAAATGTCAAGCAACTAGGTCTAGTATGCTAGTTGGCCTATTTGATCATTGAAATAAGACCTCCTGATATGGATGTAAGAGCATGAAAAGCAGGTGTCTAAAAGATATGTTAATTCAAGGAAGGTTTTCATAAATATTTCAAGAATGATTTCTATCTTCCAAGTCATAATAAAGTTTTCAAAATTCTCCAAGGCCATTTTAAATAGTTTGTTAACTCCTTAATCAAGTAGGTGCCTTTTGGCATAAAGAGAGTGTGGTGTGAAGCTGAGATATCATAGAGTCAAGAAGGTGTCAAGATGATCATGAAATTTGAGAGAATGTTTCACCAATATAACTCCTTTGTGTTGAGGTGATATATCTTCATAACTTTAAATATGCTAAATGAGTGTTTCCTCCTCCCATCTTTACCAACCTCATGGAGTTACTTGAAGATCAGATTTACAAACATTTCAAGGTAAGTTTTTGTGAATATTTTATAGTAAATAGAGAGGTTAAATAAATTAATGATGACTTAAGCCTCATCATTTCTCTCTCTCTCTCTCTCTCTCTCTCTCTCTCTCTCTCTCTCTCTCTCATGATAATTCTCTATAAAAATAATGATTTTTTTCCTTGTAATTGATCTTCACATTGGTTATGGCAAATCCTTGCCAAAATTAAGTCTTGTACTTCCCTGTTGAAATGAATTCAAGATGGGTATTCTACCTCTTTCTTGAAAATTGTGAATTTGAGTATGTTGTATTGATGAGTGCTTAGTGATATTGTTATATTCTTTGCATTCATCCTTCATGTTCATGCCTTATGTAAGTTGTGCCTCTCACATGTCATATTAAGTGTTTTACTTATTTTGATAAGATACAAAAATGATAAACTATTAGTGTTTCTACTAGCACCTATTAGTTGATCATCATATTTCCTTTGAAACCTCTCAAACCTTCATATTGAAACACTAATGTGATTAGTATTATTTTGGAGTAGCATAATCAGATTGTAGTCTAATGTTTCATAGTGCATCTTCAACAAGCTGAGGATTTCATTGTTTGGTGTATCACCTTCAAGTTATATTATTATTTTTAGTATTCATTTCTCCCTTTTCCATGTCAATAATATAGTGTAGTTGATTACTTTAGGTGTTGTAATTTTGGGAGCTAGCCCAAAATCTACAAGTTTGACTCACTTTTAGGTAATCCACAACCTATAGTCAATCCAATAGCCATGATTTTTAACCTATAAGAATTAAGTTTCATATTTTACCTCATGAATTACACCTTCTTCAAAATATATTTGCTCACAACTATGCATCACCACCGTCTTTATTATGCACATGTTCTTTCTTTGGAGAAATCATTGTTCTTCTCATCATGAGATTTTTTCCATTATGTATTGCTGCAACTTCAAGATTTCACTCTTTGAATTCATTTTTAACTAAATTCACTTTTGGGTGATCCACTTGCCTCCCTTATTGATCTTGGTAGTGTGGACACTTAAATACTTTATGGACTTCTTATCCACATTTGTAACAAATAGAAGACTTGCGTTGATTTGTAAACCATCCTCTATCACCACCATAGCTTCATCCTCTCTGAAAACCTCTTTTTCTTTGTTGGTATTGAAACCCTTGTCTATTATCTTCTTGCCTTTATGCACCATGTGACAATTCTAATCAAGTGGTAAAAACCTACCTTTATTTTTATTAAATCCACTTAATCCCCTTATTGGAGGGGATTTCCCTCTTTTTGGCCTAATATATGTTCTTCAAAAATTTTGTCTATTTTTTTATTCTACCTTCAAAGTTAAATGATAAGTTTCCTCAATGCAAAGTATTTTATACATGCTTAATTTATCTTAAATAGAAAACTTTAAACCATTTACATACCATGTGGCCATATGTTCTTATATTTCATCATGATCCACATGTATAAAAAGATTTTAAATCTCATTCGTATACTCTTGTGTGTTATGATCCTTCTATCTCAAATTTTGAAATCTTTTGTATATGATTTGTGCATAATCCACAAAAATAAAATTTTCCCTCAGCTTCTTCTCCATCTTTTTCCATGAATCAATATTCACTTTACCTTTTTTTCCTGATCATCCCATCAAATCATTTGATGACCATTCAATTTCATGCATGCAAACTTTACTTTCTCATCTTCTCTCATAGTTCTCCATTTGAAAAACTTCTCCAAACTATTTATCCAATCTATTAATTCCTCTAGTTTTAGGCTTCCTCCATAATCTATAATGTCAACCTTGATGCCTTCATTCCTTCCTTCTAACCCTCTAGCCATCCTCTCTTCCATTGATGGTGGCTATTATTTTTGTTCCTCTTGTAGAATTTATTCTTCATGATCAGTGTCATCTCTACATAATCTTTTGCTCTTTTTTGTATTTCATTTACAATAATCTCAATTAATTATTTTACTTGTATCTATCACTCTTTTATAGTATGGTTTATTTGAGTGATTCCTCCTCATCCTCTCACCACTTCTTACACATCCAAGACTTGAACTTGGTTTGATACCAAATAATGAACCCGAATACTATCAATAAAAAAAATTACCATTAGACAAATATTCTGAATAAATAACATGTGTTGATTCATATTGAATCATTAAAAGAATTAAAAACCATTCATAAATAAGCCGCAACTTAGAATTGGAATTGAAATGCAAAATTTGGAATTCAAAAAATAAATAAAAATTGACCTGCTTTTTTAACAACTGCTATATTTAGTGACTTTTGCATGCAAGTGCATACAACTCTAAAAATCTCTAAAAATAAACTAAACACTAAAAATAACTTATCAAATGAATTTAAACTAAAGTGTAAGTCCAGTTATAAAAATAGATAATTTTTAAAATTAGAAAAACCCAAAAATAAAATTGAATCACAATTTTAGACCCTTAAATGGTCACGTATTGCATCCAAAAAATATTGAAAGATGTCCCATTACTAGAAGGTCTAGTTATGGATGCATTGAAATTTTATATGAAATCATTTGGCATGAATATGGACTCAAATGGAACTATAGATCAACATTATGGCATCCATAAGTTTGGCCTATTTTTTTGCATCAAAAGTGTACATGCCCCCTTGTTGAGACTTTTCGAGAGGTTTTGAACTAAAAAAAATTGAGAATGATCAAATATTAATTTGAAAACCTTTGAATGCTCTTGAGTTGGAAAGATTATGTTCTCCAAATCTCATTTGAGTGTGTATAACAATTTGTAAATTATTTGAAGGGATATAACCATGCACTATGGCTTGATACATTTTGAAAAAATTCAATCATATTTGTTGCTTTCCACTAGACTCTCACATGGTCCACTTGTTAGTAAGATGAATCACAACATTTCAAATTGATCTAGATTCTAACTATATCTTTTTTAACTTTGAAACCTAAAACCTGAAACTTGAAACTTGAAACTCTAGATTTGAAACTTGACACTTGAGAATTTTTAAAATAATGTAATAACAGTGTGAATATTAATGAAGATCGTGCCCCTGTATCTATTCTATATTGAAATTTTATTTTAATTTATAGATTGAAACTTATAAACTTTACCACTTTTGAAACCTTTTAAACTTTTAAAAATTTTCAACTTGTCTATGTTTAATTATTTGAAAATTTTAATTTTTAAACAATAGTAATCAATGGTGATGCATGCCACATGCCCCCATAAGATAAAAATATTGAATAATATTTATATTTGAAAACTATAATTTATCCTAAAGCTATTTTTTTTCCTCATGAAGCTTGAATGTTCTAAATTGATGACCCCTTTTTGAGATGAGAGATGAAGTTTTCAAGTCACTTATCCAAAAATAAATCATACATGAAATATATGTAATTTTTAATATTCAAAATTTATTGCATTTAAAATATTGAATATACCATTGAATTTGTAGTTTGAAACATGTGTTGGAAAGATATATTATTGAAGCATAGAAGTAATGCATGCATGATATGGATCATGGCACTAGAGTAAGAGTAGAGTATATAAATGATGCATAATAAGAATCATGGAACCATACTATATAGATATATTGCATGATATTATTATATCATCATATTAGAAATAAACAATCATAGAAGTAATTTTATCCAATGTCATGCACAAGGCCTAAGATTCTACATACAAGGGACATATAGATTGCCTCATAACACACAAGTCCATGTGCCTCACACAAATGGCATAATAATGACATACAATAAATAATTTGAATATAAAATGCCAAGGGACACATACACAAGATGGAAGTTTAACCTATCATGTAATAATGTAGGAATGGAAGTAAAGTATGTAGAAAATGAACAAGTATAAATCCATCATATGGATATATTGCATTGTTAGCAAATAAGAAATTTCATATAATACACTTCTAAATTATGAGTGTGTAAAAAAACATGTGTATGTATTTAAACATGGAAAAGGGATTGTGGGTAAATACAACTTGTAAAGTTATTTATATACAATGAATAGATGCATCCGATTTAGTAATATTTTTGGGCAATTAGGGAAGCTCAACATCAAAAAATCATATGGAAGTATGTCCTATATCACACTCAAGTACCTCATAAGAAACACTGTGTATTGAAATATAGAATATGATATATACTTAATAGAGAATAAATAATGAATGAAAATAATTAAGCGAATAGAATTTTAAAAATATTTCAGAGTTTGACTTTGAGTTTTTTTAATATATATGAATATTTTTAAATATATGCAAATTTTCAAATTGTTTGAAAAGGTTTGAATGCTATATCAATATAGTTATAATAACATTAGGCTCATGATAGGAGAAGATTGAAATCAAGGTTATGAAATGGAGGTAATGCCTCCACCTCATGAGCACCAATGTTGGATGATAAATATATAAATATTTATATTGATTATGCATTAGTTATTAAGGGCATATATATATAAAGAAATAGTAAATTTATATAATTATATCTCCACAATTTGATAGTATATATTTCAATTTATTTATAATTTTTTTAAGGTATAAATTTAATTTAAAAAATTGAAATTATATAAACTTTATATAGTTTTTTTTATGCATAGATTTACATAAATAATTTACTCGATAATATTTTGACATTTTAATGTTACAAACATTTTATTACTTTTACCAAATAACTTGATTTTTGAACTTGAAATTAAATAAAAAATATGTAGGGTGAAATGAGTGGTAGTAATTATCTAATTTTCCAAATAAGTTTTTTTTGAAATTTATTTTTTGATTTACTTTTTATTAATTTTGAGAATATTTTTAAAACAATGTTATAATTATTTTGAGATGACGTTTGGCGGACATCATGCATGCGAAAATGTTAATTTTGAAAACAATCTTTCAAATTTAAATTTCCATCATGGTGGTTTTTATTGGTCAGACACATATCAAAAGATAATTCTAATTATAAGAATATTCCCTAAGATACCAATAATAAGGAATATGATGAGAAAACAAATATTCATATAGATCCTATTAGTTCTGAAAACTTAGATTGTGATGAAGATGACGTCCATTAAGATGCAAACGCCATTGAAGAATAATATGTTTAAAAGACACACATGCCCATGAAGAATTTGATGTCCCTAAAAAATGATATAATGAAGAAGAAGAATATAAATATGATTGCATGTCAATAGGGAGAGATTTGAATATCTTTCAATTTTATGATTTTGGTTTCTTGATTTGGTTTAATGCATTGCAGAAAGGGACATGAAACTGACCTACAAAATTTATAACTAATAATTGACAAGTATAAGTCATCTAATAAATATATAAACAATTACTAATCAATAGTTAGAGTTATATTTAATATTTACAATAAAAAAAGTTTTTTTTTATATAAATTATTTATAAATATTTCATTTTTAAATTATTTTATCATACAATTTTTTTTTTTTTTTTTAAAATTATTATTATTATTATTATTATTATTATTATTATTATTATTATTATTATTATTATTATTATTATTATTATTATTATTTTGTCAATAAAATGTGGGTGAGTTGGTCAAAGTAGTTTGGCTATACTCAGTGTTATCTAGATTGAAATGTCGATAATATTTTAGGTCGGTTATGATTGATGGAGATGATTGTAGGGCTCACAATGACTGTGATAATATCTGCAGAACTATACCAAACCATAATGATCGTAATAATATTTGTAAAACTATTTATAACCGTTGTAATAATTGTAATGGGATGTGAGCCTCTCATTTATATTACAAACTTTAAAATATTCAACTTCATATAACTTTTTTTTAAGTTACTTTCTAGTTAAGATAATAATATTAAGAGAAGATACTTTGTACTTCATTTTAAATTCTTTGAAAGCATTATGATTTTAGTCAAGTTACTCGTAATGGCCAAGGTATTTCATTCCAACTATTATTTAGTCAATTTTCTCATATTCAATAACATACATTTTTATCACAAACAGTAATAATCTAGGCCTGGGTTTAAATATCCTCTTCAATCGATTCTTATTCACTCATAAATTAAAGAAGCAATAACATGTTACTTTGTGAAAAATCTTTTGAATCATATTAGATTTATTGGTCAACTGTGTGTCTAAGAAATATGTTTTAGTTTGGCAGCACATGCAGAACATGGATACCTGTTATCATATCTAGATGTTTTTCGTCCTATACAGCGAATACAGACAGCTTTGGAATAAATCAGCAATTATTGAAAAACATGTTCATATGTAATGAGATTATTTATGCCAGTTATTTTTATGCTCTGCACAGAAGTTTTCAGATTGAGATTCTTTGACTTGTTTTTCTCCTGTTACAGAATACCCAAGATCATTAGTTACAGATTGTGCCATTGTTTCTTGTTTTACAGGCATCTTAAAATTTGTTTAATGGAGTTGTCAGTTGATGGAGGTTCGGTTTGTGTGTTTGTCCATTAAGACAGCTCGTCTTATCATAATGGTATTTCTGGATTGACTTCCTGAACCCTTTTCTTTATGATAAATCGAAATGCATGTTTAGATTTATGCCACCAAAAATCCAGAAAACCAATAATGTTTTTGATACAACCAAGATTCGGTTTGACTGTTGTGACATTAGTGTCTACGCTGTACTTATTCCGTTTTAATATTTATCATGCAGAGATTTGTAAGATGGATAGAGGTGACGGTCTCCATTGGAGCGCTATAATTGCATTGAAGCCTACCATTCACCTTTATTTTCTATATAATCTAAACATGGTTTTGATATATTTTTTTCCTTCGCCTTCTTTATTGTTTTTTTCCATCTTGGTTCACATACCACTTTGGGCTAAAACTACTTTTATATCCCTCTTGGATTAGCTTGCAGGTTTAAAAAAGAAGTGTGAGAGAAAAAAATTCCTTCGCCTTTTTTATTGTTTTTTTCCATCTTGGTTTGCATACCACTTTGGGCTAAAACTACTTTTATATCCCTCTTGGATTAGCTTGCAGGTTTAAAAAAGAAGTGTGAGAGAAAAAAATGGGTGGAAAACTTAAATAAATAAAATTGAAAAGTCATTTTTATTAATAAATAAAATTGTAGTATAATATTAATAATAGAAAAAAATGGGTGGAAAAGTTAAATTTTAAAAGTTAAGTTATAAAAGAAAATAAAAGGTTAATTAGAAAGAATTTTATATATGGCCAAATCTTATATTTATTATATGGCTTTTTTTGCTATTTTAATTTTGAACTTCGGTCTAACACTTAGGACGATTAAAGTACATTGTATTGACAATAACTATCATAAGCACATGTTTACATTGAAGTTCAAATATTGATTGATCCTTATTAGATTCAGAAGTTTTAGATTCACGTGCTCTTTTGAAACCTCCACCTAAAATAATATATGTGGATATCATTTAACAAGAATAATATGCCATAGACAATTCTCCAATAAACTCTACACCTTTCTTCTGCCTTGTGCTCTCTTTAGATTTTTCTATGTCCTCATTTGGAGAAGAGAGCTCACATGATTGCCAACCTTTAGGATGAAAAGACTTATCCTTTTTCTTTTTTGGCTTGCCTGCATAAGGACATACTCCCTAGAGACGACTAATTTGGTCACAAGAATGAAATCTGAAGACGATGTTTTCATAATCCGAAGTTTGTATCCAAAGGATGTTCCAATGTTTCAACTAGATTCTATGAGGGAGACCTTTGCAAAGGTCCACCTCCACATAAATATGGTTATACATATACAACCCTTACTTAGACCATTCAAAATATATCTTGATTAATTTTTCAAATGGGTTACCAATAGTTTCATTTGCCGATAGGTAACAGAAGGAAAGATGGAGATTTTAGAGTTGAACCCAAGCTCATATTTTGGACACCATTATTGAGGGATCAAAATAAAAAATTCAAGGATAACAAAGAACCTAACTCTTCTCCAAAACCAAGGTCCCTCCTAAAAAACTATCTGATAATACTTGGGCTCAAAAAATGTACTATGAAATATCATTTATAGCATAAATGAATTGCACAATTATTAGACTAGGTAGCATATACCCATTTATGTAAATCTTATAAGTGAGGACAAAACATATTAAACCTAGAAATAGCTATATAATCTTCAAATGAATGAATGTCCTATTTATCTTACAAAGAAAGATTTCCACAATAGGTACTTCATCTGATTTCTTTGTAATGTATGAACTAAGAGAAACTAAAGGTGAAGGCGAGGGAGCCTTGGGGTGAGCAACATCTTTGTAGGAAAAATCAAGGTTTTGTTTCCTTAATCTACTAGCTCAAAAAAATTATGGACGCCTTATTACAAGTAAAAAGAGTGATTGAATGAACAAAAGGATAATTGAGGACCATAGTTGCGTTAGGGTTCTGTTGACGTTACTATCCTACTAGGTTTTACAATCACTGCTTTATCTACACTCTAACAATAAATAACTCGTGCCCACAATTTTAACTTAAAAACATCCTCACCCAACATTTCACTTATAATATTTTGATAAATTCATTCTATTAATATATAATTTTTGAAACTATTATAAACACAAAACTGAAATTTTATTTTTTTAAATTATATAATTAAAGGACAAGACCTTCAACCATTGTAAATCACTCATTAAAATAAAGTGAAACACTAGAATTAAATCAAAACAAAGTAGAATGTAAAGTAAAACTACACTAAAAATCAACACCAACTAAAAATACTAGTACCATTTAATAATAAAAAATTTAAAATAAGGCAACGAGAGATTTTTTATCTATTTTATTTAAAAATGAAAACAAACAAACAAACCATCCAAAAAACTACTTTATACATCCAATTCCTAACACTATTTGTGTTGAAATTGTCAATCTTACTCGAATTGCACTAAAATTCACATTTTAGGTGAAAATCCATAAAATGTCCTAAATGGTTCGAACTTGTCATTTACAAATGCCATTTTAGGTCAAAGTATCAATAAATAAGGTAATGCATTTTATGGGCCAACTAACTTTGATCAAATCATTTCGAGTCAAAATGACCATTTCGCCATTTAGTTCTATGGATCAGTGTTTTCTTCTAAATTCATTAGTACACATCATGTAACTTTGTTATTTGTTGTTGGAAACATCCTAAATGTGAATACAGTTCCAACGCATCTAGTGTCACCTTCTAATTCTTCTCGAGTCAGATAACAACCCAATAATATGACTTTCTGACCATTTTGATTATTTGAGGGTCAATTTTCAAATAATTGCACAAATGTTGATTAACCTTGTTTAAGGCTAATTAATCCAAATCAAGAGCTTAAGTGGATTTTCTATGAGAGTTGTTGAATATTTATTTCTAAAAATTGATTCTTATTATCTACATCACCTAGTGACATGATCTATGGGGTGGTATCCATTAAGCCATAAGTGCAAAAAATATCAGGATTATGGGTCACCCATGCCTAGTTAATGCCTCCCATGTCTCTTCAATGCCCCTTATTCCAAGGTCATCTTGAGGTTAATTATGGATTTAATTCCAAATATTATGATTATCCTCAACCACACATCTTCATCTCAATATCGATGGTTCAGGTCGATCCTGACCAATCTCAAAAATCTATAAATAAAGAGGCCATGAACATCATTTCTAAGCTATTTTGGTACAAGGTTATTATGCTCAAATATCTCCAAAGATTGATCATTACAAAGTTATAATGCTAAATTATTTCCACAAAGATTCATTGATAGGATAGTTTAGTGATTTACAATTAAGAGCCTAGGTTTTATGGAGTGTTCTTAAGGCATTGGAGGAGCTTACCACCATTGTTGACAAAGACAAGGATGCTTGATCAAGGGAGAACATATTTTTGAGCCACATATATATGCTGAATCCATTTGGGAAGGTAATATGGTGATTGATTTCTTTCATTTATTTATTTCTATCCTTTGTAATTTCCATAAGAATAGATAGGCTTGGTTATTTAGTTCTTTATGCATGTTTCATGATTTATAGACTAATGCTTGACTAGCTTACTTTGTAATCCTCTCTATATCTTGGCATGCCTGGTGGGACAAGACACATCTCACATCTAAAGGATATCCTTTTGCAACCTTAAAAAACTTATTTGAGCTTTTAAAACTCTTGCAAATTAATTTTTTAACTTTATTTTGCCATTTTTGGTTGCCATGGTTTTTACAAAATAACTAATGTCGATAAAAATACCGACATTGGTTACTGACTTAACCGACGCCAGTTAGTAGAACCAACATTGATCATATTTTTATTAGGCATAACTGATGTCAGTGGTATTGACTAACATCGGTCACTATGTTTTTCAAAAAACATAGACTCGAGACCTACTTTTCAAAAGTTTCTTGTTTAAAACTCAAAAGAGCTTCAAAGATAAAGGACATGCCAATAATTTTGCTACAGGATCAAGTTTAAAATTTGTTTAAATCACCTTTACATGCTTAAAATTTGATTAAAG
The DNA here is from genome assembly GCA_037957365.1 of Torreya grandis. Taxonomy (NCBI): domain Eukaryota; kingdom Viridiplantae; phylum Streptophyta; class Pinopsida; order Cupressales; family Taxaceae; genus Torreya; species Torreya grandis. Next base: position 223,435 of record JARHVA010002774.1, on the reverse strand, counting down.
ACATTGTTTTGGTGTTTAACAAAGAATTTAGGTGTTTTTGGTGAATGTTTTCAAAGTTTAAAACTAAGACCAAGGGGTCGAATGAACACCACCAAACATTTCATTCAGGTTTAAAATTGAACACACTTGTTAATTCTTGTTTGGAATAGTTGATTAGATTAATCTTGTTTTGAAAAAAGAGATATGTTGTGTGTATGCTCTTTCATTTGTCCCCTTTATGGAACCCTTGGAGTCAAAAGTGCCATTCATATTGTAAAAAGCCTAGTCCAAGGCTTAGAAAGAAAATTGTCTAAAGCACTCCCCTAAAAACTTGTTAAAGTTTAGGTGATCTTGAAAATGACCCTAAAGTCTTTTTGCTTTCATGCTTTCTTTCTTTTTATGCAATTTGGATTACAAGGGGGAGTTTACCACCTCCCACAAGTTCTTTAGGGAAGCTTTGACCCAAGGTTTCATCTCCCACGATTGAATTCACTTGACTCTTTTTAAAGTTATACATAGGACATAGTGGCACTTTGGACATATCACTACAGTGAATGAATAACAGGATGTAGTGGTTGCATAAAAGACTAGACCTTTATGCAACAAGTTTAGTGATAAGCACCCAAAATCCATGCTTTTCTTTGCATTATTTGGCGTGAAAGTCATTGTGCAATTGATTCCTCTAGAACATTTGAAAATTGATAGTTTAATAGAATCCACTTTGACATACCTTGTCATTTTAGACTTAAGACATTCATTTTTTGTCTTTAGCTTACTTGGTCTTGATTTATGTCTAAACTACTTGTTAACTCAATAAACTTAACCAAAACACATTATCCTCAATTTCATTGAGCAAGGGAGGTGTTACGCTGTCCAAATAGAAAATTTATCTTTTCCTTGTTCAATTTGTTATCAAAGGCTTTATGTCATGACATCCACTTTGGCGCAGTCATGCTAACCAATTGAGTCTAGAAATTTTACCCAATTTGTTTAAATCCTTCATTTATGATCCACATTCAAAATTTAACCTTTCTAAGTTCTAGGGGTTGGTGCGTTAAAGTGGCTTCACCATTTGTGCACTAAGCTTATTTTAACTTGGGTTCAATTTTCTATCTGGATTGAAGGTCATTTATTAAGACACAAAATCACATTATCATTTTGGTGGACTCAAGTTATCTTGTGTGTCGCTTATGCTTTGGGTCCTAGAACATATTTTATCCTACTAAAATCATGTGGTGATGTTGTGTTACCCATTTGGTCCTAGTTTTATACTTAGTGATTCACGTATGTTCTTACATCATGAGTTGCTTAGTTCATTTTGTCTTCTCTGTAATTTAGAGAGCTTTCCTCTAAACTTCTTGGGTCAACTTGTTGAAGTTGAAACTAGCTTTTGTAATGTGGATGTATCAAAAAGATCTAGGCTTTGGTGTACTAGTTTTCACCTTGGGTCTTTGAGTTACCTTACTCTCTTTTGATCTATACAATTTTAGTTTTACCGAAGGTTGAGTATTTGCATGAACCAAATATTCTAAAATTTTGCATGGTTTCAAACCATCCTCCCTTGTAGTCTCATTATTACCTCAGTTATTTTAAGAAAAAAGAGCCAAAGCATACTTTGATTGGTTGTCGAACATTGGTCCAAAGTTAGTCAAACACATAGAGCAGCTCTTTTTAGACATGACTCAAAGGTTCACGCATAGTGGGGCCTCTTATGGCCTTAGTTATGAGGATGAGAAATTTTATGATGGTCAAGATAACCCCATTGTTTTTGATGATATCCTCAAAATAGTAGGATTTTAAGTAGATTATAATGAATATCAACTCCAAGAAGATCAAGATGAATCCCTTCTTAGATTGATAGAATCAGGTGCTAGACTACCTTTTGACTTTCTTACAGGGCAATTTCATACCTTGGTTAGAGAAGGAGAACAATGATGGCAAGAGCAAGATTTTGCATAAATAGACATACCATCTTTTAACAAAGGAAAAGAAATACGAATAGAGTCAAAACCCACAAATCCAAATCTTCTAGCTAAGATCAAGATAATAAGTAAATGATATATAGATTAACTTGTCATAGACTTCGCTTAATCCCTATTTGCAACTTCATTTCATAGTAAAGCTTGGAAAAAACATGAAGATATGGTGGAAAATATGTAGCAAATATTGGATGAGAACATTACCATAGTGGATCAAGGTAATCTAAATGAATAGTTGAAGTCACAAGAGACCTTACAAGATGTTCCATTTGACATAGAACATACATTATTCAATCATCAAGAAATTCTTATTGCTTTACAAACTCAGAAACCCAAACATTCAGTTTGAATTGAGGAAATCCCTCAAAGAAACCAAATATTTGTAAATAAGCATAGACATTTCCAAAATCAATAAAATCTGAAACAAACAAATTTAGGGAATGTTTTGCAATCGAAGAATCAATGGCCTGTGTTTTCAACTCAAGTAGTAAATCAAAACCAATTCATAGATCAAAAGGTATACACTCCCTATAGATCTATACAAAACTAGGGGTACATTCCACCCCAACAACAACAAAACTAGGGGAACATTCCACCCCAATAACAACAAAACTAGGGGCAAGTTGGGGTGTGGCCATCGGGTCTAGATCCTTAGGCTAGGATATGGTAGACTTGATTACATAGTAATATGAGCAAGTGGTTAATTCTATGTTCAATGTTTAGTTAAAAAAATGTTATATTTTCTAATTTCAACTAAGTGGGTTGTTTCATGAGGTATCTCAAAGTCCTAGAATGTTACAAGGGATAATACCTGGAGTGATCTAACAAGGGCTGATAAAGGTCGAGGATCTTTGGGTTAAACTTTAATCAATTGAAAATCCTATATCATAGCTTGATAGTGTTGGGGTAAGTTTTGAATCAACTCATACAAGGTCATCCTCATAAGAGTTTGATGAAGTTTTTTGATAATTGACTCAAGTATGAGTCTATATGGGTTGGATTGGGGTATACTTAAGATAGAAATTTTAGGATTTAGTGAAGCTGATTGGGGTGCTCTCATAGAAGAAAGATATATCTAATAAATGGATACTTTGGCTTTCCATTTATTTTTTAGTTTGATATCAATTGACCACATGGATGGTGTCGATTTGGAATGTATGTGGATTGGTAGGTTACTTCGGTTCATCTATCCTCTTTTATGAGAGCTTGGAGATAGGCTTATGTGGGGTGGAGATTTTAGGTTTTGGGCTTAGAGGTGGGCTAAGAGGAATTCCCTAAATAAAAATATCATCTACCTCACAAAGTTGATAGATTATGTCTTGAAGAGATTTACAGTTCTCAATGTCATGTCCTAGTGTCCTATGGTATGAACAAATTAACTTATTGTTTAACCAAACTAGTTTTGGGCTAAGAGGTTTGTGTTAAAGGAACATTAAATTTATGGTGGGGGGGGGGATAAATCAATGATGTTAGATAATCCAATTCAATTCCCAACTATTAAACATTCAACATACAACAACTTGATCAAGTAACATAAGCATGAAAGTACATACATCTAAAATATACATTAGATTATCAATCACATAAACACATCATATATGTGGCAAACCCTTTTGAGGGATAAAACCCAATAAATCTTGATATATGGAATAGAATACTATAAAAAAGATTCAACATTTAGACCAGCACCAACTAATCAAGGAACACCCATCCCTTAGTTTAGTGAGGTGCTAATCCCATAAGGAGCTACTACCCCTATCTAGCTAAGCACCCACAACAACTAGACCTTTAGCAAGATTTACCTTTCAAAGAGGAACCAACCCCATAGGAAAATAATGAAACACTTATCTACTTGAAAAAATTACCTTGAAAACCTATTTATACTCTTCAACTGATGATGATCACCTTTGTCTACACTCTTCACCTCTAATCTCTCTCAAGTTGCCTCTAGTGCTAACTTGCTCAAACTGCCTCTTCTAGGCTCATTAAATCTAATGACCTATGTGTAATTTTGCATCAAATTAATCAAATAAACATGTATAATATATTTCACACTCTAATGGTTCTAAATAACATGTACCTTCTCTTTTAAAGGTTATCTACTTCGCTTGAATCCACTCACACATAACTTGCACAATTAGTTCAATTAGACCTTGTACTTATACCACTCTCTTTATTTAAATCATCTTGGTCCATATACACATTACATATGATGAAAACACTCTTCATAGGTCGGTAATTACCTCATCAGCCTCAAACCACCATTAGGTCTTGGTGAGATCTAAAACAATTAGGCCTTGATACTCATACATTACATGTGAGACTACTTGGACCACCTTCATCCTTTACCTATTGAGTGTGGAGCCCATTGGGGATATCACATGAACTTAGGAGTATATTTTTGGGGCCTAGAGATCTCCACAAATATGGGGAGCTTAGTTTTCCCTACTCCACCTTTTATGGAACCTTATTCCACATGTGAGTGGAATATTCCTTGTTTTATCTAATTTTTATGTTTCCATGTTTTATGAAGTTAGTTTTTATATGTTAAATTACTTGATATGAGGGATTTGGTTGTTCATTGGAAAAGGGGATGCTTTCCTTGTTTCAAGGAGTCGGTTGTGATTAGATGTTGGAAAATATGCCTTTAAAAGTGGAGAGACAAACTTGGCGTGTTCCTGTTTAGATGGGATTTTGGATGAGATTGATGAGGTCGAAATAAGGTTTATTTTAGTGGATGATTTTTATCTTGGATAATCATGAAATTTTTTTCCTCCTTTTGTGGATTTTCCCTCATTTTCTATATATACAGGGGTGGTGTAGCCTTTAGAGGTTGATGGTTTATTTGCAGGGTGTGGCTTTGAATACTAGAGTCAAAGTGTAGATGTTTTTAAAAAGTGTAGGTGTTTATTTTAGGGAGTGATATAGAAACTTATGAGATATATTATTGTGTAGGTGCAGGTGAAATTTCAACATTTATTTGTGCATCATTTTCTACAGGGGATTTTTTTTATCTCTGTGAGAGTTCATTGTAATCTTATTTTTTAGATTATAATTTTATTTGAGGATTTTCATGGTAGATGTAGCCCACATTGGGTTAACCAAAATATATATATGCTATGTGTGTGATTTATATTTTTTATCTTAATTTTATGCTTTCATATTATCTTTGATTTGAGAAAATTTTCCATGATGCATGTTAATGTATAATATAGATCTGATTTATGGTCATATTAAATCTGGTTTAAAGTTTTTTTAATTTCTAACATTACCAATGCTTTAAAAACATGAAAAATATCTCCAATAAACCTTTTATTAATTTCATATGGGTTTTTTCCACCTGGAACACCAAATCACACCTTGAACCTACCAATTAGGTCTCGTCACTCTTTAGACTTTCGTACATAGAAAACACAATCTCAAACATTTGAAGTAAAAACTAAAATATTTCACAAAGAAATATGATTATATCATATGGGAAAACCCTTCAAGACCTATAAAACACTTTAATACATAGTATAAACTCCAATATAGGCTCTAAGAACTCAATTCAACTCTATCAAAATGACCACTAAAACTAGTCACATGTAGTCAAAATATAGTTATACTATTTTAACTCTCCCCATCTGATCAGGGGAAAATATGATAAAAAATTAATTTTAGTGAAACTTTGAGACTTATTTGACATATTCCTATTCATTTATTTACTTAAATATATTTATAACACCTTTAACTTACATCTTCAAGATGGTCACTCAAACTATCAATGCAGTCAATACACATAGTCAACTTGTAAGCCTTTGTTCATACTAAATATGGATTTTTAAAACCTTAAAAACACATAAATATATTATTAATGAAGTATAAAACACTATCTAATATATATTTCATCTTGAAACATCAAAATACTATCAAGAACTCTTTAATTACCCTTCTTGGGTTACTTACAAAAAAGGTCAAACACACAGTCAACTTTGGAGCTCAAAATATGAAATTTTACAAACATTAAAATATTAAAATCAACTTATATCTATGATTATTGAACTCATATTCAAATTTTATTTTTACACCACCATGAAATTCATCTTGGATCAAAATATATAGCTCAAACACTAATCACTGGTTTTTCCTTTGTTAATTTTAAATACCAATAATTGCTATGTAATGCAAATATTATCGACATGTGTATCCATCTCATGTCCTTGAAAAAATTAATAAAACATGATTCTTTGATATCTTTGAGAGTATAACATGATTATTAGATCCTTAACTAGTCATATTAATTTCTAGCCATAGGTCTTCATCACCCAATTAAACACTCACCATTAGATATCCTCTTGTAAATTTGGCTAAATATAGAAACTCAGTAAACTCTATTTGAGAGGCCAACTTTGCACTATTATAAATTTTTCTATGCTCAATGTCTAGACCTAAAACTTGAACCACATGATCACATCTCATAAGGAATCCATCCATGTATTAAACTAATCCTAAAACCTTCACACATGTGAAAATTATGATGCCATCAATCTACTCACTCAAATTTATCTATTGGGATGAATACTTGAGCTTAGACATTCATCTATCTATTTTGATGAATGTTTTTCACTTCCATAAGCACTCTAAGCTCTCATAACTTCTAATAGCATCTATGTAACATGACCATACCATCAAATCAACCATTAATTAGATAAGTAGGTAAACACTCTCTAAACCATCTATCTAATCACTTTATCATTAGTTCACTATGAATCATGATCTCTTTGACATCAATGACTAGTTTCAATAATCCCCCCCTTTGTCATTGATGTAAAAACACCCTCATAATTACTTTTACTCATTTGAACTCCTTTATTTTGATCTTTCTTCCCCTTTGACATTAATGATAAAGGGCATCTTCCTCAACATGCCAAGAATCATTTCTCAACATCATATGTGAATTCAAATAATATTTAAGATTCTCAAGATACATACCTTTAAGTATATGAATAAATTATTCGCCCTTTTACATGAACCAATCTGAACATGAAATATTTGATCCTTAGACCTAACAAGATACTCATATAGATTATAAATCTCCCCCTAACATCAATTCCAATCTCATGTCATCAATTCTTTGACATACACCAAATTGAACTTGGGATTTTTTGATCCTTGGACTTGTCTACCTACCAAACTCATAAACTTTCTTTTCTCATGCATAAATATTCAATATCTTGTAAAATGACATGACTTGGTTTGATCAAGTCATCATATCAATATTCTTGAATTCACAACTATAACATACATTTTTAGTCTTCTAGCATGACTGAAGCATCTTCACATATTCTCCCCCTCACATCATGCACATCTTTCTCAAGCCACACAAGCTAACCAAGTTAGCTCCCCATTATCCACACACATATTTAAATGATATTTTTGGCATACAACATCAACCAAAGATCAACTGGTATGCATCATGATTCATCTTTCTTATCAAATGTCTCCTTGAAGCCTATATAGAGACACCCTAACCCATAATGTCCTAGAACAATGTGAAACTAGGAGTTTCCCATAACTCCTCATACTCTTTCTCCTCCTTGGTCATCTAATACTGATAGTTATTTTTATTATACTTAATATAAGTGCCTTAATAATCCACTATAATAATCTAGTTTTCTTTTAAGATTGAATTGATAATACATGGAGACAACAAATATTCAAGACATACCTTTTCATCTAAAGAAAAAAACTCATCACTAGGCATTGAAAATTGATGTTCTTTACATGAAAATTGATCAATCACAATAGGATGTTCTCTTGGATCCATACATACCTCATAACTAGCCTCAGTTAGTTTTTTGGTCCTTTCATCGAGCTTGACTTGAACTGACTTTTAGTTATCATATTCTATCTTGATATATGACACATTCTCTTGGCATTACTGAACCTTCTTCATATTTGATTCTTGTTTTGATTTAACAAGCAATCCACCTTGATCTTTTAGCTCAATTGAATTAGTTTTCTTGGTCTTCACTTCCTTAGGATTCCATAACAAGGATTAACATTTATTGATCACACTAGAATGTCTATGAACATTCTTATGACACTAGATCTTGTTTAAACAATATCTTAAAATATGACAAACTTGATGAAAACTAAAATAAATAAAATTTTGTTTCTTAGTTTCGTTATGATCAATCTTGACTATCTTAGGTCTCCATACCTGGGTTAGTCTTTCACCATGCATTTTGGGGAAGAATCTAGAAATATGTCTAATGTCATGACAATTATAATAGACTACATTATCCATACCTCTAGTTGACCAATTTCTCTTCCTTCTACAGTTTCTTGCCTTATGACAAAAAATCTTACATGCAAAGAAGTGACCATAAAATTAAATTTCAAACCTTATAGCATTTTTTTTCCTAATAGGTCTTCTCTTGTTGCACTTGGTGCTTGCATCTTTCTTATCTTGAGCTAACCTTTCTTTCTCTTTCTCAGTCTTGTTTATCTTGAGAATAAATTGCTCATTCTCATCCTTTAATGAATTTTTCTTGGTCTTCAATTGAATGCTCTCATCCTCTTTAGTTTTCATAATTGAACTTGTAGCCTCTAAACAAGTTATGAGAACATGGATAGTCTCCTTATCCATATTATCTTCTTTATCCATGTCATCCTTCAATAAACATGCTTGCTCTTCAATGATATTTATAGAATTAATATTATACTTCAACTCATCATCCTCACCTTGCTTTGAACTCAACTTGGCATTTGTCTCTTCTAATCGAGTCTTGAGATGTATACATTCTTCCTATTTTGAACTTAGATTTGTCTTTATAACTCTTAATTAATCCTCAAGAATAGTGATATTCTCTTTATCATCATTTTATCTTGAGCTTGAATTGATTCTATATCCTTATTGATCTTGATGCACTCATCATTATTAGCCTTATAACTTGAGGTCATGATCTTATAACGATCATAATCTCTCAACTTACCTCTGTACTTCTCAAAAAATGTCTTGAACTGATTGCACTTTTCATAATTTGATTTTAGACATGCATAAGTAACCTCTACTTGAGCCTTCAACTCTTGATTCTCATTTCTTCAACTTCTTAGCCATATTATAGATTGGATCACTTTAAAGTGGTTAAACTTCTAAAGAAGGTCCTACTCTGATACTAATTGTTAGAGGTATAATCATTGAGAGGGGAGGGGGAGAATCAATGGTGCTAGATAATCCAATTCAATTTCTAAATATTAAAAATGCAACATATATCAACTTGATCAGGGAACATAAACATGAAATCACATATGTTCAAAGCATATATAAGAGCATACATCACATGAACACATCATATATGTAGAAAACCCTCTTAGGGGATATAACTACCTAATCCTTCAAGATGGACTATAGTCCTATAAAACAAGATCCAAAATTTATACCAGCACCAACTGATCAAGGAACATCCATCCCTTAGTTTAGTGAGACACCAATCCCATAAGGAGCTACTACCCCTGTCTCACTGAGCAAGCATAATAACTAGACCTTTAATAAGATTTACCTTGCAAGGAGGAAACAAACCCATAGGCAATTAAGCACCCACGTAACTACCTAAATATATCATATTGAACACCTATTCTTACTCTTCAATTGATGATGATCACATTTGTCTATAATCTTCACCTCCAATCTATCTCAAGTTGCTTATAGGGATAACTTGCTGAAACTGCCTCTTCTAGGCTCATTAGGTCCAATGACCTATGTGTCCTCCTACATTAAATTGATTAGATAAGAATGTATAATATTTTTCACACTCTAATGGTCCTAATTGACCTATACCTTCTCTTTCTAAGGTTCTCTTCTTCGCTTCAATCCAATCACACATGACTTGCACAATTAGTCCAATTAGACCTTGTACTTATATCATTCAATTTATTTAACTCATCTTGGTCAGCAAAGATGCTTTAATTATTTTAAACACACTTAACATAGGTATATACACACATTACATGTGAGAAACACACTCTTCATAGGTCATTCATTACCTCATTAGCTCCAAACCACCATTATGTCTTCCTGAGACCTAAAATAATTAGGCCTTCATACTCACATGTTACATGTCAATGCTTCAAACACATAAAATTTTTAAAAAATATACACTTTATTAATCCCAAATGGTTCTATCCCACCTGGAACACCAACTCACACCTTGAACCTACGAATTAAGTCTCCTCTCTATTTAGTCTTTCATACACATAAAACACAGTCTCAAACGTTTAAAGCAAAAACTCAAATATTTGACAAATCCATATTATTATATCACATGGGTGAACCCTTTAGGATATTTTAAACACTTCCATGTTCTATAGACACTTCAAAATAGGCTCTAATCACTCAATTAAACTCTCTCATATTGACCACTTAGATTGGTCACATACAATCAAAATACAATTACACTATTTTGACTCTCCATATTTGATCAAGATCAAAATATGATAGAAAATGCATTTTAATGAACTTTTGATACTTATTTTATATCTTCATATTCATTTTTTTCCTCAACTCTACTTAGAACACCTTCAACTTACCTTTTCAATATGGTCACTCAAACTGTTAGTGCATTCAATAAACATAATAAACTTATAAGACTTTGTTCATACTAAATATGGACTAGTTAAACCTATAAAATGCATAAAGATAATCTTCATGTAGTATATAACACTCTCCAAAAGATAGTTAATCTCGAAACATCAAAATACTATTAAAAACTCTTCAATTACCCTTCTCGGGTTACTTGTAGAACAAGGTCAAATACAAAGTCAAATTTGGAGATTAATATATACAATTATGTGACCATTCGGATCTTATAATAAAATTATATATATGAGCCTTGAATTTATCTTAAACTTTAATTTTTACATCAGTATAACATTGATCTTGGATCAAAATATATATCTCAAACACTAAGCATTGATTTTTCTTTTGTCAAATTTAAATGCCAATGATCACTGTGTAATGAAAATATTATAGACACATGTGTTCATATCATGTCCTCACATAGCTTGATCAAATGTGATCCATCAGTCTCTTGAGGAGTATCCTAGTATTTATCTTAGATTAGGTGTAGTAGGTATTTGTTGGGACATGGGCATGGTTGGGTTGGTTGGTTGACTATGTGTAGTCACCTTTGTAGTCATGGGTGGGAGAGTGGATGGTATGGAAACCACTAAGTTTTTGAATGGTGTAGATGATTTTGGGTTTTGAGTGGTAAGAGGTAAGGAAACTATACTAGTGGAGGGAATCCCAATGCTAAGTGGTGTTTGAGTTTCCATGGGTTGGGTTGTTCCTAAATTTTAAGGGTTAGTGATGGGGTTGGTGGAAGTAGAAGGTGATTGGGTATTGGTTGTTAGTGGAAGAGAAGCTTGGTTTTTGGAATTAGTGGTTGAAGGGTTATTTTTTAAAGAGGAAGCTTGAGTCACCATGGATTGGGTAGTAGAGATGGTGGCAACTAAAGTCTCACCCATAAGGTAAGTGGGCATGCCATAAGGTGCTTCAATTAAAATAACCAAAGTAGGGGCATGGTGGGTAATTATGAAAAGATAATGTTACAAGGCTACATGGTTGTTATCAAGGAGGTTGGTGAAGTTCATATCCCCTCAAGCAAAATACTAGGGCATATCAAGACTCCTAAAATGATCGAAAGAGCTTTTCACGTCTAGAGTGTGCCCCATCGAAAGAGCTTTTTACTTTGGGCTGGTTGTAGAGGGGTTTTATAGGCTATTTGGGGGTTGGTTGATCATTGTAAATGTATAATTAAGACTCAGGGATAACAAATAAAGAAGTTTAACCCTCAAAAGGTTGGGAATGGTTAATGAGGATTTGGTGGAACAAGAGTTATTTTGAGTTACAAAACTCCAACATAAAAGAGAGTGTGGGGAGAGATTGGAAGGGGGTGAAAGCCAAAAAATACCAAAAACCAAATACTAAACTTATGAAAAGCATAGAATACATAGCTGTTGTGGAGTTTCTATCCTAAATATTACTTGAAGTTTAGTGTGAGATGATTAGAAGCTTAGAACAAAATGGGCAGAGTAACGATGCTTGAATCCTCAATCTTAAGGTGATGAAGCACTTCCTAATCTCTAGTTTACTAGAAATATATGATTGTCACAAGAGTTTTATTATTACTCAAAATGACTCAAACTCTAAGAAAGGGTCACAGAACATTCTTAAGTAATCGATGTCAGTCTTGGTTAGCCCATATTGGTCAAGGGATGACCAATGTCGGTCAAGGTGGAAATGTTATAACTTGCTAAAAATATTATTTTGCACTTAATTTTGGCAGTTAAGACCATTAGAAATGGTCCAAGGTCATATAAGGATGCATGGTCATGTGGGTAGAAAGAGTCTAGGAGGTTAGGGCTTTCCATTTTAAGGTATGAAATGTTCTTAAGGCTAGCTGTCACAAAGTTAGCCAAGGGCTTAGTTAGAGTGAGGTTTAAATAGGATTTTATTAGATTAATTAATTAAATAATTTAGCTAAATGTCTATAAATGGGTAAATGGATGTTTTAATGGGGTTTTAATATATGTTCTAACCCAAAGTGGGGCAAGGGGATCAAAAAGGTGTTTTGCAACATCAATAACCATTGGTGTGGTTTTCTAGTGTCTACACATCCATTGCTACCTTCAAAAGATTATAAAGGAAAATTTGAAGTGAATGGTATGGCTAGGAGAGATAGGGTTAGGAGATAACCATTTGGACATTATTAGGGTTACTTACAATATTGAAATAATTGGAATTATTCTCTTTATCCATTTCCCCTTCTTTATGAACAATTGTTAAGAGTGATAGTAGGTCACTATCCCTTGTTCATCTAGGTTGGGTCTGATTTTTTAATTTATTTATCTAATTTAGAATATGATGGAGAAGAATAATTTTAGGGGTGTTTATAGAGGTCAAATATCTAATTTTAATGGTGGTTTCACAATATAGGTAATCTCCATGAAGTGTCTTTAATAGAAGGAAAAAATGTCTCAAGTATAAGGTATTCAATCACTCCTCATGCAAGTGTTCTATTTTATTTTCATGGTAGTCATTCTTAGATATTACCAGGTGTTTCATCATTCATGGAATACCTATTAGATTCACATAGTATATGTGATCATTATCAAATATGCCATTCTTATCAATATGTTAGAATGCCTTAGGACACAATTATACAACCAAAATAATATAACCTTTTGACAAACTATAATTCCCAACACACATATATTGTACACAAATTGACTATGCATACAGTCTGTAAAGGTGGTTTAGACATTGAAAGGGTGAAATGATTGGTTAGAAGGCCTAAAAGATATTAATAGAGTGAAAAATAAGTGAGACAGGATTGATAGTTCAAAGAGTTAAGGTGTCTTAAATAGTTAAGAGGACTAACTCTTAATAATAAGGCCTATAGGCAGAAGTAAACCTATTGACAGTGTCTAAAATGTGTAAAGACACTTCAAAGAGTGAAAATTTCATGGCTGGAGAGAGAAACCATATGAATTATTTTGAATAGTATTAAGTTCTACTATCTTCATTACCAAATGACACTATAAGTTAATGCAAATTGATAACTAGATTCTCATAACTCCCCCAAAAGAATAACATCTATGACCAAGCTTCAATGGATAAGGATAGAGAGTGATGGAGTTTAAATGTTTGAAATATTGTGAACAAATTGAGTGGAGTTAAAATCAATACAAAATTTGAGTTTGATATTCTTGTTGAGATAACAAGATACAAGTTATGCCTAGGTCTAATCACTATATAAATAGTTTACATCACCTACAGGCTTGCTCTGTCTAGGTGATGAACCATCTTTTGTAGCATAAAGGATGAGAGGTTTAATAAAGTGTGCAATGAAATCCATAAACAAGGAAAAAGTTAACTTAACTTATCTAAAAAAGGAATTGGACTCCCATAATGGTATCTAATGATGAAAACGTAAAAGGCCTAGCTGAGATTAAGGGCCTCTTTCACACATCATAGAGCTAAGGGTCAACATCCCAGCAAAGGAGGAGTTTTATAATTAGGAGGAATTGATTATTGGATAAATATTTAATCAATTAAAATTTTGATGATTTTATTAAAATTTTACATAGTCAAATGCCAAGAAGAAGCCTAAAATATTGAAGTCAACAACTACATCTAGTCATGAGATAATAGGAGACAAATTCAAGGTTCTACAAGTAGGGTTTATATAATTTGGTATGTAATAACTATGAAAACCTTATGGGACATAGAGGAATAAGAAAAAAACCTTTCAAATCAAAATCATCACCTATAGGGTTCTCTAAACCTTGAAGTAGACATATAGTTGCACCCTGAGGTCTTAATAGTAGACTGTGCAGAGTGTTATGGAGTGAACAAGTGACTTATCAAAGTCAAAATGAGTGACCTAAGGAGTTTATAGAGTGGGTTAAATTAACTTATAACTGTGTAAGTGATTAGATAAATCTATTCAAGGGAAAAATACAGAGAACATAGTCATTAGGCCTATTACCTTAATACCCTACTCAAGGCATCAACACTTGAAAACTGATGTCAAGAGTAAAAGGAGTTGATTGGAGACCTAAGAAAAACATTTGAGCCTTCCTAAGATATTTTTAGAGGTGATAAAGGCATTTATTTGTATATGGAATCTTGGAAATGGCCATTTTGGCCTAAAACTAGCATTAGAATTCACAAAATACACTTTTACCAGTTGAGGAACATCTTTAAGAGCTTGGAATTGTATAGAATAGTTGCATGGGTTTATTATAAATTGTGGAAATTTGATGATCCTTATTTATAAGAGACTAGTGGCATTAGTTCATAGGTTAGGGACCTAACCTTTATCAGCTATTACTAAGAACCTGAACCTCTTTAAATCCCTCTTAGACCCTAATAAGCACCCAATTGAAAAAGCATTGAATAAAATGTATGTAAATGGATTGAATTTTCCCATGAAATTTTTTTCTCACTAAGCACTCTCATAGGGTTCGTACCGCATAATTATTTTGTACTATCATCTATATGGATGATATAAATGCTTCATTTTTGTAGGTTTTTATGAAGATTTAAAGGTGAAGAGATGAATGAATGAGAATCATAGTGGAGGGTGTTTGAAGATATTTTAAAACCTTCAAGACATAAAACTAACTCAACCATTCATATGATCACTTTTGTAGGTCTGTGTAAGAAAGATAGTCCCAATGGGCTAAAATAGAGTAAAATGGCTAGTCTAGATGAACAAGAAACAATTAATTTGAAATATCATAATTTTTTCATGATGGACGAAAGGAAAATTGGGCATTAATACACAATTTTATCATCCATTAATGAAGTTATCTTGAATGCATATAGAGATGCAAGTAACAAATGTCAAGCAATTAGGTCTAGTTTGCTAGTTGGCTTATTTGATCATTGAAAGAAGACTACATGATATGCATGTAAGAGCATGAAAGGAAGGTGTATAAAAGATATGTTAGTTCAAGGTATATTTTTATAAATATTTCAAGAATTATTTCCATCTTCCAAATCATAATAAAGGTTTCAAAAGTGTCCAAGGCAACTATAAATAGTTTGTTGAATCCCTAGTCAAGCAGGTGCCTTTTGGCGTAGAGAGAGTATGAAGGTGTCAAGATGAGATGTCATGGAGTCAAGAAGGTGTCAAGATGATCATGAAATTTGATATAATGTTTCACTAATATAACTCTTTTGTGGTGAGGTGATATATCTTCAGAACTTCAAAGATGCTAAATGAGTGCTTCCTCCTCCCATCTTTGACAACTTCATAGAGTTACCTAAAGATCAGATCGACACATGTTTCAAGGCAAGTTTTTGTGAATGTTTTATATAAATTAGAGAGGTTAAATAAATTCATGACAATTATTTATAAAAATAATGATTTTTGGCGTTGTAATTGATCTTCACATTGGTTATGGCAAAGTCTTGACAAAATAAAGTCTTGTACTATTTTATTGAAACGAATTAAATATGGGTATTATACCTCTTTCTTGAAAACTATGAATTTGAGTATGTTGTATTGATGAGTGCTTAGTGATAGTGTTCTATTATTTGCATTCATCCTTCATGTTCATTCCTTATTCAAGTTGTGCCTCTCACAAGTCATATTAAGTGTTTTACTTATTTTGATAAGATACATAAATTATAAACTATTAGTGTTTCTACTAGCACCTCTTACTTGATCATCATATTACCTTTGCAACCTTTCAAACCTTTATATTGAAACACTAATGTGATTAGTATTATTTTGGAGTAGAATAATCAGATTGTAGTCTAATGTTTCATAGCGCATCTTCAATAAGCTGAGGATTTCATGTTTGGTGTATCACCTTCAAGTTATATTATTATTTTTATTATTCATTTCTCCCTTTTCCATGTCAATCATATAGTGTAGTTGACTGATTTAGGTGTTGTACTTTCGGGAGCTAGCACAAAATTTACAAGTTTGACTCACTTTTAGGTACTCCACAACCTAGGGTCAATAAAATTGCATAGCTTAAAGAGAGAGGGCTTGAATCATCCTCTCATAGGGTGAATTTTTAACGTATAAGAATTAATTTTCATATCTTACCTCATGAATTACACATTGTTTGAAATATATTTGTTCATAACTATGCATCACCACCTTCTTTATTATGGACATGTTCTTTCTTTGGAGAAATCATTGTTCTTCTCATCATGAGTTTTTCCCATTATCTATTTCTAGAACCTCAAGATTTTACTCTTTGATTTCAGTTTTAACTAATTTCACTCTTGGTTGGTCTGTTTACCTCCTTTCTTGATCTTGGTAGTGTGGACACTCAAATAATTTATGGTCTTCTTATCCACATCTATAACAAATATAAAATTGGAATTTATTTTTAAACCATCCTTTACCACCACCATAGCTTCATCCTCTCTGGAAACCTCTTTTTCTTTGTTAGTATTGAAACCCTTGTCTATTATCTTCTTGCCTTTATGCACCATGTGACGTTTCTACTCAAGTGGTAAAAACCCACCTTTATTTGTATTAAATCCACTCAATCCCCTTATTGGAGGGAATTTTCCTCTTTTTGCCCCAATATATGTTCTTCAAAAATTCTATCTATTATTCTACTTTCAAAGTTAACTGGTAAGTTTCCTCCATGCAAAGTATTTTATACATGCTTAATTTATCTTAAATAGAAAACATTAAACCATTTACATACTGTGTGTCCACATTTTCTTATATTTCATCATGATCCACATGTATATAAAGATTTTAAAACTTATTCGTATACTCTTGAATGCTGTGATCCTTCTATCTCAATATTTGAAATCTTTTATATATGATTTGTGCATAATCTACAAAAAGAAATTTCTCCCTCAGCTTCTTCTTCATCTTTTTCTACGAGTCAATATTCACTTTACCTTTTTTTTTTATGATACCATCAATGATTGCATGACCCTTCAATTTCATGCATGCAGACTTTACTTTCTCATCTTCTCTCATAGTTCTCCATTTGAAAAACTTCTCCAAACTATTTATCCAATCTATCAATTCCTCTGGCTTTAAGCTTCCTCCATAATCTATAATGTCAACCTTGATTCCTTAATTCCTTCCTTATAATTCTCTAACAATTGTCTCTTCCATTGATGGTGGCTATTTTTTTCTCCTCTTGTAGAATTTATTCTTCATGATCGGTGTCATCTCTACATAATATTTTGGTCTTTATTTTCTTTCATTTACAACAATCTCGGTTAATTATTCTAATTGTATTTATAACTCTTGCATAGTATGGTTTATTTGAGAGATTCCTCCTCATCCTCTCACCACTTCTTACACATCCAAGATTCAAACTTGGTCTGATACCAAATAATGAACCCAAATACTATAAATATAACAAAATTACTAATAGGCAAAGTTTTTGAATAAATAACATGTATTGATTCATATTGAATCATTAAAAGAATTACAAACCATGCATAAATAAGCCTCAAATTAGAATTGGAATTGACATGCAAAACTTGAAATTTAAAAAATAAATAAAATTTGACCCACTTTTTTTAACAACTGCTATTTTTAGTAACTTTTGCATGCAAGTGCATACAACTCTAAAAATCTTGAAAAATAAACTAAACACTAAAAATAAATTATCAAATGAATTTAAACAAAATTTTAAGTCCAGTTATAAAAATAGACAATTTATAAAATTAAAAAAAACCAAAAATAAAATTAAACTGTAGTTTTAGACTCTTAGATGGTCACGTATGGCATCCAAAAAATATTGAAAAATGTCCCATTACTAGAAGGTCTAGTTATGGATGCATTGAAATTTTATATAAATTAATTTGGCATGAATATGGACTCAAATGGAACTATAGATCAATGTTATGGCATCCATAAGTTTGGCCTCTTTTTCTGCATCAAAAGTGTACATGCCCCCTTGTTGAGATTTTTTGAGAGGTTTTGAACTAATTTTTTTTTAAAGTGATCAACTATTAATTTTAAAACCTTTGAATGCTCTTGAGTTGGAAAGATTATGTTCTGCAACTCTCATTTGAGTGTGTATAACAATTTGTAAAATATTTGAAGGGATATACCATGCACTACGGCTTGATACATTTTAAAAAAATTTAATAATATTTGTTGAGTTCCACTAGACTCTCACATGGTCCACTTGTTAGTAAGATGAACCAAACCATTGCAAATTGATCTATATTCTAATTATATCTTTTTTAACTTTGAAACCTGAAACTTGAAACTTGAAACTTGACACTTTAGAATTTTTAAAAGACCATGATAACAGTGTGAAGATTAATGAAGATCATGCCCCTATATCTATTTTATGTTTAAATTATATTTTAATTTATAAATTAAAACTTATAAACTTTACCACTTTTGAAACCTTTTAAACTTTGGAAAATTTTCAAATTGTCTCTTTTTTTAAATTTTAATTTTTCAACAATAGTAATCAATGGTGATGCATGCCACATGCCCCCATAATCTAAAAAGATTGAATAATATTTCTATTTGAAAACTATAATTTGTCCTAAATCTATTTTTTTTCTCATGAAGCTTGAATGTTCTAAATTGATGACCCCCTTTTGAGATGAGATATGAAGATTCCAAGTCACTTATCCCAAAACATATCATACATAAAATATATGTCATTTTTAATATTTGAAATTTATTGTATTTAAAATATTGAATATACCATTGAATTATAGTTTGAAACATGTGTTAGAATGATATATTATTGAAACATATAAGTAATGCATGCATGATATGCATCATGGCATTAGAGTAAGAGTAACGTATATAAATGATGCATAATATAAATCATGGCACCATACTAAATAGATATATTACATGATATTATTATAGCATCATATTAGAAATAAACAATCATAGAAATAATTTTATCCAATGTCATGCACAAGGCCTAAGATTCCACATACAAGGGACATATAGATTGTCCCATAACACACAAGTCCATGTGCCTCACACAAATGGCATAATAATGACATACAATAAATAATTTGAACATAAAAGGCCAAGGGACACATACACAATATGGAAGTTTAACCTATCATGTAATAATGTAGGAATGACTTTAATGTATGTAGCAAATGAACTAATATAAAAACATCATATGTATGAATTGCATTTTTAGCAAATAACAAATTTCATATAATATATTTAGAAATTATGAGTGTGTAACAAAACATTGTATGTACTTAAACATGGTAAAGGGATTGTAGATAAATACAACTTGTAAGGTTGTTCATATATAATGAATAGATGCACTTAATTTAGAAATATTTTTGGGTAATTAGGGAAGCTCGGCATCAAAAAATCATATGGAAGTATGTTCTATATCACACTCAATTACCTTATAAGAAACATTGTATATTGAAATATAGAATATGATATTTACTTAATATAAAATAAAAATTGAATGAAAAGAATTAAGAAAATGACATTTTAAAAATATTTCATAATTTGATTTTGAGTTTTTGAATATATATATATATATATATATATATATATGACTTTTTTTAAGTATATGCAAATTTTCAAATTGTTTGAAAAGGTTTGAATGTTATATCAATATAGTTATAATAATCATTTATTTGCATGATGTTTAATGGATTTTTAATAGGCTTGCTTTCGAATGTAACTACTCGATAAGCTCATACACCTAGAATTTTAGTGATTACAAATAGATCAAATTAATTAGATTTGAATTTCCTTTATTTTATTTATTAATATTGGTATTCTTTTAATTAAATTTATAAAAAAATATCACCAAATTGAATTCCATGATCAATAATTTTATTCCATATATGCTCTTTTACCAGATACTTGAGAGAATTTTAAATGTTCTAATATCTTATTTGTGTTTGTTCTAAAACATTTATAATTATTGTAATTTTTTTTTCCCAATACTCATTTTATTTTATAATATCTTCTAATTTTACTTGTTAAGATGGTATTCTAATTTTGAGAGGGAATATATATTATGTTATATAAACAATAGAGTAAGGTGTAGTAGTTTAGTGATTGAGCGAGATCAGCTATGTGCTGAACTTACATGATAACAGATGCTTCCACTTCTGAGGATATTGAACTTAGGTGAAACTATTTTTATAGAGTAGGTTCCACTTTAAGGCAAGTGTGAAACCATTCAAGAGTGTTTGGAAGAATATTAGGCTCATGATAGGAGAAGATTGAAATCAAGGTTATGAGATGGAGGTAATGCCTCCACCTCATGAACACCAACGTTGGATGATAAATATATAAATATTTATATTGATTATACATTTATATATATATATATATATATATATATATATATATATATATATATATATATATATATAGAGTAATGAAATAAAAAAATAATAAATTTATATAACTATATCTCAACAATTTGATAGCATTTATTTTAATTTATTTATATTTTTTTCAAAGTATAAAATTAATTAAAAAAAATGAAATTATATAAAGTTTATATAGTTTTTTCATATGTAAATTTACATAAATATAATAATATTTTGACATTTTAATGTTACAAACATTTCATTACCTCTATCAATTAACTTGATTTTTGAACTTGAAATTAAATAAAAAATATGTAAGGTGAAATGCATAGTAATTGTAATTATCTAATTTTTCAAATAAAAAGTTTTTTGAATTTATTTTTTGATTTACTTTTTATTAATTTTGAGAATATTTTAAAAACAACATTGTAATTATTTTGAAACAACGTTTGACAAACATCATGCATGTGAGAATATTTTTAAAACAACATTGTAATTATTTTTAAAACAACATTGTAATTATTTTCAAATTTAAATCATCATGAAAAATACATAAAAATTATATAATTTTGATTTCTTGATTTGGTTTAATGCATTCCAAAAAGGGACATGAAACTGACCTACATAATTTATAACTAATGAAAGAGCCTCCCATTACTAGGCTGTCGTCTCTTATTGGTATGGTGAATGTGCTCGCTTGGACATAATATCCTTAAAAAAAATAAAATAATTATATTTCTCCAATTTCACTCCAATCATCTGCATTAAGAAAACTTAATTTTCCTTTAAATTGGAAACTATTCAAACTATCTTAATATTTGAATAACAAATCTCTAAATAGTAACAAATTTTAAGTAAGTAAATAAAGCTCTCTTAATATTTAGGATAGTTTCAATATATTAAAATTAAAACTAATTTTATATATTATGTAATTAAAAGAAAATAATAGACTTAAAAAAAAAATTGTAATGATTATTTGATTTTGTGTAAAATATTTATAAGTTCTAAACTATATATATAAAGTGTAGTATATATATTTTTGAATGTTTATTAAATTACGATTTAAAATGTTTATATATTTATAGAATATTTAAATTTAAATTAAAATTTCATTAATATTTAAAAGAACATCTAAGAAGAACAAATAAAAAATAATGAATAAGGGTTATATAGACAAAATGATTTGGTCACATAAATTGAGGTAGGGGAAACATTTAGATGAAGGATAATTAGACATTTAAAAGGTGTGTGGGGAAGATATGTAGTGTTTGAAAGGCATATAAATGCAATAATAACACTTTTTTACATTAATAATTTACAAGTATAAGTCATCTAATAAACATATAAACAATTACTAATCAATAGTTAGAGTTATATTTAATGTTTACAATTAAAAAAATAATTAAAAAAAAATTATTTATAAATATTTCATTTATTATTATTATTATTATTATTATTATTATTATTATTATTATTATTATTATTATTATTATTATTATTATTATGTCAATAAGATGTGAGTGAGTTGGTTAAAGTAGCTTGGTTATATCCAATTTCATCTAGATTGAAATATCGATAATATTATGATCCGTTATGTTTGATAAAAATAATTGTAAAGTTAATTGTAAGGCTCACGATGGCTATGATAATATCTGCAGAACTATATAAAACCATAATAATCATGATAATGTTTGTAAAACCATTTATAACCATTGAATAATTGTAACGGGATGTGAGCAAACAATATTCAACTTCCTATAACATTTTTTAACTTACTTTCTAGTTAAGATAATAATATTAAGAGAAGATACTTTGTATTTCATTTGAAATTCTTTGAAAGCATTATGATTTGAGTCAAGTTACTCGTAATGTCAAAGGTATTTCATTCCAAATATTATTTAGTCAATTTTCTCATATTCAATAAAATACTTTTTAACAATTTCATCACAAAAAAGGTAATAATCTAGGCCTGGGTTTAAATATCCTCTTCAATCGGTTCTGATTCAGTGATAAATTAAAGAAGTGATAACATGTTACTTTGTGAAGCATATTAGATTTTTTGGTCAACTGTGTGTCTAAGAAATATGTTTTAGTTTGGCAGCACATGCAGAACATGGATCCCTGTTATCATATTTAGATGTTATTCGTCCTATACAGCGAATACAAACAGCTTTGGAATAAATCAGCAATTATTGAAAAACATGTTCATATGTAATGAGATTATTTATGCCAGGTATGTTTCTGCTCTGCACAGAAGTTTTCAGATTGAGATTCTTTGACTTGTTTTTCTCCTGTGACAGAATACCCAAGCTCATTAGTAACAGATTGTGCCATTGTTTCTTGTTTTAAAGGCATCTTAAAATTTGTTTAATGGAGTTGTCCGTTAATGGAGGTTCGGTTTCTGTGTTTGTCCATTAAGACAGCTCGTCTTATCATAATGGTATTTCTGGATTGACTTCCTGAACCCTTTTCTTTATGACAAATCGAAATGCATGTTTAGATTTATGCCACAAAAAATCCAGAAAACGAATAATGTTTTTGATACATCCAAGAATTGGTTTGACTGTTGTGACATTAGTGTCTACGCTGTACTTATTCCGTTTTAATATTTATCATGCAGAGATATGTAAGATGGATAGAGGTGACGGTCTCCATTGGAGCGCTATGTTTTTGTAGCAATATATTTTTAATCAACATCTGATTAAGTTCTATGTTGTGTAACTAATGCATATCAATAATTTGCATTGAAGCCTACCATTCACCTTTATTTTCTACATACTTTTATATTTTTTATCTTTCGCATACCACTTTGGGCTAAAACTACTTTTAAAAAAGAAGTGTGAGAGAAGTAAATGCTCATTTAATATTTTTTAATTGAAAAGTCATTTTTATTAATAAATAAAATTGTAGTATAATGTTAATCATAGAAAAATATTGAGTGGAAAAGTTAAATTCTAAAAGTTAAGTTATATAAAAAAATAAAAAGTTAGTTAGAAAGAATTTTATATATCACCAAATCCTATATTTATTATATAGTTTGTTTTTCTATTTTTATTTTGAACTTTGGTGTAACACTTTGGATGACTAAAGTATATTGTATTGACAATAACTATTAGAAGCACAAAGTTATATTGAAGTACAAATATTGATTGATCTTTATCAGATTCATTTGCTCTTTTGAGATCTCTACTTGAAATAATATATGTGGATATCATTTACCCAGAATAATATGCCATAGACAATTATTTGATAAACTCTAAACCTTTTTTTTGCCTTGTGCTATCTTTAGATTTGTTCTATGTCTTTATTTGGAGAAGAGAGCTCACATGATTGCCAACCTTTAGGATGAAAAGACTTACCCTTTTTATTTTTTGGCTTGCCTACATGAAGACATACTCTGTAGAGATGACCAGTTTGGTCACAAGAATGAGATCTAAAGACAATATTTTCATAATCCAAAGTTTGGATCCAAATGATGTTTCAATGTTTCAACTAGATTTTATGAGGGAGACCTTTGCAAAGGTCCACCTCCACATAAATATGGGCATACATATACAACTCTTACTTAGACCATTCAAAATATATCTTGGTGAATTTTTCAAGTGGGTCACCAATAGTTTCTTATGCCGATAGATAACAAAAGGAAAGATGGAGATTTTAGAGTTGAACCCAAACTGATATTTTAGACATCATTATTGAGGGATCAAAATAAAAAATCCAGAGGTAACAAAGAACCTAACTCTTCTCCAAAACCAAGGTCCCTTCTAAAAAACTATCTAATAATACTTGAGCTCAAAAAATGAACTATGAAATATCATTTAGAGCATAAATGAATTGCACAATTATTTGTCTAGGTAGCATATACCCATTTACGTAAATATTCTAAGTGAGGACAAAACCTATTAAACCTACAAATAGCTATATAATCTTCAAACGAATAATTGTCCTATTTATCTTACAAAGAACGATTTCCACTATAGGTAGTTCATGTGATTTCTTTGTAATGTATGAACTAAGAGAAACTAAAGGTGAAGGCGAGGGAGCCTTGGGTTGAGCAACATCTTTGTAGAAAAAATTAGTGTTTTATTTCCTTAATCTAGTAGCTAAAAAAATTGTGGACATTATATTACAAGTAAAAAGAGTGATTAAATGAACAAAAGGCCCATTGAGGACCATAGCTGCGTTAGGGTTCTGTCAACGTTACTATCCTACTAGGTTTTACAATCACCGCTTTATCTACACGCTAACAATAAAGAGCTCATGCCTACCATTTTAACTTAAAAACACCCTCACCCAAAATATCAGTTATAATATTTTAATAAATTTATTCTATTAATATATAATTTTAAAAAATATTATTAATACAAAATTGAAAGTTTATTTTTTAAATTATATAATTAAAGGACAAGACATTCACCCATTGTAAATCACTTGTTAAAATAAAGTGAAATGCTAGAATTAAATCAAAACAATGTAAAACTACACTAAAAATCAACATCAACTAAAAATACTAGTACCATTTAATAATTAAAAATTTAAAATAAAGCAATGAGAGATTTGGTATTTGTTTTATTTAAAAATGAAAATAAACAAATAAACCATCCAAAACCTACAAGCTGACCATTACTTCCAAGAATAAAAATGTCTTACAAATTTTATGAAGTTGTCAACCCTTCACAACCAATTAAGAAAAAATAGTGTTGAAAACCTCTATCAAGAATAATCCAAGCAAGTTGGTAATATTCAAAACCTTGAAAATTTTGGGATTATGAGCACTAATTGACACGTTGACAATGAAAACTCTAACAACATTGAAAAAATCTCACATCAAGGACAAAAATTTTCAAGACTCCCCATTTCAGCCTTAGGAACACCCATCCCTTAGTTTAGTGAGGAACTAATCCCATAAGGAGCTACTACCCCTATCTAGCTGAGCACCCACAACAACTAGACCTTTAGCAAGATTTACCTTGCAAGGAGGAACCAACCCCATAAGAAACTAAGCTCACACTTAGCTACATGAAAAAATTACCTTGAACACCTATTTATACTCTTTAACTGATGATGATCACCTTTGTCTACACTCTTCACCTCTAATCTCTCTCAAGTTGCCTCTAGGGCTAACTTGCTCAAACTGCCTCTTCTAGGCTCATCAACTCTAATGACCTATGTGTCCTTTTGCATCAACTTGATCAGATAAACATGTCTAATAACTTTCACACTCTAATCGTCCTAAATAACTTTTACCTTCTCTTTCAAAGGTTCTCTACTTCGCTTGAATCCACTCACACATAACTTGCACAATTAGTTCAATTAGACCTTGTACTTATACCACTCTCTTTATTTAAATCATCTTGGTTAGCCAAGATGATTTACATATTTAAAATACACTTAACATAGGTACATATACACATTAAATGTGATAAGCACACTCTTTATAGGTTGGTCATTACCTCATTAGCCTCAAACCACCATTAGGTCTTGCTTAGACCTAAAACAATTAGGCCTTCATACTCATACATTACATGTGAGACTAATTGGACCACCTTCATCCTTTACCTATTGAGTGTGGAGCCCTTTGGGGATATCACATGAACTTAGGAGTATATTTTTGGGGTGTAGAGAGCTCCACAAATATGGGGAGCTTAGTTTTCCCTGCTCCACCTTTTATGGAACCTTATTCCACATGTGAGTGGAATATTCCTTGTTTTATCTAATTTTTAGGTTTCCATGTTTTATAAAGTTAGTTGTTATATGCCTATTTTACATGTTAAATTACATGATCTGAGGGAGTTGGTTTTTCATTAGAAAATGGGGATGCCTTCCTTGTTTCAAGGAGTTGGTTATGATTAGATGTTGGAAAATGTGCCTTTAAAAGTGGAGAGTCAAACTTGGTGTGTTCCTATTTAGATGGGATTTTGGATGAGATTGATGAGGTGGAACTAAGGTTTATTTTAGTGGATGATGCTTATCTTGGATAAGCATGACAATTTTCTCCTCC
The DNA here is from genome assembly GCA_037957365.1 of Torreya grandis. NCBI lineage: Eukaryota > Viridiplantae > Streptophyta > Pinopsida > Cupressales > Taxaceae > Torreya > Torreya grandis. Next base: position 196,650 of record JARHVA010002774.1, on the reverse strand, counting down.
TTTTGTGGATTTTCTCTCATTTGCTATATATACAGGGTGGTGTGGCCTTTAGAGGTTGATGGTTTATTTGCAGGGTGTGGCTTTGAATACTAGAGTCAAAGTGTAGATGTATTTGAAAAGTGAAGGTGTTTATTTTTGGGTGTGATATAGCAGCTTATGAGATATAGGATTGTGCAGGTGCAGGTGAAATTTCAACATTTATTTAGGTGATATTTTCTATAGAGAATTTTTTCTATCTCTGTGAGAGTTCATTATAATCTTATTTTTTAGATTACAATTTTATTTTAGGAATTTCATGGTGGATGTAGCCCACATTGGGTGAACCAAAAAAGATATATTTTATGTGTGTGATTTGTAATTTTATGCTTTCATATTATGTTTGATTTGAGGAATGTTTCCATGTTGCATGTTAATGTATAACTTAGATATGATTTATGGTCATATTAAATATGGTTTAAAGTTTCTTTAATTTCTAACATTACCAATGCTTAAAACACAATAAAAATATCTCCCATAAACACTTTATTGATTTATTATGTATTTATTCCACTTGGAACACCAAATCACACCTTGAACCTACCAATTAGGTCTCGTCACTCTTTAGGCTTTCATACATAGAAAACACAGTCTCAAACATCTAAAGTAACGACTCAAATATTTCACATGGACATGTGATTCTATCATATGGGTGAACCATTCAATACCTCTAAAACACTTTCATACACAATATAAACTCCAACATAGGCTCTAAGCACTCAATTCAACTCTCTTAGAATGACCACTCAAACTAGTCACATGTAGTCAAAATATAGTTATACTATTTTAACTCTCCCTATCTGATAAGGGTAAAATATGATAAAAAATTAATTTTAATGAAACTCTGAGACTTATTTGACATACTCATATTCATTTATTTACTCAAATATACTTATAACACCTTTAACTTACATCTGCAAGATGGTCACTCAAACTGTCAGTGCAGTCAATAAACATAGTCAACTTCTAAGCCTTTGTTCATACTAAATATGGATTTTTCAAACTTTAAAAATACATAATTATATTATTAATGAAGTATAAAACACTCTCAAATATATATTTCATCTTGAAACATCAAAATACTATCAATAACTCTTTAATTACCCTTGTTGGGTTACTTACAAAAAAAGGTCAAACACATAGTCAACTTTGGAGCTCAAAATATGAAATTGTTCGAACATTAAAATATTATAATCAACTTATATGGATGAGTATTTAACTCATATTCAACTTTTATTTTTACACCACCATGAAATTCATCTTGGATCAAAATATATAGCTCAAGCACTAAGCACTAGTTTTTCCTTTGTTAGTTTTAAATACCAACATTCGCTGTGTAATGCAAATATTATAGACATGTGTCTTCATCTCATGTCCTTTAAAAACTTGATAAAACATGATTTTTTGATATCCTTGAGAGTATATTGGTCTTTACCTTACATCACTCACCATTGATCATTGATATGCACTCTCATGATTAAGACACTTGGCACCTTCACATGTCTTCCTAGCACATTAACTATTTGAATCCAATGGAATTCCACCACTTTACAACCCCACGTGAATTCTAAGCATACTTTGACATATTTAATAAATACATACCATTGGATCACTACTAATAAGATCATACACTTTATTAGATCCTTAAGTAGTCATATTAATTTCAAGCCATAGGTCTTCATCACCCAATTAAATGGTCACCGTTAGATATCCTCTTGTAAATTTGGCTAAGTATAGAAACTCAATGAACTCTATCTGAGAGGCCAAATTTGCACTATTATAAATTTTTCTATGCTCAATGTCTAGACCTAAAACTTGAACCACATGATCACCTCTCATAGGGAATCCATCCATGTATTAAACTACCCATGAAACCTTCACACATGTGAAAACTATGATGCCATCAATCTACTCACTCAAATTTATTTGTCAAGATGACTACTTGAGATTAGACATTCATATGACTATTTTGATGAATTTTTTTCACTTCCATAAGCACTCTAAGCTCTCATAACATCTAATAGCATCTATGTAACATGACCATACCATCAAATCAACCATTAATTACTTAAGTAGGTAAACACTCTCTAAACCATCAATCTAATCACTTTGATATTAATTCACTATGAATCATGATATCTTTGACATCAATGACCATGATCAATAATTCCCCATTTGTCATTGATGGAAAAACACCCTCATAATTACTTCTTACTCATTTGAACTCCTTCATTTTGATTTTTCTCCCCCTTTGACATTAATGACAAAGGGCATATTCCTCAACATGCCAACAGTCATTTCTCAATATCATATGTGCATTCAAATATTATTTAAGATGCTCAAGATACTTACATACTTTTAGGTATATGAATAAATTGTTCCCCCTTTGACATGAACGAATCTGAGCTTGAAATCTTTGATCTTTTGAACTGACAAGCTACTCATAGAGATTATAAATCTCCCCCTAACATCAATCTCCATCTCATGTCATCATTTCTTTGACATACACTAAACTGAACTTGGGATTTTTTGATCCTTGGACCTGTCTACCAACCAAACTCATAAACTTTCTTTGCTCATGCATGAAAATTTAATATATTTTAAAACAACATGACCTATTTTGATCAAGTCATCATATCAATATTCTTGAATTCACAACTATAATAGACATTTTCACTCTTCTATCATGACTGAAGCATCTTCACATATTCTTCCCCTCACATCATGTACATCTTTCTCAAGCCACACAGGCTAATCGAGTTAGCTCGCCATTATCCACACACATCTTTAAATGATATTTTTATCATACAACATCAACTAAATCTCAACTAGTATCCATCATGATTTCTCTTTCTTGTCAAATGTCTCCTTGAAGCCTATATAGAGATACCCTGATCCATAATGTCCTAGAACAATGTGAAACTAGGAGTTTCCAATAACTCCTCCTCCTTGGTCATCTAATACTAATAGTTATTTTTATTATACTTAATATAAGTGCCTTAATAATCCACTATAATATTCTACTTTTCTTTTTAGAATGAATTGATAATACATGGAGACAACAAATATTCAAGACATACCTTTTCATCTAAATAAAAAAATCATCACTAAGCATTGACAACTGATGTTCTTTACATGAAACTTGCTCAACAACAATAGGATGTTCTCTTAGATCTATACATCCCTCATAACTAGCCTCAACTAGTACTTTGGTCTTTTCATTGAGCTTGACTTGAACTGACTTTTAATTCTCATTTTTTATCTTGATAGATGACAAATTATCTTCGCATTACTGAACCTTCTTCATATTTGACTCCTATTTTGATTTAGCAAGCAATCCACCTTGATCTTTTAGCTCAAATGAATTAATTTTCTTAGTCTTCACTTCCTTAGGATTCCATACCAAGGATTAACCTTTCTTGATCACACTAGTATGTCCATGAACCTTCTTATGACTTGAGAGCTTGTTTATACAATATCTTAAAATATGATGAACTTGATCAAAACTGAAATAAATAACATTTTGTCTCTTATTTTTGTTATGCCCAATCTTGAGTATCTTAGGTCTCCATACATGGGTTATTCTTTCCCCATGCATTATGGTGAAGAATCTAGAAATATGTCTAATGTCATAACAATTATAATAGACTACATTATCCATACCTCTAGCTGACCAATTTATCATCCTTCTACATTTTCTTGCCTTATGACAAAAAGTCTTACATGCAAAGCAGTGACCATGAAATTAAATTTCAAACCTTATAGAATTTGTTTTCCTAATAGGTCTTCTCTTGTTGCACTTGGTGCTTGCATCTTTCTTTGCTTGAGCTAACCTTTCTTTCTCTTTCTCAGTCTTGTTTATCTTGACAATAAATTGTTCATTCTCATCCTTTAATGAATTTAGCTTGGTCTTCAATTAAATGCTCTTATCCTCTTTAGTTGTCATAATTGAACATGTAGGCTCTAACTAAATTATGAGAACATGGATAGTCTCCTTATCCATAGTTTCTTCTTTATCCATGTCATCCTTCAATAAACATGCTTGCTCTTCATTGATATTTATAGAATTAATATTAGAATTCAACTCATCATGCTCACCTTGCTTTGAACTCAACTTGGTATTTGTCTCTTCTAATCGATTCTTGAGATGTATACATTCTTCCTATTTTGAACTTAGATTTTTATTTATAACCCTTAATTAATCCTCAAGAATGTTGATCTTCTCTTTATCATCTTTTTATCTTGAGCTTGACTTGATTTTATATCCTTATTGAGCTTGATCCACTCATGATTATTAGCATAATAGCTTGAGGTCATGATCTTATTTTGATCATAATCTCTCAACTTACCTCTGTACTTATCAAAAAATGTCTTGAATTGATTGTACTTTTCATAATTTGATTTTAGACATGCATAAGTAACCTCTACTTAAGCCTTCAACTCTTGATTCTCTTTCTTCAACTACTTTTCCATATTATACCTTGGATCACCTTCAAGTGGTTAAAATTGTAAAGAAGGTCTTGCTCTGATACCAATTGTTAGAGGTACAATCACTAAGAGTGGAGGGGGAGAATCAGTGGTGCTAGATAATCCAATTCATTTCTTAACTATTAAAAATTCAACATTTATCAACTGATCAAGCAACATAAACATGAAATCACATATATTCAAAGCATATATAAGAGCATACATCACATGAACACATCATATATGTAGAAAACCCTCTTAGGGGATAAAAATGACTAAACCTTCAAGATGGACTACAGTCCTATAAAAAAAAATCCAACATTTAGACTAGCACCCATTGATCAAGGAACATCCATCCCTTAGTTTAGTGAGACATCAATCCCATAAGGAGCTACTACCCCTGTCTCGCTGAGCAACCATAATAACTAGATATTTAACAAGCTTTACCTTGCAAGGAGGAACCAACCCCATAGGCAATTTAGCACCCACACAACTACCTAAATATATCATATTGAACACCTATTTCTACTCTTCAATTGATGATGATCACATTTGTCTACAATCTTTATCTCCAATCTCTCTCAAGTTTCTTCTAGGGATAACTTGCTCAAACTACCTCTTTTAGGCTCATTATGTCTAATAACCTATGTGTGCTCCTACACTAACTTAATTAGATAAACATGTATAATATTTTTCACACTCTAATGGTCCTAATTGACCTATACCTTCTCTTTCAAAGGTTCTCTTCTTCGCTTCAATCCACTCACACATGACTTGCACAATTAGTCCAATTAGACCTTGTACTTAGATAATTATATTTATTTAACTCATCTTGGTCAGACAAGATGCTTTAATTATTTGAAACACACTTAACATAGGTATATACACACATTACATGTGAGAAACACACTCTTCATAGGTCATTCATTACGTCATTAGCTCCAAACCACCATTAGGTCTTGCTGAGACCTAAAATAATTAGGCCTTCATACTCACATGTTACATGTCAATGCTTCAAACACATAAAATTTGAAAAAAATATACACTTTATTACTCCCAAATGGTTCTATCCCACCTGGAACACCAACTCACACCTTAAACCGACCAGTTAGGTCTGCTCTCTCTTTAGGCTTTCATAAATAGAAAACACAGTCTCAAACTTTTGAACCAAAAACTCAAATATTTCACAAATCCATATTATTAAATCACATGGGTGAACCCTTTAGGATATTTTAAACACTTTGATGTGCCATATACAATTCAACATAGGCTCTAATCACTCAATTAAACTCTCTCATAATGACCACTTAGACTGGTCACATACAATCAAAATACAATTACACTATTTTGACTCTCCATATTTTATCAAGACCAAAATATGATAGAAAATGAATTTTCATGAAACTTTGATACTTATTTTATATCTTCATATTAATTTTTTTCCTAAACTCTGATTAGAACACCTTCAACTTACCTTTGCAATATGGTCACTCAAACTTTCAGTGCATTCAATAAACACAATCAACTTAAAAGCCTTTTTTCGTACTGAATATGGATTGGTTAAACCTCTAAAATACATAAAGACAGTCTTCATGGAGTGTATAACACTCTGCAATAGATAGTTAATCTTGAAACATCAAAGTACTATTATGAACTTTTCAATTACCCTTCTCGGGTTACTTGTAGATCAAGGTCAAATACAAAGTCAAATTTGGAGATTAATATATACAATTATGTGAACATTGAGATCTTATAATCAACTTATATAGATGAACCTTAAAGTTATCTTAAACTTTGCTTTTGACATCACCATAAAATTCATCTTGGATCAAAATATATGTCTCAAACACTAAGCATTGGGTTTTCTTTTGTTAATTTTAAATGCCAATTATCACTATGTAATGCAAATATTATAGACACATGTGTTCATCTCATGTCTTGACATAGCTTTATCAAATGTGGTCTATCAATCTGTTGAGGAGTATCCATGTCTTTACCTTGCAACACTCACCATTGATAATTGATCTACACTACCATGATCAAGACACTTGGCACCCTTACGTGCCTTCTGAGCACATTGACTATTTGACTCCAATGAAATTCTACCACGTGGTATCCCCACATGCCTTCTGAGCATCCTTTGACATATTTACTAAATACGCACCATTTTATCTCTACTGATAAGATCACACACTATGTAGATCCTTATTTGGTCAGATTAATTGATCATTATAGATCTTCATCAATTGATTAAATGCTCATCGTTAGATCTCTTCTTGAATATTTGGATAAGTATAGAAACTTAGTGAACTCTATCTAATAGGCCAACTTTTCACTATTATAAATTTTTCTATACTAAATGTCCAAACATGATATTTGAACCACATGATCACCTCTCATATGGGAATCCATCCATGTATAAAATTACTCCTAAAACCTTCACATATGTGAAATATGAAATCATCAATATACTGATTTAGCTTTATCTATCAAGATGACTACTTAAGTCGAGACATTCATATGACTATTCTGATGAATTTTATTCACTTATATAGGCATTCTAAGAACTTATAACATCCCATAGGGTCTATGTAACATGACCACACCATCAATATCATCCATTAATTACTTAACTAGGAAAACACTCTCCAAACCATTAATTTGATCATTTTGTCATTAATGCACTATGAATCATGCTCTCTTAGACATCAATAACAATCTAGCATTAATGAACATCCTCAATAGATTGAATGGTTTGATGGGAATTATGGTTATGTATGAAGTTTGTATCAACCTTTGTAATATGGTAGAATAATATTCTAGCAATGGTGGTAAGGGTGTGGAAGTCCTGGTTTGTATGGTTGTGGTTGGGGCCTTTTTAGGGGTAGGCTTAATGTGTGGAGATTTGGTTTGTGTAATGCTTTGGTAGATGGTTTTGGTTTTGAGGTTTTGGTGTGTATAGGTGGATGTATTTTGAGAAGATGAGGTTGAATTTATGGCTTATTTATTGGAGGGCTTGGATTTTTCAATTAGGTGTAAGGGTGAGGACATAAAATGGATAATGGGTATGGCCCTAGGATGGAGGTTGAAGTTGAAATGGTAGGCAAAATGGTTTTAAGTTTTTGAATCCTAGATGGCTCAATATTTATTATTAGTTTGGTTTGTGTATTTTTAGGTGGGGTCAAGTCTAATTTCAAGTGAATATGGGTGAGATTTTGTGTTATAAGGACACCTAGGTTTTTAATAAATTTTAATGGGGTAATGGGGTTTGTTTTGTTTATTTTTAAATGAGTTAGGTTGGTCAGTTTGTTTAAATTTTGATATGTGAATGTGGATTTTGGTTTGGTTGAGCTAGTGGTGGTTAAGTTTTTTGAGGTTGAAGGTTAGGTGGATGATGGTTTTGTTGGTGACTCCTTTTTGGTACGGTATAAAATTCCAAGATGATGCCAAAACATAGCTTGATCAAGGTTTGGTTGTGATAAAAATTCTAGATTTTGGAACAACCTTGAAAATGGTTTATAGGTAGACTTGGCCTTCTTATTAGTGGTTTATATTGATAAAATAAGTGGATGGTCATGGTTTCCTCATCTTTTGTCAAGAGTTCTAAGGAAATGGTGGGTGATTCTAGTCTTATACTATGTTTTTAAATATTTTACATCTATCAACATTATGCCCAATGATGTAATGATAGTTTCATATCTCATTCTCCTTATACCAACTTGGTATAGGATGGGATGAATCAAATTATTGAGGGGGTTTGATTAGAGGAAGTTGGATTATGGATTATTTCAACAATTTCTCCAAAATTGAAGCATAAGACTCCCCTAGTGGAGTATGTTGCTTTTCCATAAACCAGTTTTGGGATTTTTGATTTTGGTTAGAAGAGGTGGATGGGTTGGATTGGTTGACCATCGAAAGAAGAGATATTTTAAGGAAAATGGCATTGTTTTTTCATTTGGATTTGGCATGGTTTGAAGTTTTAGAGGAAGGTTTAGAAAATTTCAAGCTATCTTTCTTATTCCTAAGATTAAGTTTGCCTTCATCAATTACTCAGATTTCTAATTTTCTATCCATGGTAAATGCTTCATCAAAGGTCTATAATATTTGGACTTGTAAGGTGGATGAAAAATGTTTAGCACATGCCTGGGATAAAATTTAAATCAATTTAGGTTGGGGAAAGGAGAAGGAATGTTGGGTGATTAACCCTCTCCGCCGAGAAGCATAATCAACAATGGACTCATCCCCATATTATTGAATAAAATATAAGTAAGTTATGGATACTTTATTGGAGATGGTGATGGAGAAGTGGTGAAATAAATTTTGAGCAAGTTCGGTAAAGGAAAAGAGGGAGTGCCTAGTGATGTCACTATATCAGTCCAATGTGGGTCCCGCTAAAGACATGGGGAAGGTTTGGAGTAGAAGAGCTTCATCGTAGGAAATGATATAGAATTCATGCATAAATTATCTTATATTTTGTTGTGAATCCTCCTTACTTTGAAATTTATCAGATTTGGGAAGGTCCCATTGAGTGGGGTAAGGATAGATTGGTACAAAAGGGTGAATGGGTTCATTGCAGATCTAATCACAAGACAAAAGATTACAGTCTCTAGAAATAAATGTCTCTAGAGTTCTCATCTTATCCATTACATTTTTAGTGAGGTCAATTTGTGGTGCACTACCATAGTTATAGGGTATGTGTTTTTGGGCTTGTGAGGGTGTAATATATTTCATGATAGAAGGTTAGCTAGAGGCCATATATTGGTAATTGGCCATGAAAAGTTGGGAAGACAAATGAGACATATATCCTTTTGGATTTGGGATATATCTTAGGTTAGGTGTAGTAGGTATTGTTAGGACATGGGCATGGTTTGGTTGGTTGGTTGAATATGTGTAGTCACCTTTGTACTCATGGGTGGGAGAGTGGATGATATGGAAACCACTAAGTTTTGGAATGGTGTAGATGATATTGGGTTTTGGGAGGTAAGAGGTAAGGAAACTATACTAGTGGAGGGAATCCCAATGTTAGGTGGTGATTGAGTTTCCATGGGTTGGGTTGTCACTAAATTTTAAGGGTTAGCGATGGGGTTGGTGGAAGTATAAGGTGATTGGGTATTGGTTGTTAGTGGAAGAGAAGCTTGGTTTTTAGAAATAGTGGTTGAAGGGTTATTTTTGGAAGAGGAAGCTTGAGTCACCATGGATTGGGTATTAGAGATGGTGGAAACTGAAGTCTCACCCATAAGGTAGTTCAATTGAAATAACTAGAGTAGGGGCATGGTGGGTAATTATGTAAAGATAATGTTAGAAGGCTACTGGGTTGTTATCAAGGAGGTTAGTGAAGTTTATATCCCATCAAGAAAAATACTAGGGCATATTGGGACTCCTAAAATGATTAGAAGAGATTTTCACATCTAGAGTGTTCCCCATGGATGAAGAAGAGGAAGAAGATTGGTGGTGAGGTTGGTTTTGGTTTGCTTGGTCTCTAGCTTGTTTCCATGTCAAGACCATGTGATGAAATGGTGTAATTTTTAGAAGTTTGATGGACACAAACTCACACACTAAAAAAAGAGCAAAGAATAAAAATTTAAGGAAATCACACACACACTATGAGTATGTTAGATCATAGAGTTATTTTTATTTCTATTTAGGCTTATGCCTTAATTTTATAAGTTTGTGAGACTCCACTTGGTTTTTGAAATGGGTACTAGAGTAAGAAGCATATGGATGGTTTTGGGTTTGTTTAGGATCATAATAACTATATACTAGAAGTGTTACATGGCTTGTTAATGGGGCCTAACCCCTCACTTCACAAATAAAAATGTAAGGGCATTGGGTGATTTTATCATATATACTAAATTACCAGAGTTTATAATCAGCTAGCATATTGAGTTGGTTATCTCCTTGGTGGTGAAATCCAAGTAGGATAACTGCGGTGAAGGTTACCTCTAGGTGATGAAATCCAAGTCATTTCCCTTATGTCAATGTTTGATGATTTATTTGTGTGATTAGTTTGGTAAGTGTTTGAAATAAATGACTGCTACGATTGATTTACTTATTAATTAATCTATGTGACTTAATCATGCAAGCAATCAATGGATTAAGTTTGATTTTAAACCCAAAAGGAAAATTATTAATTTCTTTAAATGAGTACAAAAACAACTAGAATGCACCTAAATGTAGAATGAGAATGCAAGTCCTATCCTAGGATGAATGCCTTTTCAGTTTTTAGAAATAAAGGAAAATAAATGATTTTGTATTTTTTAATAAAGTAAAGAAAATAAGTACTTGCTTTTAATTTTTAAAATAAAAAATTGGAAGTTACGAATTTGAATTTAGAAATGAATAAAATAATGATTTAGTTTTAAAAATAAAGAAGTGCAATGAATGATTATTTAACTAATGCAATTAGAATGTCCTAAAAAAATTACTAACCCAAGAAAACACTAGGGTCCCACCAGGCAACCCAACATGTCTCACTATGTTTTTGTATGATTTTATTTTTGATTTTGTAAAAAAGTAAAACTTAAAGAAAGGGAAAAGTATAGATGAAATTGGATGTGGTTGCACACTCCATGATAAAAATGATGTGAATAAATCCTCTTTGGTTTGGGAGGAATAACCTATGATAAGAATAAGACTAGAAATATGATTGCCTAGCAAGTTCTATATCCAAGAAGTACAAGACATCACTAGAAGGTTGCCAATCCACTTGGTTAAGAAATCAAGTTTTGAAAAATGATAATAAGAAATGGTTGCATAAAAGAATGAAAAGTAATTTAACATAAGGTAATAAAATTCTTTTCAAGAAAAATGACTGCTTTTAAGAAGATAACATTAACTTGTTCAAAATAAATTCTAAAGTGCTAAAATGTGATTTAGATAATTGATTTTGACTCTATGTTGTGACAGGGGTCCAAAAATAATATTTTGGGTTGGGGCTGATAGTTAATTTTAACTTGTTTTTTGAAAGAAAAATTACCTAAAGACCAATGTCGGCAATAGGTTAACCAATGATGGTCAAGAATGATTGATGTTGATCACTGTGTATTTGTCACAGTTCTAATTTTGGGCAAAAATGGACTTTGGGCTGGTTGTAGAGGGGTTTTATGGGCTATTTTGGGGTTGGTTGATGGTCATAAAGGTATAATGAAGACTCAGGGATAAAAAATAAAGAGTTTTAACACTCAAAAGGTTAGGAATGGTTAATGAGGATTTGGTGGAAAAAGGGGTGTTTTGAGTTACAAAACTCCAACATAAAAGAGAGTGTGGGGAGAGATTGGAAGGGGGTGAAAGCAATAAAATACCAAGAACCAAATACTAAACTTATGAAAAGCATAGAATACATAGCTATTGTGGAGTTTCTAGCCTAAATATTAAATGAATTTGAGTGTGAGCTGATTAGAATCCTAGAACAAGATGGGCAAAGTAACGATGTTTGAAACCTCAATCTTGAGGTGATGAAGCACTTCCTAATATCTAGTTTACTAGAAAGATATGATTGTCACAAGAGTTTTATTCTTACTCAAAATGACTCAAACTCCTGAGAAAGGGTCACAAAACATCCTTAAGTAATCGATGTTAGTCTTGGTTAACACACATTGGTCAACGGATGATCAATGTCAAACAAGATGGAAATGGTCTAACTTGATAAAAATATCATTTTTCACTTAGTTTTGGTAGTTAAGACTATTAGAAATGGTATAAGGTCATTTAAGGATGCATGGTCATGTGGGTAGAAATAGTCTAAGAGGTTAGGAATTTAAATTCTAAGGTAGGAAACGGTCCTAAGGCTAGGTGTCGTTAAGTTAGCCAATGGCTTAGTTAGAGTGAGATTTAAATAGGATTTTATTAGATGAATTAATTAAATAATTTAGATAAATGTGTATAAATGGGTAAATGGATGTTTTAAGGGGTTTTTAATAAATGTTCTAACCCAAAGGGGGGCAAGGGGGTCAAAAAGGTGTGTTTCAACATTAATAACCATTGGTGTGGTTTTCTAGTGTTTACACATCCATTGCTACCTTTAAAAGCTTATCATTTTTCTAGTTTTCTAGGAGATAAAATGTTGGACATTATTAGCGGTCCTTTTAATATTGAAATAATTGGAATTATTTTTTCTATCCATCTCCCCTTCTTTATGAACAATTGTTAAGAGTGATAGTAGGTCACTATCCCTTGTTCATCTAGGTCGGGTCTGATTTTGTATTTATTTCTCTAATTCAGAATCCGATGGAGAAGAATGGTTTTAGGGGTGTTTGTAGAGGTCAAATATATAATTTTAATGGTGGTTTCACAATCTAGGTGATCTCCATGAAGTATCTTTAATAGAAGGAAAAAATGTCTCAAATACAAGGTATTCAATCACTCCTCATGCAAGTGTTCTATTTTATTTTCATGGTAGTCATTCTTAGATATTACAAGGTGTTTCATCATTCATGGAATACCTATTAGATTGACATAGTATATGTGATACTTCAAAAATATGTCATTCTTATCCATATGTCAGAATGCTTCAGGACACAATTACACCACCAAAATAATATAACCTTTTGACAAACTATAATTCCCAACACACATATATTGTACACAAATTTACTATGCATACAATCTGTAAAGGTGGTTAAGAGATTGAAATGGTGAAATATTTGGTTAGAAGGTCTACAAGATATTAATATAGTGAAAAATAAGTGGGATAGGATTGATAGTTCAAAGAGTGAAGGTGTCTTAAATAGTGAAGAGGACTAACTCTTAATAATAAGGCCCATAGGTAGAAGTAAACCTATAGACAGGGTCTAAAACGAGTAAAGACACTTCAAAGAGTGAAAATTTCATGGTTTGAGAGAGAAACTAGATTAATTTTTTTGAATAGTATTAATTTCTACTATCTTCATTACCAAATGACACTATAAGTTAATGCAAATTAATAACTATATTCTCATAACTCCCCCAAAAGAGCAATATCTACAACCAAGCTTCAATGGATAAGGATAGATAGTGATGGAGTTTCAATGCTTGAAATAGTGTGAACAAATTGAATGGAGTTCAAAGCAATAAAAAAATTGAGTTTGATATTATTGTTGAGATAACAAGATACAAGTTAAGCCAAGGTTTAATCACTATATAAATAGTTTTCATTAACTACGGGTTTACATTGTCTAGGTGATGAACCATATTTAGTAGCATAAAAGATCAGAGGTTTAACAAAGTGTGAAATGAAGTCCATAAACAAGGAAAAATTTAACGTAACTTATCTAAACAAGGAATTGGAGTCCCATAGTTGTATATAATGATGAAAACTGAAAAGGCCTAGGTGAGATTAAGGGCCTCTTTCACACATCATAGTCCTAAGAGTCAACTTCCCAGTGAAGGTGGAGTTTGATAAGCTAGGAGGCATTGATTATTAGATATATATTTAATGAATTCATATTTTGATGATTGTATTAAAAGTTTACATAGTCAAATGCCAAGAAGAAGCCTAAAATATTGAAGTCAACAACTACATCTAGTCAAGAGATAATAGGAGACAAATTCAAGGTTCTACAAGTAGGGTTGATCTCATTTGGTATGTAATAACTATAATAACCTTAAGGGACATAGAGGAACAATAAAACAACCTTTCAAATCAAAATCATCACCTATAGGTTTCTCTAAACCTTGAAGTAGACCTATAGTTTCACTCTAAGGTCTTATTAGTAGACTATGTAGAGTGTTATGGAGTGAACAAGTGACTTATCAAAGTCAAAATGAGTGACCTAAGGAGTTTATAGAGTGGGTTAAATTCACTTATAACTATCTAAGTAATTAGTTAACTCTATTCAAGGGCAAATTATAAAGAACATAATTATTAGGCCATTTAGCTTAATACCCTAGTTAAGGCATCAACACTTGAAAACTGATGTCAAGAGTAAAAGGTGTTGATTAGAGACCTAATAAAAATATTTGAGACTTCCTAAGAGATTTTTAGAGGTTATAAAGGCATTGCTTTGTAGAGGGAATGTTGGAAATGACCAATTTGGCCTAAAAGTAGCATTAGAATGCACAAAATACACTTTTACCCCTGAGGAACATCTTTAAGAGCTTGGAATTGTATATAATAGTTGCATGGGGTTATTATAAATTGTGGAAAGTTGATGATCCTTCTTTATAAGAGACTAGTGGCATTAGTTCATAGGTTAGGGGCCTAACCTTTGTCAACTATTGCTAAGAACCTTAACCTCTTTAAATCCCTCTTAGACCCTAATAAGCATCTGATAGACAAAATATTGAATAAAATGTATGTAAATAGATTGAATTTTCCCATGAATTTTTTTTCTCACTGAGCACTTCCATAGGGTTTGTACCACTTAAATGTTTTGTACTATCATCTATATGGATGATATAAATGCTTCATTTTTGTAGGTTTTTATGAAGATTTAAAGTTGCAGAGATGACTAAATGAGAATCATAGTGGAGGGTGTTTTAAGATATTTTTCAACCTTATAGACCTAAAACTAACTCAACCATTCATAATATCACTTTTGTAGGTCTGTGTAAGAAAGATAGTCCCAATGGGCTAAAATAGAGTAAAACAACTAGTCTAGATGAACAAGAAACAACAAATTAGAAATATCAAAAGGTTTTCATGATGGACCAAAGGAAAAATGGGGATTCATACACATATTTATCATCGATTAATGAAGTTATCTTGAATGTGTATAGAGATGCAAGTAACAAATGTCAAACAACTAGGTCTAGTTTTCTAGTTGGCCTATTTGATCATTGAAAGAAGACTTCATGATATGCATGCAAGAGCATGAAAAGAATGGGTATAAAATATATTTTAGTTAAATTTAGGTTATTATAAATATTTTAAAAATTATTTCCATCTTCCAAATCATAATAAAGGTTTCAAAAGTGTTCAAGGCAATTTTAAGTAGTTTGTTGACTCCCTAGTCAAGCAGGTGCCTTTTGGCATAGAAAGTATATGGAAGTGTCAAGCTGAGATTTCATAGAGTCAAAAATGTGTCAAGATGATCATGAAATTTGAGATAATGTTTCACCAATATAACTCCTTTGTGTTGAGGTGATACATATTTAGAATTTCAAAGATGCTAAATGAGTGCTTCCTCCTCCCATCTTTGACAACTTCATAGATTTACCTAAAGATTAGATCGACACATGTTTTAAGGCAAGTTTTTGTGAATGTTTTATAGAAATTATAGAGGTTAACAAAATTCATGATGAATTAAGCCTCATCATTTCTCTCTCTCTCTCTCTCTCTCTCTCTCTCTCTCTCTCTCTCTCTCTCTCTCTCTCTCTCTCTCTCTCTCTCTCTCTCTCTCTCTCTCTCTCTTCTCCACCTTTTATGGAACCTTAATCCACATGTGAGTGGAATATTCCTTGTTTTATCTAATTTTTATGCTTCCATGTTTTATGAAGTTAGTTGTTATATGCCTATTTTACATGTTAAATTACTTGATCTAAGGGAGTTGGTTGTTCATTTGAAAAGGGGATTCATTCATTATTTCAAGGAGTTGGTTGTGATCAGATGCTGGAAAATGTGCCTTTAAAAGTGGAGAGACAAACTTGGCATGTTCCTATTTAGATGGGATTTTGGATGAGATTGATGAGGTGGAACTAAGGTGTATTTTTAGTGGATGATGTTTATCCTGGATAAGCATGACAAGTTTCTCATCATTTTGTGGATTTTCCCTCATTTGCTATATATATAGGGGTGGTGTGGCCTTTAGAGGTTGATGGTTTATTTGCAAGGTGTGGCTTTGAATACTAAAGTCAAAGTGTAGATGTTTTTACCAAGTCTAATTGTTTATTTTAGGGTGTGATATAACAGCTTATAAGATATAATATTGTGTAGGTATAGGTGAAATTTCAACATTTATTTGTGCAACATTTTCTACAGGGGATTTTTCTAGCTCTGTGAGAGTTCATTGTAATCTTATTTTTTAGATTACAAATTTATTTGAGGATTTTCATGGTGGATGTAGCCCACAATGGGTGAACCAAAATAAATATATGTTATGTGTGTGATTTATGTTTTTTATCTTCATTTTATGCTTTCATATTATCTTTGATTTGAGGAATGTTTCCATGATGCATGTTAATGTATAATTTAGATCTGATTTATGGTCATATTAAATCCGGTTTAATGTTTTTTTAATTTCTAACATTACCAATGATTAGAAAACATGAAAAAAATATCTAATAAACCCTTTATTAAAATTTTATGGGATTTTTCCAGCTGAAACACCAAATAACACCTTGAACCTACCAATTAGGTTTCGTCACTCGTTAGACTTTCATACATAGAAAACACAGTCTCAAACATCTGAAGTAACAACTAAAATATTTCACATAGAAATATGATTATATCATATGGGTGAACCCTTCAGGACCTCTAAAAAACTTTAATACACATTATAAACTCCAACATAGGCTCTAATCACTCAATTCAACTCTCTCAGAATGACCACTAAAACTAGTCACATGTAGTCAAAATATAGCTATACTATTTTAAATCTCCCCATTTGATTAGAGGAAAATATGATAAAAAATTAATTTTAATGAAACTTTTATACTTATTTGACATATTAATATTTATTTATTTACTCAAATATACTTATAACAACTTTAACTAACATCTGCAAGATGGTCACTCAAACTGTCACTACAGTCAATAAACATAGTCAACTTCTAAGCCTTTGTTCATACTAAATGTGGATTGCTCAAACATTAAAAATAAATAAATATATTATTAATGAAGTATACAACACATTGAAATATATACTTCATCTTGAAACATCAAAATACTATCAATAACTCTTTAATTACCCTTCTTGGGTTACTTACAAAAAAAGGTCAAACACACAGTCAACTTTGGAGCTCAAAATATGAAATTTTACAAACATTAAAATATAAAAATAAACTTATATTGATGAGTATTGAACACATATTCAAATTTAATTTTTACACCACCATGAAATTCATCTTGGATCAAAATATATAGCTCAAACACTAAGCACTGGTTTTTCATTTGTTATTTTTAAATGCCAATAGTTGCTGTGTAATGCAAATATTATAGACACGTGTTTTCATCTCATGTCCTTGCACAAATTAATAAAACATGATTCTTTGATATCTTTGAGATCATATTGGTCTTTACCTTGCATCACTCACCATTGATCATTGATATGCACTCCCATGATTAAGACACTTGGCACCTTCACATGCCTTCTGAGCACATTAACTATTTGACTCCAATGGACTTCCACTACTTTACAACCCCACGTGAATTATAAGCATACTTTGAAATATTTAATAAATACATACCATTGGATCACTATTGATAGGATCATACACTCTATTAGATCCTTAACTAGTCAAATTAATTTCTAGCCATAGGTCTTCATCACCCAATTAAACACTCACCGTTAGATATCCTCTTGTAAATTTGACTAAGTATAGAAACTCAGTAAAATCTATCTGAGAGGCCAACTTTGCACTATTATAAATTTTTATATGCTCAATGTCTAGACCTAAAACTTGAACCACATGATCACCTCTCATAGGGAATCCATCCATGTATTAAAATACTCCTAAAACCTTCAGACATGTGAAAATTGTGATGTCTTCAATCTACTCACTCAAATTTATCTATCAAGATGACTACTTGAGCTTAGACATTCATATGACTATTTTGATGAAAGTTTTCACTTTTATAAGCACTTTAACCTCTCATAACATCTAATAGCATCTATGTAACATGACCATACCATCAAATCAACCATTAATTACTTAAGTAGGTAAACACTCTCTAAACCATCAATATAATCAATTTATCATTAATGCTCTATGAATCATGATCTCTTTGACATAAATGACCATGCTCAATAATCTCCCCCTTTTTCATTGATGTAAAAACACTGTCATAATTACTTCTTACTCATTTGAACTCCTTCATTCTGATATTTCTCCCCCTCTGTCATTAATGACAAAGGGCATCTTCCTCAACATGCCAAAAATCATTTCTCAACATCATATGTGCATTCAAATAATATTTAAGATGCTCAAGATACTTACATACTTTTAAGTATATGAATAAATTGTTTACCCTTTGACATGAATGAATCTGAACTTGGTATTTTTTGATCCTTGGGCCTGTCTACCAACCAAAATCATAAACTTTCTTTACTCATGCATGAATATTCAATATATTGTAAAACAACATGACTTGGTTTGATTAATTCATCATATCAATATTCTTGAATTCACAACTATAACAGACATTTTCACTCTTCCATCATGACTAAAGCATCTTCACATATTCTCCCCCTCACATCATGCACATCTTTCTCAAGCCACATAAGCTAACTGAGTTAGCTCCCCAATATCCACACACATCTTTAAATGATATTTTTGGCATACAAAATAAACCAAATCTCAACTGATATACATCATGATTCATCTTTCTTGTCAAATGTCTCATTGAAGCCTATATAGAGACAACCTGACCCATAATGTCCTAAAATAATGTGAAACTAGGAGTTTCCCATAAGTCCTCATATTCCTTCTCCTCCTTGGTCATCTAATACTAGTTATTTTTATTACACTTACTATAAGTGCCTTAATAATCCACTATAATAATCTACTTTTCTTTTTAGAATGAATTGATAATACATGGAGACAACAAATATTCAAGACATACCTTTTCATCTAGACAACTGATGTTTTGTACATGAAACTTGATAAACAACAACATGATGTTCTCTTGGATCCATACATCCCTCATAACTAGCCTCAATTAGTACTTTGGTCTTTTCATTGAGATTGACTTGAATTGACTTTTAATTCACATTTTCTATCTTGATAGATGACACATTCTCTTGGCATTACTGAACCTTCTTCATATTTGATTCCTATTTTGCTTTAGCAAGCAATCCACCTTGATCTTTTATCTCAACTGAAATAGTTTTCTTGGTCTTCACTTCCTTAGGATTCCATACCAATGATTAACCTTTCTTGATCACACTAGGATGTCTATGAACCTTCTTATGACTTGAGAGCTTGTTTATACAATATCCTAAAATATGACAAACTTGATGATAACTAAAATAAATAACATTTGTTATCTTAGTTTCATTATGCTCAATCTTGACTATCTTAGGTCTCCATACCTGGGTTAGTCTTTCCCCATGCATTATGGTGAAGAATCTAGAAATATGTCTAATGGCATGACAATTATAATAGACTACATTATCCATACCTCTAGTTGACCAATTTGTCTTTATTCTACAGTTTCTTGCCTTATGACAGAAATCTTACATGCAAAGCAGTGACCATGAAATTAAATTTCAAAGTTTATAGCAATTTTTTTCCTAATAGGTCTTCTCTTGTTGCACTTGGTGCTTGCATCTTTATAATATTGAGCTAACCTTTCTTTCTCTTTCTCAGTCTTGTTTATCTTGACAACAAATTGCTCATTTTCATCCTTAAATGAATTTAGCTTGGTCTTCAATTGAACGCTCTCATCCTCTTTAGTTGTCATAATTGAACTTGTAGCTTCTAACTAAATTATGAGAACATGGATAGTCTCCTTATCCATATTATCTTCTTTATCCATGTCATCCTTCAATAAACATGCTTTCTCTTCAATGATATTTATAGAATTAATATTATAATTCAACTCATCATGCTCACCTTGTTTTGAACTCAACTTGGCATTTGTCTCTTATAATCGAGTCTTGTGATGTATACATTCTTCCTATTTTGAACTTAGATTTGTCTTTATAACCCTTAATTAATCCTCAATAATGGTGATATTATCTTTATCATCTATTTATATTGAGATTGACTTGATTCTATATCCTTATTGAGCTTGATGCGCTCATCATTATTAGCCTTATAGCTTGAGGTCATGATCTTATTCTGATCATAATCTCTCAACTTACCTCTGTACTTCTCAAAAAATGTCTTGAACTGATTGCACATTTCATAATTTAATTTTATACATGCATAAGTAACCTCTACTTGAGCCTTAAACTCTTGATTCTCATTTCTTCAACTTCTTAGCCATATTGTACATTGGATCACCTTAAGGTGGTTAAACTTGTAAAGAATGTCCTATTATGATACCAATTATTAGAGGTAGAATCACTGAGAGTGGAGGGGGAGAATCAATGGTGCTATATAATCTAATTTAATTCCTAACTATTAAAAATTCAACATAAATCAACTTGATCAAGCAACATAAACATGAAATAACATATATTCAAAGCATATATAAGAGAATACATCACATGAACACATCATATATGTAGAAAACCCTCTTAGGGGATAAAACTGACTAAACCTTCAAGATGGACTATAGTTCTATAAAACAAGATCCAACATTTAGACCAGCACCAACTAATCAATGAACATCCGTCCATTAGTTTAGTGAGACACCAATCCCATAAGGAGCTACTACCCCCATCTCACTGAGAAACCATAATAATTAGACCTTAAACAAGCTTTACCTTGCAAGGAGGAACCAAACCCATAGGAAATTAAGCACCCATGCAACTACCTAAATATATCATATTGAAAACCTATTTCTACTCTTCAATTGATGATGATGACATTTGTCTACAATCTTCACCTCCAATCTCTCTCAAGTTGCTTCTAGGGATAACTTGCTCAAATTGCTTCTTCTAGGCTCATTAGGTCCAATGACCTATGTGTCCTCCTACATTAAATTGATTATATAAACATGTCTAATATTTTCCACACTCTAATTGTCCTAATTGACCTATAGGTTCTCTTCTTCACTTGAATCCACTCACACATGAGTTACACAATTAGTGCAATTAGAGCTTGTACATATATCATTCTATTTCTTTAACTCATCTTGGTCAGCCAAGATTCTTTAATTATTTTAAACACACATAACATAGGTATATACATAGATTACATGTGAGGAACACACTCTTCATAGGTCATTCATTACCTCATTAGCTCCAAACCACCATTAGGTCTTTTTAAGACCTAAAATAATTAGGCCTTCATACTCACATGTTACATGTCAATGCTTCGAACACATCAAAAATATTAAAAATATACCCTTTATTACTCCCATATGGTTCTATCCCACCTGGAGCACCAACTCACACCTTGAACCTACCAATGAGGTCTCCTCTCTCTTTAGGCTTTCATACATAGAAAACATAGTCTCAAACTTTTGAGGCAAACACTCAAATATTTCACAAATCCATATTATTAGATCACATGGGTGAACCTTTTAGGATATTTTAAACACTTCCATGTGCTGTAGACACTTCAACATAGGCTCTAATCACTTAATTAAACTCTCTCATATTGACCACTTAGACTGGTCACATACAATCAAAATACAGTTACACTAGTTTGACTCTCCATATTTGATCAATATCATAATATGATAGAAAGTGCATTTTCATGAACTTTTTATACTTATTTTATATCTTCATATTCATTTTTTCCCTCAAATCTGCTTAGAACACCTTCAACTTACCTTTGCAATATGGTCACTCAAACTATCAGTGCATTCAATAAACACAATCAACTTATAATCCTTTGTTCATACTGAATATGGATTGGTTAAACATCTAAAATGCATAAATATAGTTTTCATGGAGTCTATAACACTCTCCAATATATATTTAATCTCGAAACATCAAAATACTATTAAGAAATCTTTAATTACCCTTCTTGGGTTACTTGTAGAACAAGGTCAGATACAAATTCAAATTTGGAGATTAATATATACAATTATGTGAAAATAAAGATATTATAATCAACTTATATAGATAGGCCTTGAATTTATCTTAAACTTTACTTTTTACATCACCATAAAATTCATATTGGATCAAAATATATATCTCAAACACTAAGCATTGATTTTTATTTTGTTAAATTTTAAATGCCAATGATCACTGTGTAATGCAAATATTATAGACACATGTGTTCATATCATATCCTCACATAGCTTGATCAAATGTGGTCCATCAATCTCTTGAGGAGTATCCTAGTCTCTACCTTGCATCACTCACCATTGATCATCAATCTAGACTACCATGATTAAGACACTTGGCACCCTTACACGCCTTCCTAGCACATTGACTATTTGACTCCAATGAAATTTTGCCACATGGTATCCCTAGATACCTTTTGAGCATCCTTTGACATATTTAATAATTATGCACCATCTGATCACTAATGATAAGATCACACACTATGTAGATCCTTATTTGGTCAGATTAATTGATCATTGTAGATCTTTATCACTCGTTTAAATGCTCATCATTAGATCTCCTCTTGAAAATTTGGATAAGTACAAAAACTTAGTGAAATCTATCTTAGAGGCCAACTTTGCACGATTATAAATTTTTCTATACTAAATGTCCAAATTTGAAATTTGAACCACATGATCACCTCTCATATGGGAATCCATCCATGTATCAAATTACTCCTGAAACCTTCACACAAGTGAAATATGAAATTATCAATATACTCATTTAGATTTATCTATCAAGATGATTACATAAGGTTAGACATTCATATGACTATTTTGATGAATTCTTTTCACTTATATAAGCATTATAAGCACTTATAACATCCCATAGGGTCTATGTAACATGACCATACCATCAATATCATCCATTAATTACTTAACTAGGCAAACACTCTCCAAACCATTAATTTGATCACTTTGTCCTTAATGCACTATGAATCATTCTCTCTTTGACATCAATGACAACTGAACATCAATGAACATGTTCAATAGGTTGAATGGTTTGATGGGAATTAGGGTTATGCATGAATTTTGTATCAACCTTTGTAATATGGTAGAATAATATTCTAGAAATGGTGGTAAGGGTGTGGAAGTCTTGGTTTTTATTGTTGTGGTTGGGGCCTTTTTAGGGGTAGGCTTAATGAGTGGAAATTTTGTTTGTGTAATGTTTTAGTAGATGGTTTTTATTTTGAGGTTTTGGTTTGGATCGGTGGATGTATGGTGAGAAGATGAGGTTGAATTTATGGTTTATTTATTGGAGGGCTTGGATTTTTCAATAAGGTGTAAGGGTGAGGACCTTAAATGGATAATGGGTATGGCCCTAGGATGGTGGGTGAAGTTGAAATGGTGGGTGAAAATGGTTTTAAGTTTTTGAATCCTAGATGGTTAAATCTTTATTATTAATTTGGTTTGTGTATTTTTAGGTGGGGTCAAGTCTAATTTCAAGTAAGGATGGGTGAGATTTTGTGTTAGAAGGACACCTAGGTTTTTAATAAATTTTAATGGCGTAATGGGATTTGTTTTATTTGTTTTTAAATGAGTTAGGTTGGTCAATTTGTTTGAATTTTGATATGTGAATGTGATTTTTGGTTTGGCTGAGGTAGTGGTGGTTATGTTTGTTGAGGTTGAAGGTTGGGTGGATGATGGTTTTGTTGGTGGCTCCTTTTTGGTAGGGTATAAAATTCCAAGATGATGCCAAAATGTAGCTCGATCAAGGTTTGATTGTGATAAAATTCTAGATTTTGGAACAACCTTGAAAATGGTTCATAGGTAGACTTGGCTTCCTCAATGGTGGTTTCCATTGATAGACCAAGTGGATGGTCATGGTTTCCTCTTCTTTTGGCAAGAGTTCTAAGGAAATGGTGGGTGATTCTAGTCTTATACTATGTTTTTAAATATTTTACATCTATCAACATTATGCCTAATGAGGAGCCATTTTATGGAAAATGGCATTGGTTTTTCCTTTGGATTTGGCATGATTTGAAGGTTTAGAAGATTTGAAGCTAGAATTATTATTTATAATATTAAGTTTACCTTCATCAATTACTCAGATTTCTAATTTTCTATCCATGGTAAATGCTTCATCAAAGGTCTAGAATGTTTGGACTTGTAGGGTGGATGAAATATGTTTACCACAAGCCTAAGAAAAAAATATAAATCAATTTAGGTTGGGGTAAGGAGAAGGAACGTTGGGTGATTAACCCTCTACACTTTGAAGTAAAATTGACAATGGACTCATCCCCAAATTATTGAATAGAATAGAAGTAAGTTATGGGTACTTTATTGGAGATGGTGATGGAGAAGCGGTCAAATAAATTTTGATCAAGTTAGGTGAAGGGAAAGAGGGAGTGCCTAGTGATGTCACTATACCAGTCCAACATGGGTCCTACTAAAGACATGGGAAAGATTTGGAGTAGAATGGCGTCATCGTTGGAAATGATATAGCATTCATGCATAAATTATCTTAGGTGTTATTGTGGATCCTCCTTACTTTGGAATTTAGCAAATTTGGGAAGTTCTCACTGAGTGGGGTAAGGATAGATTGGTACAAAAGGGTGAATGGGTTCATTATAGATCTAATCACAAGATAAAATATTATGGTCTCTAGAAATAAATGTCTCTAGAGTTGTCATCTTATCCATTAAAATTTTAATGAGGTCAATTTACGATGCACCACCATAGTTATAGGGTATGTGTTTTTGGGGTTGTGAGGGTGTAATATATTTCATGATATAAGGTTGGGTAGAGGCCATATATGGGTAATTGGCCATGAAAGGTTGGGAAGATAGAGGAGACATATATCCTTTTAGATTTAGGATATATCTTAGATTAGGTGTAGTGGGTATTTGTTGGAACATGGGCATGGTTGGGTTTGTTGGTTGACTATGTGTAGTCACCTTTGTACTCATGGGTGGGAGAGTGGATGGTATGGTAACCACTAAGTTTTGGAATCTTGTAGATGATATTGGGTTTTGGGTGGTAAGAGGTAAGGAAACTTTACTAGTGGAGGGAATCCCAATGCTAAGTGGTGATTGATTTTCCATGGGTTGGGTTGTTCTTACATTTTAAGGGTTATTGATGGGGTTGGTGGAAGTAGAAGGTGATTGGGTATTGGTTGTTAGTGAAAGAGAATCTTGGTTTTTGGAAATAGTGGTTGAAGGGTTATTTTTGGAAGAGGAAGCTTAAGTCACCATGGATTGGGTATTAGAAATGGTGGAAACTGAAGTCTCACCTATAAGGTAGGTGGGCATGCCAAAAGGTAGTTTAATTGAAATTATCGGAGTAAAGGCATGGTGGGTAATTATGTAAAGATAATGTGAGAAGGCTAATGGGTTGTTATCAAGGAGGTTGGTTAAGTTCATATCCCCTCGAGAAAAATACCAGGGCATATCGGGACTTCTAAATGATCGGAAGATATTTTCACATCCAGAGTGTTCCCCATGGATGAAGAAGAGGAAGAAGGTTGGTGGTGAGGTTGGTTTTGGTTTGATTGGTGTCTAGCTTGTTGCCATGCCAAGACCATGTGATGAAATGGTGTAATTTTTATAAGTTTGATGGACACAAACTCACACACTAAAAAAAGAGTAAACAATAAAAATTTAAGGAAATCACACACACACTATGAGTATGTTAGATCATACAGTTCTTTTTATCTCTCTTTAGGCTTATGCATTAATTTTATAAGTTTGTGAGACTCCACTTGGGTTTTTGAAATGGGTACTAGAATAATAAGCATATGGATGGTTTTGGGTTTGTTTAGGATCAAAATAACTCTATACTAGAAGTGTTACATGGATTTTTAATGGGGCCTAACCCCTCACTTCACAAATAAAAATGTAAGGGTATCGGGTGATTTTTTAATATATATTGAATTACCAGAGTTTATACTCAGCTAGCATATTGAGTTGTTTATCTCCTTGGTGATGAAATCCAAGTAGGATAGCTGGGGTGAAGGTTACCTATAGGTGATGAAATCCAAGTCATTTCCCTTATGTCAATGTTTGATGATTTAATTGTGTGATTGGTTTGGTAAGTGTGTGAAAGAAATGATTGCTATGATTGATTTACTGATTAATTAATCTATGTGACTTAATCATGCAAGCAATCAATGGATTAAGGTTTATTTTAAACCCAAAAGGAAAATTATTAATTTCTTTAAAAGAGTACAAAAACAACTAGAGTTTATTTTTAGAAATAAAAGAAAAGAAATGATTTTGCATTTTTTAATAAAGTAAAGAAAATAAGTACTTGCTTTTAATTTTTAAAATAAAATATTGAAAGTTATGATTTTAAATTTAGAAATGAATAAAATAATGATTTAGTTTTAAAAATAAAGAAGTGTAATGAATGATTCTTTAACTAATGCAATTAGAATGTCCTAAAAAAATTACTAACCCAAGAAAACACTAGGGTCCCACTAGGCGTCCCAACATGTTTCACTATGTTTTCATATGATTTTATTTTTGATTTTGAAAACAATTAATACTTAAAGAAAGGGAAAAGTATAGATGAACTTGGATGTGATTTCACACTCCATGGTAAAGATGATGTGAATAAATCCTCTTTGGTTTGGGAGGAATAACCTATAATAAGAATAAGACTAGAAATATGATTGCCTAGCAAGTTCTAGATCCAAGAAGTACAAGACCTCACTAGAAGGTTGCCAATCCACTTGTTTAAGAAATCAAGTTTTGAAAAATGCTAATAATAAATGCTTGCATAAAGGAATGAAAAGTAGTTTAACATAAGGTAATAAAATGCTTTTCAAGAAAAATGATTGCTTTTAACAAAATAACATTAACTTGTTCAAAATAAATTCTAAAGTGCTAAAATGTGATTTAGATAATTGCTTTTGACTCTATGTTGTGACAGGGGCCCAAAAATAATATTTTGGTTGGGGCTAATAGTTGATTTTAACTTATTTCTTGAAAAAAAAATTACATACAGACCAATGTCGGCAATAGGTTAACCAATGATTGTCAAGGATGACTTATGTTGATCACTATGTATTTGTGACAGTTCTAATTTTGGGCAAAAATGGACTTTGGGCTGGTTGTAGAGGGGTTTTATGGGCTATTTTGGGGTTGGATGATGGTCATAAAGGTAGAATGAAGAATTAGAGATAAAAATAAAGGAGGTTTAACACTCAAAAGGTTAGGAATGGTTAATGAGGATTTGGTGGAAAAAGGGGTGTTTTGAGTTACAAAACTCCAACATAAAAGAGAGTGTGGGAAGAGATTGGAAGATGGTGATGAAAACCTAAATGGCCTAGGTGAGATTAAGGGCCTCTAGTGATGAAAACCTAAATGGCCTAGGTGAGATTAAGGGCCTCTTTCACATATCATAGCGCTAAGGGTCAACATACCAGTGAAGGAGGAGTTTGATAAGCTAGGAGACATTTTTTATTAGATATATATTTAATGAATTCAAATTCTGATGATTCTATTAAAAGTTTACATAGTCAAATGCCAACAAGAAGGTAGGTTTTTATTAATATTTCAAGAATTATTTCCATCTTCCAAATCATAATAAAGGTTTCAAAAGTCTCCAAGGCAATTTTAAATAGTTTGTTGACTCCCTAGTCAAGTAGGTACCTTTTGGCATAGAAAGAGTATGGAGGTGTCAAGCTGAGATGTCATAGAGTCAAAAAGGTGTCAAGATGATCATGAAATTTGAGATAATGTTTCACTAATATAACTATTTTGTGTTGAGGTGATACATCTTTAGAACTTCAAAGATGCTAAATGAGTGCTTCATCCTCCCATCTTTGACAACTTCATAGAGTTACCTAAAGATCAGATAGACACATGATTCAAGGCACATTTTTCTAAATGTTTTATAGAAATTAGAGAGGTTAACAAAATTGATGATGAATTAAGCCTCATCATCTCTCTCTCTCTCTCTCATGATAATTCTCTATAAAAATAATGATTTTTGGCCTCGTAATTGATCTTCACATTGGTTATGGAAAAGCCTTGACAAAATAGAGTATTGTACTTGCCTATTGAAATGAATTAAATATGGGTATTCGACCTCTTTCTTGAAAATTGTGAATTTGTGTATGTTGTATTGATGAGTGATTAGTCATAGTTTTCTATTCTTTGCATTCATCCTTCATGTTCATGCCTTATTCAAGTTGTGCCTCTCAGAGGTCATATTAAGTGTTTTTATTATTTTGATAAGATACATAAATTATAAACTATTAGTGTTTCTACTAGCACCTCTTAGTTGATCATCATATTACCTTTGCCACCTTTCAAACCTTTATATTGAAACACTAATGTGATTAGTATTATTTTGGAGTAGAATAATCAGATTGTAGTCTAATGTTTTATAGTGCATCTTCAACAAGATGAGGATTTCATGATTGGTGTATAACCTTCAAGTTATATTATTATTTTTATTATTCATTTCTCCCTTTTCCATGTCAATCATATAGTGTAGTTGACTACTTTATGTGTTGTAATTTTGGGAGCTAGCCCAAAATTTAAAAGTTTAACTCACTTCTAGATACTCCACAACCTAGGGTCAATACAATTGCATATCTCAAAAAGAGAGGGATTGAATTACCCTCTCATAAAGGGAATTTTTAACCTATAAGAATTAAGTTTCATATCTTACCTCATAAATTACACATTGTTTGAAATATATTTGTTCATAACTATGCATCACCACCTTCTTTATTATGGACATGTTCTTTTTTTGGAGAAATCATTGTTCTTATCATCATGAGTTTTTTCCATTATCTATTTCTACAACCTCAAGATTTTACTCTTTGATTTTAGTTTTAACTAAATTCACTATTGGGTGATCTGTTTACCTCCTTTCTTGATCTTGGTAGTGTTTA